>CM071790.1:29538227-29873631 GCA_036559045.1 Platycarya longipes
AGGTTTGATTTTATGGCCTCACTGCTTCTCAACCAGCAGTTTAAACTTCTTGAAAACTCCAAAAACTTGAGATTTTTCATGTAGAAAATATACCCACATCATTCTAGTAAAATCATCTATGAAGAGGATAAAATACCTGCTTTGATTGTGAGTTGAAGTTTTCATTGGACCACACACATCAGTATGAACCAGCTCCAATTTTTCTTTAGCTCTCCATGTGCTTTCTGAAGGAAAAGGTAGCCTATGTTGTTTCCCGAGCATACATCCCTCACAGACTTGTACTTCTTTTTCTAAGAGAGGTAAGTCCCTCATCATCTCTTTTTGATGCAGTAATCTCAAAGAATTAAGGTTGTAGTGTCCAAATCTTTGATGCCACAACCTAGTATCTTCCACAGTTGCTACCATAGCTTTAGGAAAGTTCCATTGAATAGGAAAATTCCTACTTCTTCCCATTTTCACCTCAGCAAGTTCAACTTTATTTTTCTCATCATATATTTTACATAGATTATTCTCAAAGCATAAAGAATAACCATTTTCCATCATTTGACCAACACTCAACAAATTTTGATCAAGACTAGGAACAAGTAATACATCTTTAATAAACTTTGTACCCTTCTTTGTTGAGATGGCCACCGTGCCTTTTCCTCTAGATTCAACAAGTTCTCCATTTCCCATCTTGACTTTAGCTTTAATAGAAGTGTCCAAATCAGTGAAGATTGTTTCATCAGAAGCCATATGGTTACTGCAACCACTGTCTATGAACCAAATCTTCTCTTCTTGAGTAAGTGCTTGACAAGCAAAGAATAAAAGCTCATTTTCCTCCTTCTCTTCTGAGTAATTTGCTTGCTGATTTTTCTTATACCTGCAATCCTTTTCCATATGCCCAAATTTTTTACAATCCCAGCATTGTGGTTTCCCAGCATGGTAACAATTTTTCTCCAAGTGATTTGTTTTTTAACAAATACCACAAGGTGGAAATTCTTCCATCTTTCCTTTTAACTTACTTTCCTTTTGAGCTTGATCAGAATTTTTGTGATCCTTTTTTGGCTTCCCTTTATAATCTTTTGCTTTCTTGTACTTCAGATTTACTTTAGATTGAAATGCATGCTCTAGAGTATCATCATTTCTTCTAGCCAACCTTTGTTCATGGGCTTGAAGAGATCCCATTAATTCAATAACTGAAAGTGTTTGCAGGTCTTTTGACTCTTCAATGGCTACTACTACATGATCATACTTCTCGGGTAAACTAATCAAAAAATTTTGAACTATTTTTTGATCAGTCACTTCTTCACCTAGAGCACGCATCTGATTTACTAGATCAATTAATCTGGAACCATACTCTTTTACTACTTCAGATTCCTTCATTTTCAAGTTTTCAAACTCCCTTCTAAAGCCTTGAAGTTTGGATGATTTTTACCGTAGTGTTTCCTTGAAATTCTGCCCGCAAAATATCCCATGCAGCCTTTGAAGTTTCAGCCCTCATCAATCTTGGAAAAATCAATTCAGACACAGCCTGTTGTAGGATGAACAATGCCTTTGCGTCTTTGGTTGTTTCTTGCTTGGATTGAGTTGAATCCGAAGCTCCTACTGTAGGTACTATGACCCCCTTTTCCACTACATCCCACAAATCTTGAGAGATAAAAAAAGTCTTCATTTTGATGCTCCAATAGTCATAGCTTTCACCATTGAAGATTGGAACTGAAGTTGTTGTTCCAAAGGTAGCCATCTTTCGACCCTCAGATGAACCTGGTTAGCTCTGATGCCAATTGTTGGATTAAGCAATGAAGCAAAAATAGCAGACCAGCAACAGAAAACAGAGGAAACAGAGAAAAATATAAGGTGTTTTCTTAGAAACCTCAATCCTACTTCTCACGGATTGATTCTAATGGTTCTACTTTTTACCTTCCATTGATCATGCTTTTAAAGACTTACATAGAGACTTACAAAATAGATTAATGCAGAAATACAATTTCCAAAAACAGAATAAAAGAGAATTTAATAAGACATAGAAACATGAAAAGTCACTTTGGAAATAAACATCAAACTTTAATAATACTACATCATCCTGTTGTGGAATATGACCTCCAACATAAGCTGGTTTGTGGCAAACCAACCCTCTTTCAATATAACTGATTCATTTTTGTCTACCAGAAGACCAAGATCCAAGTTGGATACATATTGGAATATGTTGATCAATTTGTTTAGAGAATTGCAATCCATGAGCAACTCTTTGTTGAACTGGCTAGGAAGATTATAAATATAAATATATCGACCCGAACATGAATCTAAATTCTCCACAAATTTAGCATTGCTCACAGAAGGTGAGCTAATTTCTTGAGTCTGATTCTTTAAACTTGATGCAGAAAAGTTTGATGAAGTAAATGTTCCATCATTTGCAAATTTTTTGAGAACAAATGTCGCCTCATTTTGCTTCCTACTACTTGCAGCCAAATAATCAAATAAGAGGAAAATCAAACTTGAGAGAAAATAGAGGAGAAGGACAAACCAAATTTGATTATGGCAGTTTCAGACCATCAATTTCTCCATGTCCTTCTTATATCCTCACGTATATAGAAAGCTGTATTCAGCTAGAGAGCCCCCGGTGCATCACTCCCTAATCCCAAACCAAATTAAAGGATACAGCAATACCTTAGTAATAATATAAGTAATAATATGAGGTTCCAAAGGAGTCGAGAGAGATTTGTATAAATGGTAGGAGATTGTGTACATACTGATAGCGAAACAAGGCAAGCAAGAAGCCGTTTCAAGGCATAGAACCAATAAAGGTAAGCTAATTTAGTCCTATTTCTTTCCATTTAAAACAATGGCAGAGGATGAAGGCACCTTCATTTAAATAAACTTTCCCAAAGAAGCCATTTATTATGGATAATTCAATATGATGGAATATTTGAACGTGGTTTTAGAAAGTTTAATTTTTAAGGGGACGGAATAAGCTTACCTTTTATTGGTTTCTAGCGCCTTGAATGGCTTCATGCTTGCCTTGTTTTCCTCCATTAGAACAAACAGATATACAAGTCTCTCTTGGCACCTTAACAAACCTAAGCTTTTTCAAGTGCCAAAATCAACTTTGGTTTGTCCTATGTTTCCAAGGGTAACCTTCTCTGGTTATTAATTGACTTCTCAGCTTTCATCGGCTCCTTTCTTTCTCATTTTCTTTCATATTTTTGGGGATTGTTTTGGGGAAAATGTTTAGTCTACTAACAAATTAAGATAGCTTGATATAATACTACAAATTATAGAACTTTTTTCACATCAAATTGTAAAGTAGATGCAATGTTTCACATCAAATCACATTAGTTTATAAAGTTAGTTTTGTTTATCCCTTTGTAGACCTAGCACTTAATTAGTTTGGGTAGTGGGGTATTATTAGAATACTCTACTTCTATTCGTTATTTTATTATTACATTTCATCTACCTGTCACTATTATTCATTACTAATTAATATTCTATCATTATTTTTTTATTACTATTCACAGAGTATTTGAAATTACACACTGCCCCACGTAACCTTAAGTCTTTAATAGCATTACTATTTGGGATGTGGTTGAAGTAGCATGGCTAGGAAGGACATTCCTTGACAGGAAAATCACAATGCACGTTCGAGCTCACCAACTACAACATGCTGTAGCTTGATCTATGGGCCAAACTATGCTTCCAACAAGTAAGTGATACCAACATTCTTTTACATTTCAACCTTTAAGCTCAATTGCTCTGAGAGTACACACTCTCCATACTAATAAGAGTTCAAATTTGCAAACCAATTATTTGTTCTAATCTTCATAAAAACATTCAAACAGAACTTAGAACTCGACACAACTCAATGAAAACATTGACAAAGTCCAGATTCAACCCAAAAAAGACTTCCTAGATAGACTTCCATGAAGAAAATGGTGGAGTTTCAGAATTCTTCCAGGCCGCAATGCCGGTCATAACTCTTTCACCCTTAACAGCATCCTCTGAAGCAAATGATTCGAGTTCCACCATTTCTTCTGGATTTAGTTTCACAGACAGAGCTCCAATATTGTGGTTGAGGTTTTCAATCTTGGTGGTTCCAGGTATGGGGCACACATCCGTCCCTTGGTGATGAACCCAGGCCAGTGCTAGCTGTGATGGGGTGCATCCCTTCCTTGTTGCCATTTCATTAACACGCTCAAATATTGTTTTGTTATGCTCCAAATTTTCAGGTTGAAACCTTGGTAGAAGCTGCATAAGTACAAATGCTTAAAAAATGATTCATAGAGGCAAAGGGAACGAAAAAAAAAAAAACCGAACAACATATTCTTCAACATAATTCTGTAACACATAACCATCCACAGCTGCCATGCCCTGTCTCAATTTTTAACACTGCAAGACCCAGAAGGAGTAACACCAAAACTCAAGGCCTCAGATTCTCTAAGGGCGATTGATAATCATCAGAACAACCAAGACTCTCTGAGGGCAATCAATGAAGTTAAAAAGACAATATCGGAAGAACAATTGTATTGTGATTATAAGAACTAATTTGATCATTCATCATCCTACTCCTTCTGTTCTCAATGTATTGATTTAAGAAAATAGAGATGTCGTAGACTAACGCAGGCTCAAACTGGATTGTAAGTCTGGTATTACATGCTTGCTTAATTAAGGTTGTTTCAGTTGTATGCACCATTTATGTATTTGAATATGTTAAATTGATTGATGCAAGTAACCAGCATTTTTCTTGGAGTGCAGCCTTCAAGGAAGCAGCAAAACATTTTTGTTTGATAAGCGAAGTAGCAGCCAAAAAAAAGTTCAAAACCATAAAAAAAATTTAGTTTCCAGAAATGGAAACGATATGATGGAAAATTAACATCTGATCATTTTTTTTATTTGACTATCAGAGTTAGAGGGAGGTGAAAACCTATTGCACCAAGGAATTAAACATTCTGATTGGTGATAGAAATAGGACTATAATGGACATTTACATCAACACTGAAGATTCACCAAAAACTTTAGGCGTTAAAACCAGTTGGTTAGAAAAATGAAGACTATTTGGATATCAAAAGCACAGAAGAAGAGTTATGTGCATGAGTCAACTTTGATATTGATGTTGATTACTGTACGCGTTCATTAAAAGAAACAGGTAAGCTGATCTTTGAAACACAACATTTGTGGTAGATCTACAAACCTTTCGAATATCATTGGTGGACAAATCTTCAACAAGCTTGGGCCCTGAGGAAAAGAATCCTTGTCCCAGAGGACTATATGCAACAATTCCAATGCCCAGTTCCCTGAAAACTCCGGAGGACAAATTAAAAATATAGGTTCTAATTACTCTAAAACTTGAAAAGCAATTGTAAAATTGTAAATGATGCCACACCTGCAAGTAGGAATTATTTCCTCCTCAACATCTCTAGACCACAAAGACCACTCTAGCTGCACAGCTGTTATTGGATGAACAGCATGAGCTCTTCTGATGGTTGATGCACAGGCCTCGGATAGACCTATGTACTTGATTTTACCCTCTTCTACTAGTTTCTTCAGTTCTCCAATCTTATAGAATATAGAATAACGGAATTAGCCGCATTTAAAAACAAAATTAAGTAATACTAGATACAACTTGTTTTAACTATTGCTGTTTTAACAACTTGTCCTTCAGGAATTTTAATTCTTGCTTAAGCATTAACAACAGTAATATATGATTTTACAACACCATTAGTATCAGTAAATACATCCGATAATTGATTTACAACACTTTGCAAATAGTTAACCTCTGAACTTCTAGTTTACATTCATTTGTAAGATAATCAAATTTAGACAAGGCTTTATTTTCCCAAGTAATTTCTTGTCGTACTTCAGACAACGATATTTCACTATTTTAAAATATGAAAAAATATTAATAAGGTTTACTATAATATATATAAAAGCTTATTATAAGTGAATCAAGTGTTTGGTTATACAATAGGTACGTGACCAATGTTAAGTCATATCACATCTATGACAAATATCTTCATCTTTCTACGAAAAATTATTCTAAGGACCTTTACTCTTCTCTGAGTTGGATCACTTATGGTGATATAATATATTTATATTATTATCCTCTTTAGTGTTGTTACTTCTGGAACTCATATTTTTATAATGTTTCTACCACGTCTATGCCATTGATTCATTTGAAAGAATGCACTGTTCACTTTCTAGGAATTATGTAAATCCAATATCATTTACTTCAGGAAATGATATGAAACTAATAAGATGTAACTAGTGATTTATTAATAAAAACTCATTATTTAGCCCAATCACTTAGAAGACAATAAAAGTTCAAAATATTTGTTAAACTTTCACTCTCGATATTGCTGCTGCAGGAGCACATTCGAGACATGAAAAATAATATATGTCTTCTTTAAAAAATATCATCATCAATAACCTTCTCACTACATAATTTTAATATTGAGCTGATTTTAAAGAGTACATAGTTATATTTACTACCATTCTTAAAATATTGCAACTTCAGGTGCAATAAGTCATAATAAGTTTTTGGGAGTATTACATCTTCTAGTGCTCATATCTCTCCCTTAAATCTTTTCACATAGTAAGAAGATTTTTTATTGTGAGATACACAGTACGGTCCTATAAGGACACGTGATTTCTTTCTTTGATTGTATCTTTCAAGTTTATCACATTCAAATAGATCTTATCAAAGATTGTAGATAAATAATTTTTTTCAGAAATGTCAATAATAATTCATTTTAATTTTATAAGATATGACATTTTCTATACATATGAATCACAAAAATAAATATATAGATCTAAAAAATATATTCACATAATCATCAGAATAAAAATAAAATTTTATCAAGTAATATTCAGTAATATTACATTTTATATTCATCTCGAGGACTGCAAATAATATATTGAAAAACTTACTTGAAAAAGAAGACTAATAGCTTCAGTATCAGTAGAACTTCGTGCTGATAATGTGTTATAAAACTAAAAGAAAATAATGTTGCAAAAAAAATATTTAGAACTCTTATTATTCAAGAACTTAATTTTCTTTTTTTCTTTCTCTTTATTTTTTTTCTTTCGTTCTTCATACATAACATATCGATAGAGATTCGTATTTATAGGCCTTAATTATTATGTAAATTACTGTATAAAATAAAAAAAAAATTGTTGATGATAGAGAATAAGGCACATGAGTGTGGGGAGGTGAGTCATTTATTGCCCCTCCCATATTTGCTCTTATAGCACTAAGCTAATTATTTTAAAGAGTTTTATTTTTTTGTCATTTCTGGGACAGTCATCACGAGATATTGCCGGAATTAGCCGGATCTCTGAACTCGTCAAACTCTGATGGCTGGCCACCGGAATTCGGTCACCAGACTAGAAGTACACATTATTAAATTTAAAATAAAAAAATTATATTTTGAGTGTATTGATGTGCGAATTTTAATTAAAAAAATTATATTTATCATCTTTGCACTATACATTTATTTTTATCTTTTTATTTTTAGTTTTTTCACAAGCCTGCGGTGCAAACTTTTGACCATAACGCATAAGTGCATCACGACGTACAATTTTACAAGACTTCAAAACCATAGAAATTTATGAAGAAAGGAGAAGAAATAAACCGTGACTTCAATGGGAACACGGGTGTCGATGCGGTGCTGGTAGTAGAGATCAATGCAATCGATGTCGAGGCGCTTCAAGCTGCCCTCACAGGCGGCTCTCACATACGCTGGATCGCCGCAGATCTCCATCTTCTCATCATCGGTATACCTAACACCAAACTTTGTAGCTAACGCCACCTTCTCTCTAACGCCTCCCTTCAAAGCCTTGCCCAGGAGAGTTTCGTTGGTGAAAGGGCCATAGATGTCGGAGGTGTCGAGGAAGGTAACGCCGGCGGTGTGGACGGCGTGGTGGATGAGAGCGATCATGTCTGCTTCGGGCTTGGGAGGTCCATAGAATGCGGACATGCCCATGCAGCCCAACCCCTGCGCCGACACCTCCAGACCCTGAGAACCCAGCTTTATCCTCCCAACTCTTTGCGCCATTTTGTGTAAGCGAGGCGGCGGAACAACACAGTTTATATACAAGATGGAGGCGAAGCCAGGATGTGTGATCGTGAGGGCCTGAGGGGGTCAGTGGAAAGGACCCCAAACAAAATAATCAAAGTTTGCTAACGTAAGAGGCTACGTCAGCAAACTTTGAAAGTGGTACTTTTCAAAGGTGGTTAACGTAAGGGCGTACCTCTTTAACAGTTTTATACTAAAATGTTTTTAGAGATAGAAAAATCTCTATTTTATCTTGGAAAGCTTGTCTTAAAAGATTTTTGGAGACCAAAATTCATTTTCTTCGCAAAAGTAATTTTTAAGAATGAAATTAGGCAGATTCAATCGAAATATTTAATCGAAATTGGAACCCACACTACAACATAAGTCACCATCTCCGGCGCTTCATTTCGCTGCTAATACCAACCTAAATCGCCGCTAATATATATTTGCAGCGATTATTAAACGCCGGCCGTTCTCCACTATCGAAAAGTCCAAATTATACATTTGCAGCGAATTTAGTAATTCACTGCCAATATACATATATTTGCGGCAAAACTAATCGCCGCAATATCTGATTCTTTGCACTGCAAATGTATTCCACAGGTAACTAAGTAAGCACTGCAACTACATTTTTGTAGCGAGTTTTTGTGCTCGGAATACCTTAGAAATCGCTGTAAAAACTGAGTTCCTATCTTATGCTAATTAATTATTTGCGGCAATTTGTGTCGCCGAATAGGAATAGCAGCGATTGTAATCGCTGGTAATGTCAATTTACACAACTGCATACTTTTTTGGTAGCGATTATGTAACGCCAGGAAGGACTATGCAGCAAAAATATTTCGCTATAAAAAAGTTTGTTTCCTGCAAATGCTTTTTCTAGGCAAATTAAATAGTGCTGGAAAGCCATAAATTTGAATCCAATTTGTATATAAAATTTGTACCCGTGGGTCATTAAACCAAAAATACTATTTTGCATCCAATACAAATAACTAGTCATCCAATAACTTCATCCAATTTCATGCAATAACTAGAAAGCCAATCATCCAATATCAATCATACATATATTTCATAGTTATCCAACTAGTCATCCAGTTTCATACAATATATATGAAATCATAATTACTCATCTAATAGTACACTAGCCTTGGTTTATAAATTGAGGCAATTAATTAAATATTACATCGGGTCACACTAGTATTTCATATAGTCAGAATTAAGAGTATTTGCAGCAATGAAAAAATTGAATTTATCTTCTCAGCCCGCCATTTTAGCAATGCCTCTAGATTCTGGTGGTCATGTAATGTGTGTAGCACATCTTTTCTATTCAACATTGATCAACTTTGCATCAATATTAGGAAAAGACATAACGTACGTCAAAGACACGGATGCCCAAATGATCTTTAGGCAAATAATGATTGAGAGCAATATCACAATGATCTTTAGGCAAATAAATTTCAGTTCCAATAGGATGGTCTATAGGCAGGGCATGACATACAATTGAGAATAATTAAATTGACTTATTCACCATAAACAATATGGTAAGGCTAGTATCCTTCAAGTCAAGTGCTTGGAAACAGAAACATGTCTACTGTAACACACTTCAAATCTAAATCGTCTCAAAATTTAACTGTATAAAAAAGGCCAAATCAATCTGGAAAACATGTGGCACAGAACCTAGTCTTTCATTTAGGGCACACAAAGACTGGAACCTCTAAGCCCATGCATGCAAATTGGGCTCTAGTAAAGGGATATGCAAGTGATATAATAGAATCTTAGAAAATCAGCATTAATATAATAAGTGCAATTAACTTCAAGAACATAAATAAAACATTACAGAACACAACTTACCTTGTTGTTCTGAAAGTTCCCTCCAGCTCCATTTATTCCATAGGCAACATTATGCTATCATAAGGGCATTCATGGACTGGGAGTAATGGGGGTCCTCAAGTAGCTTAGAAAGAATCAGATCAATAGCCACCATCTGCTCATCGAGAGTTCTTGTCAGTGTCACTAGCCTATCATTCAACCCATTCTAGCATGTGATTTTTCAATAAAGGACCTGCTCAATGCAAAACCAGATATCATTAATAGCCACTTTTAGGCCAATTCATAAACAGGGACCTGCAATCCAAGGTAGTTAAAAGAAGAAGAAGAAGAAGAAGAAGAATTAAATAGAAAGGATAAGAAGAGAAGGTCATATTGAAGCAGCAGCAGCAGCTGAAGCCTGGAGATGGGGCTGCATTAGTACTAATTTTGGTTTATTGAATATTTTTTAACTTTTAGAGGGAGAGTATTTTTGAAGGGATTGACGCAATTAAGAGTACACCTCAAGTTAGTTAAAAAGATAAGTGAAACCGAAAAAGGTAGGAGGGGGAGTCCTTCATGTGACTCATGCCTATCATTTTAGTCATGAGGTCCAAATCAATTAATTATTAAACATCTTTCTCTAAAATTAAGTTAAGAATAAAAACTTTATTTATTTATTTATTTATTTATTTTATAACTCCAATTTTGTAACATGCTTGTGGCGCACTAAAGATTTGGCTTTAAATTGGTGTAAGGTGCACTACAAGAAAACGTTTAAGGATGCACTAGTGAAGAACAGGCATGCATCAAAGTTAAAGGAATACTACATTCAGAAAATGTTGCAAATTCACATCCCTTATGCACATAACCAACCATCAAAATCCAACCCCTAACAATAATACAAAAGAGAGAGGAGGCAAAAGAACAAGACAACAAACATGGTCTAAACAGAGCACAAATCTTCCGAACATCAGGATGTTCCCCACATCAAAATCATCCGAACATCAAAATCACCAAGTGCAAGATATTTTAAAAAATAATTATGGTTCTAAGCATCCCCCCAAATAATTATTAACAGATAGTATGAAAGTAATTATTTTCACAAATCTTAGAATTTACAAGTTTCCTTTTCACCTTACGGTACTCAAGATGTACATATGTTGTCAATAATATATAACATAAAACACACCAAAACCATGAGCGAATATGAAATGGTAAGTTAAAAATAAAAAATCAATGGCATCAAATTCTGAATAAAGATCTTTGAACACTTACGTACCACACTTAATCCAGGAGAACGCAGTGAAGCGAATAATGTTGTGGTAACTTATAATCGGCTCTAGAGTCAATTTTATGAAACCCAAACATCGATTAAGAGAAATCCTCTTGAGCCTACAGCAAAATAAAGGATAAGACATAGATTAAGGTGGAGATTTAAAAAAATGAAATTAATTGTCTCCAAAACAGAGATGCCGAAAAAACCCTAGACCATATTCAGCAAATGCCGAAACAGTAAATGCTGGAAATCACCGCAGGTGAAGGCGGGAGCTCGTGGCTGTTCTTGGCGGAGGTCTGGCGAAGGCAGCTCTTGGGTGTGTTGAACGATGGCCAAATCCTGGAGCTTGTGCGCAAAAATGGAGCTCGGCGAGGGTTTTTCGGGTGTCTGAAGGATGGAGGGAAATTCATAAGTTTTGGGGAATTTGGGGGGAAATAATAAATGTGCCTGAGAAACAATCCTGAGCGTTTTAAGTAATTTTTCCAGCGATAATAATCGCCGCAATACTCGCTGCAAATTCTAACGACCCATGTCAAAGGTAGTGTTTATAAAGTCAAAATATATGTTACGGCAAATTAGTTCGCCGTAACTGATCTCTCACCATTTCCAGCGCTTTTTATCACTGCTAATATAAAACAATCGCTACAAAAAGTCAAATAGACAAATTTATTCATTACCCATCTGGCAAACTTTAAATCGCTGAGAATATTGAACTTTAGCAACGAATTTGTTTGCGGTGAAGTTAAAATCGCTGGAAATGACCACATTTCTTGTAGTGGGCCAATACGTTCGAACTGACACGTACAATTCGAATAATAAAAAATTTTGATTCAAACAAATGAAAATGTTATCCTATTCAAACAGACAGTCTTTGAAATGATAATATCCGTTTGAACCAAAAAAAATTCATGTCTTGTGTTCGAATATAAATTCTATTCGTTCAATTAGATGTTATATTTTCCAAAATTATGTCCTTTCAATCAGAGTTTTGCATATTATTGTGGTTCGAATGGACGTTATTTGTACAAAAATTATGTCCGTTTGAACGGACTGTGTTTCTTATTTGTTGTTTGAATGGGACCTTTTTTTGTTTAAATGGATTTATAAACTATAATTTACAGTTTGAACTAGTTATTACCGTTCAAACGGTATTAATCATACATAATTGAATTTAATTAAAAATAACATACTAATATTATACAAATGTAGTTCAAATATAACAATTGTTGAAATGTTTTGGAACATAATAATAGAAAGACAAATAAAGAAAAAATAAATTTTAAGATTGTGGTGATGGCATAGAGTTTTGGGACATCTTTGGCAACCATTGTTCAAACATATTTTCGTATTCAACTCTAGCCTCTTTGCATGTTCTTTTCTAATCTTGCATCTAAATCCATTACTTGATCTAATCGGATTAGCAACTCTTTTTCCTTGAATTTCAATCTTTCTATCACAAGTTTTGCCTCATTTAATTCCTGAGTTTTGTCATTTGATCTAGCTTGAAAAGAGGATGATGATGTTGATGTAGATAGCTTCATGCAACGCCGTAACCCCTCAAATATCCACAACAATTTTCAAAAACTTGAGAAAAGATTTGAGCAGCATTGACAAATGATTTATCAAATGGATCCGTAGTAAACCCATAAGAGAAATCATCTTGTCCTGCAAAAAAAAAATTAAAGTTAGTACAAGTAAAAAAAAATCTTATTACACAATAGAATTTAATAAACTTAAACTTACATAATTTGCCTCTGTTTCAGCATTTGTCCAAACACCATCACGATTTTTATGTGCTTTAATATACAATTGAGTCAAATCAAAGTTAGCAAAATTTTCTTTTTGCTGTAAAAGAGAAATCTATATTAGAACTTAAATAGAAAAGTGTATACGTTAATATTTAACATGGACTAGAGTAACTTCTATTTTTTTAGACAAACGATGAAAAGATCAAGAATTCGCAGAAGTGTATCGTTAAATTTGATCTATTTGCTTTGTTCATAGTACTCTAGTGCTAAAAAAATATTATGTCTATATGTTTAATTTGTCTATCATATACTATTAAAAAACAAGCAACAAGATTACCTGACAAGTAGGATTTCTAAACATATCACAAACCTTCTCCCATTTGTTTGGAGACATTGATCGGAATGGGTTTTTACGTGCCTCTGTCATAATTCTGAATTTATGATAGTGTGCATGACATTGATATTTCTACCTCTAGAATGCATTCGACATCAGCTCCTCAACTGTTAATATTCAATCCTCTTGCCAGCCAAAATTATGTTCAAACCTGTCCTTCTGTAAATTATAAACAATTAGTATAAATATAAACTAACTTTAAATTATCATGTTGTACTTTGTTTTTACTAGGCAATGTTTTTCTATGAGATCTTTCACATCGTAGAAAACTTTAGCTCAGGAGGATGTAGTCATTAGTGTATACATGCGAGTAAAGGTACCAACATAAGAAGCAAGCCACGCTGTGAAATTCCTAGGAGCCACTGATGTGATCATCAGGAATATCAAATTTAATTTTACCCACTTTCCATACTTTCTTTATGCAGACACCCCTCGTAGTGTCTCAACCTCGGCACTGGCTTACTACAGCTATATATACAATAACTAAAGCACATGTTTTAATTGAATTATTTTATTTTAGAAATATAGATTATTTAATTCAAGCATTAATGTGGCATTTAATTTGATAATATATATTGTTCTAGATTTGGTGATATCAGCTCACTTGAGAAATTAACATTTTTACACTTTTTCTCAAAGAAGCAATTTATGGTTTCCTAAAAACCCTTAAAGCCAGAAGTTTTGTGGAATGAACCCCAACCATTTCCAGCCATCTTTTTGTTTTAATGATTTCCTTCAAGTTTGATATGAGTTTAGAAGTGAAAAGAAATGTTACTTGGAGAAAAATCCTTGAGGCCAAGAGGTTCAACCCTAGAAACTCTCACACACTCTAGATCTTGTATTAGCATTTTTAGACTCGAGTTCTAATGTGTTGTATCGTAATTTACAGCTTGCTCTTATTTTGTTTCATAGATTTTTGTAAGTATATAATCAACTTACTCTTGGTTAATACTTGTATATATTTGTGTATATCCTTTCTTTGTTTTCTTTTCTCTTGATTGATATTTATTGATTGCTTGCTTATATGTACTTGTTCTATGATCTTGGATTTGAAATATGAAATGAATATTATGACTACATTACATGAAAATGAGAAATATGATCCTTGTATGTTTTGGCCATGATGTGAATAGAGTGACCTCTTTGTTGAACACATGTATTTGGCTCTACTAGGTGTTAGTGGTTTCGAATCTTATTCAAATGATGTGATTTCATGCTTTGTTTTATCTTGATTTGATCCCTATGAGATACATGTAAAGATTGGGGCAAGTTTAAGTAATGAAAGTTCATATTTATGCACATATATGTTCTAGCCAAGGCCCATTCTCATGGTTCCATGCATGAGTTTTAATATCTAATATGTTCCATGTTATCATGCTTTGAATTAGATATGTTATGTTTGGTTATTTTATGCACAATATCTCATATGTCACATGTCAAGTGGAAGGATATACAAGTATTAAGTATGTTACATGGATTTGAGTAAAATGGTTTTTGAAATGAAATGTTTTCAAAAGAGTTTTGAAAAAAAAAAGAGTTCAAAGAGTTTTATCACGATCCCAAGTGATAGGGCAAGGGATTGCTCTAGTGGAACTCCTCTGTCTACTCTAAAATGCTTAAAAATGGAGTGATATCCACTGGGTCAATAAGGTACTGTCAAGGAACCTCGAATGGATTCTTTTTAAAGGCATTGCTCTCTTCGAATGCTATTGATAGTTATTATATGTCAATTCTTTCAAAAGTTTGTAAGTCGCTTCATAAGTTTTACTTATCAAAGCCCGTCTAGCTACTGCATCGATCAATTGAATGTTTGTATCACCTAGACCATTGTAGAATATTTGGACTTGAAGCCATGCTGAAAGGTTATGATGAGGACACATTTGCAATAAATCTTTGTACCTCTCCCATATTTAATATAATGATTTATCCTCAAATTGGATGAATGTGGTGATTTCATTCTTGAGCTTTGCCGTCTTTGCGGGAGGGAAATATTTTTCTAAATTGTTTTGCGCCAACTCCTCCTAGGTAATAATGAAGCCAGGTGACTGTAATAACCCTTTTTTTTTTAATGCTTCCTTAGGATATATATTTATTTTAGAATTCTTTTTAATATTTTTATGAAAATTGTTGGAAGATTAAGAAGAAAATTTAGAAAAATTAGAGTTGGAAGAAGTGAACACATGGTGAGCTCGGATTGGATGTTCTAGGACAGTTTTGACGTATTTTAGTACATTAAGCATAACTTTCTCATTTGATCTCCAAATGAGGTGATTCAAAATTTTATAGAACACCAAGAAGATCTAGAACTTTCATGTTTTGAGTTTTTAGAGAAACAGACTGGATCAAGGACTTATTTGAGTGAGAAGTGAATGGACTTGAAAAGGGCAAAAATGGAAACCGACTTAGACCACTTGCACTTCCTTAAGCATAGGACAAAATTTTGATTGATTTTGTCAAGTGTTTTGGCACCATGACATGTGTAAGAGGACATATAGTAAGTGGGGAAGAGTTTATTTAGAATTTGATTAGCCAAAAACATTGAAGAATTGAATGAAATGGAGAATTTGTTAGAAACTAACTTAGCTATCCAATTATCAACTAGTTATCAACTTTTGCCTTAACCAAGTTTTAGAAAAAATCATCCAACTGTTCCAAGTGTGCCAATAGGAGGTTGAACAAGTGGAACAATGGGGTAAAGCCTCTAGAAGTGTCGGATGACACTTAGAGAAGTGAAGTGGCCGAAAACACTCCAAATGAGATATTTCAAGATTTCTTTTTTATTTTTCTTTCATATGTTGAAATTATTTATGCCATTGATCAAGATATGTTTATAGGTGGCTCAGACATGACCCTTTGGATGAAGATAATACCAACTAAGTCTAGGATTTAGAAGTAATCATGAGGCTAAAAGAGGTAGGAAACTCATACACGGCAAAGAGTGAACCGGTTGCATCCAAGCCATTCTCATCCCTCCAAGTCTAAGGTTTTTCCCCTCATGCTTATATATATGTGTGTGAACTTCTTATATTTCCCCTTTGATGAAACCTCAAAAGAGAGCATTTTGGATATATTGAAGGAGAAATTTGCAAGAGCTTAGTTCACTCACCAATTTAAGTTTTGGAGAAATTTGTAAATATACAATTTAACTTAATCTTGGCATAGAATAATTGAAATGGATGTTAGATTATGTTTGTTACTCTTTTGAACATAAACTTTGTCAAAGTGCTTGGATGAAATCAAATGGAGTTTAACCTAGTTTTTGTTATGGAAAAATATTAAGGAAAATCACAAGAACATAAGAATATATTCTATTATGACATATTTAGAAATTTATGTAAAAATAGGAAGCATGTGAATGACAAAATAATAAATCAGAAAACTAACCCTAGAGGGATTTGACCTAGTAAAGGTTAGAAGTGAGTTTTTAATTTAAATTCCTATCTCTTCAATTTTAATTGTTTGGAAGTTATTTTAATATTTATGATAAGCTTAGAAATTCAATTTACTTGAAAAATTACAAGAATAATCACATGTGAAATCGTTGATGTAATAACTAAAGAAAACTTAGGTATTTCAGTTTGAACCAATTATGAAATTTTATGGAAAATTTTGGTAATATGTAAATTAAAGATTTTGTAAGATTAAAATAGAAGAAAAGAGTTTTTGGACCCTATAGAGTATTCGACTAGCCCCTCTTAGATTTAATATTTTATTATTTTATTTATCTTTTAAGCGAAAGGAAAACACTAGAGATACAAAGGGATTCCACAAAGGAATCCCACATGCTTACGTGTCTTATTTTATGTCCGTTGGTTTTTTTTTTCTCAGAATGCTCTCCTTCTACTCTCTCGCTCTCCTCCTTTCCCATCACACCCATCGCTCGATGCCGACAACAACCTCTCTCTTCTCTTCTTTTTTCCCATTTCTTCATTTCTTGATCTTCTCTCATAGGTGCACCTAATCTTCCCCTTCAAAAATAAGTTCGTGATCTTCATTTCTTGGTCTTCATTTCTTTATTTTTTAGGTTTAATGGGTATGTACAAATCCTTCACAAACAAATAGTTCCATTCCTTTTCCGTATCATACCCATCATTTCCAGAAAAAAGTTTCATTGCTAATTTTTTATTTTCCATCTTTTCTTCAGTTTTACTTTTTTCGTTAGGTCTATCCGTTGTCAATCTGGGCTTAATTAATGTTTTACTATCTATCGGAACAATGGGTTCTTGCATTTTTGGCAATTTCTGTGACTCGCTTGTGGAGTTTTGGCAATCTCAATTCAATTGTACCTATTGCAAGTGCACTTAGTCACTGATTTAGTGTTTTTCCAGTTCAGTTACGTTGGTCGGTGGTCTCTGTGGACTTCCCTGGTATTTCCGACCCTTTGATTTCTTGATTTCGGTACTAGGCTTAGTTTTTTACCAATCTTCTGTGAACCCAACGTGCGTGATTGCATCTATGAGAAATGAGGACGAAAAAGAATAGTGTGGAGAGACTAAACGGAAAGGGGAATGATTGTACATTTTTTAGACAAAAAAAATGATGTGGCATAATACCACATAATTTGTGGAATTCTTTTGTGGGATCCTTCTGTGGCTGTAGTAGCCCTCTAAGCAAAATTGTTAAGTTTAGATGTTACGAAGTTATTTGACATAAATATATATGAACATGATGTATGTAATAACCCTTCCTTTTTAAAGATTTACTTAGGTTATATATTCATTTAGAAATTGATTTATTATTTTAAGAAATTTTTGAAAATTTATGACATTTAGATTTAAAGTATAAATTAGAAACACTTAAGGTATTAGATGAAATATGGTGAATTTTGATCAAATTTTGGAAATTGAGTAAGCTGTAAATTAAAACATTTTAGATTGAACTTGGAGGATAATTATATTTAGGATATTAAGAGGAAAATTGAGAAAATTAGAAATTGAATGGAAAAACATATATGTAGCTCGGAATTGAATTCTTAGGTTAATCCAACATGTTTTGGTAAAATGGTTATCTCTCTCTCATCTGACCTTGTAATTAGATGATTCAAAATTTTATAGATAACTAAGAGAATGATATAAAACTTTTATGTTTTCAGTTTTCGAATAATTGAAGTGGATCAAGGTATTATTTGGGCTGAAAGTGGACTGACCTGAAGTGGATGAAAACTGGAGCCCTAAAATAAAATGCACCACCGACTTACCTTAGGAGCTTAAATTTGATTGATTCTTTTTATTTATATCTTCTAGACATGTGTAAGGAGGTAGGTGTCATGTGGTGGAAGAGTTTCTAGAATGATCATTAGCCTATAACCATGAAGGAATTGGGAGCAAATCTGATTGGTAATTAACTAGCTAAACCAGCCAAACCACCCATTTGTTCCTAACTAATGGCTAACCAAGTTTTGGAAATATCTTCCTAGCCACCCAAGTGTACCAATGAGGGCTGGAATATGTCGCAAGAGGGGGGGAAACACCCTAGAATCCGTGAGGCACAAGAAATGGCCAAGTGGCCGGTTGAATCTCACCCAAGATTTCTTAGATTTTTGTTTCTAGTTTATCTCCATGCGTTGTAATTATATGAGCCATTGATCAAAAGCGAGGTTATAGATGGATTAAGCAAGACCTTGGGATAAATATTAGAATAAAACAAAACCTAAATTAGAGATATGATTAGGCCTAAGTGAGGAGAACACCCCACATGGTCGGCCAAGGAAGAAAACCGAAGGCCTTAGGTATTTCTCACCCTTAAGCCCTTATGTATGGTTCCACTCACCTATATATATGTGCGAACATTGTTCCAAGCCTCCTTTTAGTCCATTCCCATGGTCACACAAGAAGAGGAAAAAGGAAAATTCACCAAAACACACTCACACCACTAGAGCACCAAAAAGAAGGCAAACTAGAGGCCCTGGAGGGAAAATTGCCTAAAGCTCAATCCTATCATCCAACCAAGCTTTGAGAAATTTTTAAGTACACTACATAATCTAATCTTGGCATAGAATAAGTGATTTGATTATTGGATCATGTTTGGTGCTTGTTTGAGCTTAAACATTGTTTATGTGTTAAATTGAAACTTATTGAATTTTGGAGTAGTTTTTGTTATGGAAAAATGCTAGAAAAATTATAGAACCTCAAAAGTATATTCTATGATAATATATTAAGAGTATTATGAGAAAATATGAGGTCTTGGTTTGATAATATTTTAATATTTTATTTAATTGTTTAAGCATTATTCTTTAAGTTTTGATGTTACGAATTTGTGTGACGTAAGTTCATGTATATGTGATATATGTTCTTGTAATATATTTTTATATGCCATATGAATTATGAAGACATGAAACATGCATGTCATAAGTCTAAGTTTATACATACGTTACATTTCATCACATATAATATCATCATAAGTCATAACGTCTGTTATAAGAAAATACATTAAGAAAACTTTACAAGTGGAAAGATTAAGAAGTCATTCACGTCATGACGAAAATGGCGATACGTAATACCTGGACGACTGATGAGAATAAGAACCCGACAGGGACGGCGATACGTAATGCCTGTCGAGATTCAGAAAGTGGATATGGCCCAACTAGGGATAACAATACTGGATATGGCCCAATCAGGAGTAATAATACTAGATATGGCCCCACCACTAGTAATAATAGTGGAAAACTCAACGGTGAAGGCGATACGTAACTACTGACACACTATGAATAAGAAAAAGACATAGAAAAATAAATCTAAATCATGCATGAGTCACATGAAGCATATCATAAGTGTATATTCTAGTTGTCTGGCTTGTATATGATTATATTGTTATACCTATATTATTATTAAGTTAAGTGTGTACTTACTGAGATTTTCAAGGAAATATCATTCTTGTATGTTTCTTTTCTTTTTTGGAATTTTAACTTCACTGCAAGGTTCGATGTTGAGCATGGGCAAAGGTCCTAGTTACTCGAGATAATCGGAGAAATCCTGAAGGCCACTTGGAGTACTCTCTCTCTTTAAAAGGTTTTTAGTAGTAGGTAGTAGTAGGGACCGGCATCAGCACGGAAAAGATTCTCGAAGTGAAAAAGAAACCTAGGCGACCTTAAGACGATATTTTAATTTGTTTGTATATGTATATTGGCTGAGAAAACTAACTGGGTTATGCATGTAAGGATAAAATGTTATTGTGATTTTTATGTTACCAAATGATCACTAGAAATAAATTTTTATTTTGAACTTTTTCGCTACAATTTGTATTAAATTTTGATAAGTACGAGAGTGAGTAGCCTAGCATTACTTACCCTGACACTTTAATTTGCCTTGAATTATGAACGTAAATTGAGGGCGTTACAATATATGTTATAGTGGCATATTTATAGGACTTATGGGGACATGAAATATGCATTCAAAAGTTTAAGAGTATGTTCATGTCTCATTTCGTTATATAAATTTCGTCATAAGTCATGACGTTTATTTTAAGAAAATAAGATAAGAAGATTTTATAAGAATATGATAAGACTAAAAAAAAGTATAAGAAAAGTTTAAAGTCACGTCATGACGGGGATGACGATATGTAACGTCCGTATAACTGACGTGCCGACAGGGACGGTAATACGTAATACCTATCAAAAAATAAGGGTCGTATCATGACTGGGGCGGTGATACGTAACGTCCGTATGACTGATATCACTATATAGGAATCATGTCACGATAGGGACGGCGATACATAACGCTCGGACAACTGACATGATACGTAACACCTAGACGACTGACATCACTAGATAAGTATATTTACATCATGATAGGGACAACGATATGTAATGCCCGTATGACTAACGTGAATAAGAAAGTTGACGCGTCATGCTAAAGAAACCCGACGAGAACGGCGATATGTAACGCCCGTCGAGATTAAGAAGTAAGTAATACCCACAAGATTAATAAAGAAATACAAAAGAAATACGAACTTTGAGGAAAGATGTTGGGTTCATGTAAGGTATAAGTCGGTCATGCATGAGTTACATGAAGCATTTCTTAAGTTATATATTTTTTATATTTGTCATGTGTGATAATATCTTATTTTGTCTATGTCTTATTTTGTTAACTGTGTACTTACTGAGATTTTCGAGAAAATCTCACTCTCGTATATTTTTATCTCTTTTTAGAAATTAAAATTTCATTGTAGGACTGCATGGCAGAGAAGGGCAAGACTCTAGTGACTCAGAGAAATCAGTGGAACCCTGAGGGGCCCATTGATTATCATCTTTTTGACTATTTTGCCTTTTCCGTGTATTATAGCTTTGTGGAGGTTTGAAGCCATTATGCATCTGCCACATCAGTAAAGCAGCAGCATGTCAGATGCTGTTTAGTGTTAGGTTTGGATGGCTTTTTGTTTTTATGCAAAGTTTATAAGATCCCGTATGGGAAACACCTTTAGCGAGATTTTGATATTACTATAGACATGTTTCGTTTCAGGAGAGAATTCCCAGAAGTGAAGAAAGAGCCTAGGTGGCTCTGAAGATGATATTTTGATAAGTTTTGTATATGTTTATGACTAAAAAAACTAACTAGGTTATGATATGTAATCATACAATGTTATGATGAAAATAAAATATTGTATTAAGGTTATGTTCTTACCATGTAATCATTAGATTCCTCTGTAAAAAATTTAATTAGACATCTTTATGCTGCGAATTACATTGCATATGATAGTAATTCTAGGTGCATGCATTGAGCTTTTGATACGTGTGGGGGTAAGTAGCCTAGTGTTACTTACTCTGACTCTTCAATTTATGTTAAATCCCAAATGTAAACTGAGAATGTCACAGTGGCAAAGTGTTCAACCAACCTTTTACTTAATCCCTCAGTGTGAAAGGAAAAAGTCTTTACCGAATTGCATCACCTATCACTCTATTGTGCTTAAAAGTATCACAAATTTTTGGAAAATTTGTAATATGGACATTAAAATCCTTTTGTGACAAATCTCCCAAACTGGACAGTCTTCTATATCGTTTGAATGATAGCCGGCTTGATCTAAAAAATATTAGCTTGTATAGCCGGCCTCCTTATATACAACCTCATTAATCGAGAACGTGACATAATCTTTTAATGCCTTGTGCTCTTGGTTGCCATGCCAAATATAGATGCTTTGGCTTCTATCTACTTCTCTTGATTAATCCGACGTAAGGTTCTTTCAATTTTGGGATTAAAGAGTGTATGCTTTAAAGGTTTAGATCGGGGTATACACTTCTAATTCCTGAAAAAGAAAAACCAAAGTGTGATGTACTTAATCCAATTTCAAAAATAATATAAAATCCAAATTAGTGAAGAACTTAGCTAGTATCAATATCAATAACAAATAATTAATTCCCTTGTAGTGGGTTAAAAACTTGTTCGCATAAAAATATCTGCAAGTGCACAAAATCATAACAAGTAGTAAAGTTTTTTAAATAAAATAGATGTTGAATCTACAGGGATTAATTATGCTATTGAAAACTGAAACTTACTAAATTAATTACTATTTGAAAAATTGAGAAAAAACAAATAGAGAGACTTGACTATCTAAATTAAATAGAAATATTTAACAAAATAAATTTAAAAAGTAGTTGAACATAAAATCTAAGATTGTAATAAGAAAGGATCTATAGCGTTTGATTTTACCTAGAAAATTCTACATAATTTATGCTTCCTAATTATTTAATTCTAATAATCTCATGTTGATAAAGATCGTTTTACTATTCAATATTTTCTCTCGAACAATATTAAAAATATTTTCAACTAGTAAGTCCATGTCTCTATATGAATTTAATTAATTGAAGTTAGTGGAGTCAGTTGACGAAGCATGCAACTCTCGTCTCTGTTCTCCATATCATCCTCTTCAGAAAATCTCCGAATAAAATCTCCAAGTTGGCTAAGATCTCACCTCTCGGTTTGCTCCTTTTTTTATTCTTTCTTTCTCTTCCAGTTCAGGTCTCCTCTCTGCAGTGCTCAAGCTTCACTATTGTATATATATACGGGTCTATAACCTGTGCAATACGTGGACCGTTATTTATACTGAATTTTATAAATCTAAATAGTTCATTGTACATAATCACTACTACAACTATTAAAAAAAATGTATGTCAAATACACATAAAATAGAGGATGCATATATAAAAGAATTCCATTTATTATAAATCTTTTATGATAAATTTACAATATTCAAAATAGATACAATGCCTGTTTGTAGATTTTTTATAAGAAAATTTATAATAAACTTAATATTAAATAAAAATTATTATAAGAATTAAATAAAATATTCTTATTATAATATTATTTTTATTTTAAAATATAATTATTTTTATTATATTTTATAATAATGAAATGAGTCTTTGTAATTTAAAAGAGAAAGTAGAATCTCTCACTAAATCAACTTGTCCTGTTGGATTCAGAGATGAGATGAGTTTAGTTTATTTTTTAATATTATTATTTTAGGGGAACCGTGTTGTTTCCACCTCCTAAATATGTATAGGAGCTCATATGTTATGGATCACTTGATGAAAGTCTTGTGATATTCTCTATATGGATCACTTGATACAAATATTGTAACATTCTCTAAAAAGGCAAGTTCTGTTAAAGATGCATATGAACATGAAGCAAGAATGTTTTTCTGAAAATTACAAGTCTCTGTTAGATGTTTTGAAAAGTGTCAATGCATATGTCAAGTTCTGTTTCCATTAAGTGTGAAGTTCATGTTCAGGCATGCATTGTATGATATACCTTTTGTATGCTCGTATTAACTGTGGTATGTTGTGTTATTACTTATTGGAATTTTTCGAAATCTTACTGTGGTAGTTTTCACTACCATTCTCCTCTTGGAATTGTAGAAGTTATGACATGTTTAGACGACGACACGAATGGCCAAGAGGAAGAGTAACACACCTCCAACAGAGAGGATTGTGCTTAAGGCTAATATAAGTACGTCTGAGTCCTCTATATTGGAGCATTTCTAGAACATAGACCTGTAGATCACTGGGATACTCCAATTTATTGAGGAGTTTTGCTGACTCGATAATAGAGAGAAGCGGGTGAAGGACAAACTCATTTAAGAGACAAGATGGGACCAACATTTCCTTAGAAAGGAAATGAATTTTGAGTTGTTTGCAGATTAGAATGTTTTGGTATTCTGATCCCATGTTTTGGGAGATTGAAACTCTTATCATATTTTGATGGTCATGGTTATGCCACCCTTATATATAACGAAACAATGTTTTGGGTTAAAAGTTTAAACTTATAGTACTACGTGTTTTACAATTGTCTATGATGCTGCTTAGTTATATTGACCCCTTTTAAATTTACCGTTGTGAAGTTATTACATACTGATAGTTCTTAGATGCATATATGTTGTATGTCATGAACGTTAAGAACGTGTGACTTTGTGTAGAATGTCTTGCCACTCAACTCCCGTCAAATAACAAGCGGAGGCTGGGAACACCACATTGGATGCTTAAAATTCCCTGCGCTTAAACTCTCTAGATCTTTTTCACCTAAAATCAATCGAATTCAAGAAACTGTCTTCGAAAAGTAATATGTGCTCTAATCACGAAATCATCTAACTAAGATCATATTTCATATGAAGTTTAGTTGAGTTATAAAATAGATTGTTGAAACTTTTATTAGATGCATTGTGTGAATCTTGAAACCTTTAGTATTTTATAAAATTGATATTTTTCTCCATAATTCTGGTCTTTTTTTCCACCTGCTCAATCAACCCTTGATAATCTTTTTTAAGCTTTGTTATTCTATTTGATTTTCCTTGTTTGGTTGCAATTATATGCCCTTCCATGTGGATTCGATCTTGGACTCACATAGATATTACTTTGTGACAATCCTACACTTGGGAGCATTATTAAAGTTGTAGCACCAATGAACTCAACAACGAAATCTACCTAGACTTGTCCCTTGATGGTGTTCCACGTCGCATAGTCAATATTGAATTCACTTAGCTCCACCGCCTAAATCATAAGCTGACCTGAGCTATCCAGTCTTTCCAGGACCTTTTTAGTGGTTTCTTGGTGAAGATTCTTACTGGATGAGCCTGGAAATATAGACGTAGTTTGTGAGTGTTCACCACCAAGGCAAAGGCGAGTTTTTCTATGTATGGATACCTAGCTCCAGCACAAAGGTATGCCTGGCAAGTGTAGTATATTGGCCTTTTGGCTCCATCCTCATCACACACTAGAGCCGAAGAAGCTACTTGAGGGGAGACCGACAAGTATAGCATTAGCGTTTCTGCACATTTGGGCTAGTTAAGGAATAGGGACTGATAAGGCACATTTTGAGGGCTTCGAGTACCTAGTTGCACTCGTCATCCTATGTCTGCACCTTTCACAAAACCTTAAAGAAAGGCTAGCACTTGTTAGTGGACCTGTACACGGATCTTTTGAGGGCCGCTACCCATCCAGTTGTAAGAATTTTTAAAGTTTGAAAACTTTATGATAATAGTTATTATTCGAAATTCGCCCTTATCTAACGTTCATATTCTTGAAAAATATGTTTGAGTTTCCTTTTAATATAAACAAGTTCATTTTTTCTTGAGTATGACATGCATTTTTTGGGTTGTCTGGGTCGTGTAATGACATCAATGCCTTGGGAATCTTTTGTATATAGTGAACTTGCTTAAGGACATGATCTTCAAGTAAATTACTCAATTAATATCATGATTACGCAATGGCATGCTACCTTGCAAATGGTATATATCCATAATGGACAATATTTGTCAAAACAGTTCTAGCCCTAGTAGGTGCAAGAAATAAAAATTTTGTTGCAACTCAAGAATCTACAAGAAATCAAGAATTTGCAAGAAATGATGTAGAGCATGCATTAATGTTTGAAGTCTCTATGCTCAAGGACATAATAAAGATATGTATAATTATTCTTAACATGATTGCTGAAGAAGAGTGAGATGTGCAAGAAATGGATTTTGATTATGAACAAATAGATGAAAGCCCGACTGTACCAATATCACATGATCAAAAGGATATGCTTATGGGGTTCATTCATGGCCATCTTTGCATTAGAGATCTACAAACGCATTCACAATTCCAGTTGGCCCTTGTGGAACACCCAAACTACATGAAAAATAATAGAAACTTTTAATGAGTTCTTAGTTTTATTTGTGTTTACAAATTCATGTTTCCTAATATATTTCTATATTTGAAGTTTAAGAATGACCTTGTCTAAATATAATGGTTATATATTTTCAATTCCAATGAATAGTAAGCAAAAATGAGCTCTGAAGTTACTAGAAAAACCCAGATAGAAAAGTCTCTATTTTTTACAAATCTAAGTTATTCAATTTGAGATAGGCATTGACAAAACTTATTGGTTACTCGTTGAATTTTGGACTGCCGATTCATTAAGGAGGTAGGTTGGGAAGTCCTCATGTTCAAGGAAGTATGTTGCCGTAAATGATATGTCCCAGAGTGTTTGATGTTTTTTGCCAGTTCCATGCACCGCATTGATGCTAACATTTAGCCACGATGAACTAAAAGCTTGTCTTTCTCTATAGAGAAGTTGCCACCCCGTTATGTTTTCTAATTAGTACAAATAGTATATTGAGGTTAAGAGTCTTGGATAGACATTGGAACATTTTGAGATTCTTCCAAAAATGAGTTGTTAATGTTAATATCTCCTAATTGCAGATGACTTTTGGAAAACATATTACCTTGATCTGGGGATTCATCCTAAAAGATTAACATAATGAACACTGCTTTAGAACTTGAGTTTAACTCAGTAAACTGAAGTACTACACTACACCTCATCCAGAACCAAAACATCACAAATTTGAGGTTTCAACGTACAGTTTCTTTTATTTGCCCCAAGATTTTATAGGCAACAAACACATAAAAAATAATGAAAGTAGAGCTGATAAACTACTCTCCAACGATTTCAACTAGCAATTTGTACAATATATACTGAAAATTCTTGAAATCCATTGGCAAAACTAAGCCCTGCATCACAATGTTCCATTGTTGAAAATTTTACTAAATTTTTATCAATTATTTTTCAATCCAAATTAGAATCTTATTTTCATGAAAATACGACAATGAAATATAATAAACAACTTTATCAAATTTCCATACATAATATAATAAATAATTCAACTTTTTTAAATCTCAAAACAATAATAATATTAAAAAGTATTATCTTAATAATATTTTATTCAACTTTCAAAACCCATCACAACTTATCTCATTTCAATTCATTATCCAAACTATACCTCAGTTTTCTCGGCAACAAAACATAATGGCATAATGACCTACCTAGATAAATAAATAAATAAATCTTAGGCTTTATTGTACATCTCTAAAAAGTAATATGGATCCTGATTGAAACCATAAGTACAGTTTTTGATAAATTACTCAACAAACCATAGTTTAAACGAGAAGAAATTAAATGCCCAATTTTCTTAGGGATTTATTTGGCCTTTGATAACAACTATGATTTGGGACGTGGTTGAAGTAGTATATATAGCTTAGAAGAACATTCCTTGGTAGGAAAATCACAAGGCATGCTTGAACTCACGAACTGCAACATACTGTATCATGATCTATAGGGCAAATTATGCTTCCAAAAAGTAAATCATACCGGACAAGTATATGATACCGGCATGTTTTACAAGTCATACTTCAAGCTCAATTACTCTGGAGTACACACTCTATAATGACGAGTTCACATTTGCATACAAGGATCCTGTTAAGGAACCATTTATTTGGTCTGATCTTCCTGAAATCAGATATGAAAGCCTTTAAAAACATAAACTCTGTGCAGTCAAGAACTTGACACAGCTCAATGAAAACATTGACAAAGTCCAGATTTAACCCATAAAAGAAGAGCCTAGACAGCCTTTTATGAAGAAAGTGGTGGAGTTTCAGAATTCTTCCACGTCGCAAAGTCGTTCATATATCTTCCACCCTTAACAGCATCCTTCGAAGCAAATGATTCGAGTTCTGCCAATTCTTCTGGCGTTAGTTTTACAGACAGAGTTCCAATATTCTGCTTGAAATCTTCAATCTTTGTGGTTCCAAGTATGGGGCACACGGCCTTCCCTTGGTAATGAACTCAGGCTAGTGCAAGCTGTGATGGGGCGCATCCCTTCCTTGTTGCCATTTCATTAACACGCTCAAATATTGTTTTGTTTTGTTCCAGATTTTCTGGTTGAAACCTTGGTAAAAAATGCATTAGTGCATGTGCATATTATTGACATCACAACAAAGTAATGCACTGCCCACTAAAGTGCCTACAGTTCCACTAGACAAAGGAAAATAAAATCATGTAATTTTGTTATACATTCTATTAGGATTCGGCTATGTGTTGGCAGTCCATTCTTTAATTCATTATTCCTTATTTTCACATTTGTAAGCTATATATATAGTAGTACAGAGCATGTATACACAGTAATCAATATACAGTTTTAAGCATTTTCTCTGTTCTGGTATTCGGCTCCACCATCTTCAACCTCTCGCCTGTTCCCTTTTCCCTTGCTCTGTGCCACACTTAATATGGTATCAGAGAAATGACCGAAATAATGATTCCACCATGCCCAAAAATCCCGAAGCCAACCCTAATCACCCTGCCAGTCCCTATTACATCTAACCAGGAGAGGGAGCTTCCTCCCCATTAGTACCTGATCTCTTGACCATCAAAGATTATGTTACCTGGGCTAGGACCATGCGTCGGGCTCTTAATATCAACAACAAGCTTGGCTTCATAGATGGAAAAATTCCCAAACCCTCCAATGATTCCGATCCACTTGCTGCCCCTTGGGATCGATGCAATGATATGATAATTGCGTGGATACAACACTCAGTTAGTTCAGAACATAGATCGAGCATTGCTCATGCAAACACAACAGCAGACGTCTGGAACGACCTTCGAGAGCACTTCTCCATCCAAAATGCTCCACGCATTTTCCAATTGACCAAATCCATCTCATCCCATACACAAGATGACAATTCTATAAGTCAATACTACAATCAACTCAAATCATTTTGGGATGAACTTGAAATATACGAACCTATGCCCATTTGAAATTGTGGTGCTGTGAAGACATTGCTGGATTACTCCCACCGAGCCAAAGTTATGCAGTTTCTAATGGGGCTTGACAGTTCCTATGACTCAGTCCACGCTCAAATCCTACTTCAAGATCCCCTTCCACAACTAAATCGTGTGCTGTCCCTAGTCTAGCAAGAAGAAAGATGCCGGCAACTCCACTCCATTCTGACACCCATCGCAAAGGCAACCAGCGGACCTGATTCTCGTCCTCCTAACTCAGCTCACAGAGAATGCCTGTTCTGCTCTCATTGTAACACTCATGGCCACTTCTTAGAGAAGTGCTATAAACTACTTGGCTTTCCCCCAGGCCATAAGAATCATTCCAATCCTGTTAAATCTCATCTTGCTGCTAACCAATCTTTCCTTGAGCTAGACAAAATCGACCATGGCCCACCAATTATTCAGGAGCAATACCACCATCTTCTTGCCTTACTTCATCCACCCCAAGCCGCTGCACTCACTCCTTCTGCCAACCAAGCCAGTACTGCCCCTCCTTCACCTGCATCTGGTATTTACTCTCATTTTTCCACCCACACACACCACGCTCATAACTCTTGGATACTTGACACTGGAGCTACAGATCACATGATCTGTAGCCCTACTTTTTTTACTAGCAATGTTTCTACTATCTCATACACCATCAAATTACCTAATGGACAGACCACCTCTGCCACTCACATCGGTGACGTTCAAATTCTTCCCTCCCTCCTCCTCAAGAATTTTATATGTGTCCCAGCTTTCTCCTTCAATTTAATTTCAGAAAAATCATTATCCACACATTCCAACTGCTATCTAATTTTGTTCTCTAATTCTTGCTTTATTCAGAACCTTTCATCTTGGAAGACGATTGGGCAGGGCACGGTGACTAATGATCTGTACCATCTCCAGTGTTCAAGACCCGATCCAAATGCTTTATATTCCACGTTTCATTCCTTTTATCCAATGTCTGTAAACACTTCTACAGTTTCAAAGTTTGATGAATACACTTTATGGCATTATCGTTTTGGACACACTTCTATGACTCAACAAATTTTACGTAACCTTCATGGCAATAATCATAAAATCACAGCTTCTCATAACATAACTTCTGAAATTTGTCCCATGGCAAAGCACCATAAATTACCATTTCGCTCCTCTGACATAACTTCCAACAACATTTTTGATCTCATATCCGTAGACATTTGGGGTCCAAATAAAACTCCAGCATACGATGGCACAAAATATTTCCTTACTATTGTCGATCAATTTTCTTGTTGCACCTGGGTCTATCTCCTCAAAGCCAAATCCGACGCAAGAACATCCCTTCAAAATTTTTTCTCCCTCGTTAAAACACAGTTTAACACCACCATTAAGACCATTCGATCGGACAACGGTGCTGAGTTCAACATGCCACAATGGTGTGCTACATCAACTAACTTGTGTAGCCACACCTCATCAAAATGCTCTTGCCGAACGTAAACACCAGCACATTCTCAATGTTGCCCGTGCCTTAAAATTCTAATCCAGTCTCTCCATGAAATATTGGATTGATTTTGTGTCCACTGCCGTTTACTCAATAAACCGAACACCCACCCAAACCTCAACTTCAAATCACCATTTGAAATCCTATTTCCCAACCAATCATTCCACTCAAACCTCAAAGTATTCGGAAACCTTTGTTTTGCCTCCACCCTTAGCCATTCCCGTTCAACATTTGATGCCTGCGCTCGAACGTGCCTATTCCTTGGTTATCCATATGGCGTCAAAAGATATAAACTCTTAGACCTTCACACCAAAGAAATTTTTATATCCCGCGACATCACCTTTCATGACATATTTTTCCTCTTAAACAGCTACACCATTTGCCTTCTCCACCTCCCACTTTACCTTCTTCTCCTCTTGACAATAACCCTCTTTTTTTCCCTGACATCACATCACCAATAACAATCAACGACCCACTTCTTCCAGAACATATACACCAACATTCACCACCCCTGATCCCAATGTCCCACCCATTTCCCCACCTCCTGATACTTCCACAACCAATATCCATGACTCACCTCTTCCAGAACACATAACCCACCAATCACCCACCCAGCCACGTCGCTCAACCTGCACAAAAAAAAATCTCCCACTTACTTCAAAGACTTCCACTGCCTCCAGGCCATTAATTCAATCACTCTCCCATCGTCACCCATGGAGGAGGTCACAGGCACATCCCAGGTAAAATTTCCTCTCCTTTGTTATTTCTTATAGCTCTCTATCTCCATCCTTTCATGCTTTTACCACTTCCATTTCTAGTCACATTGAACCCACTTGCTATTCCTAAGCCATCAAAGATCCTATATGGCATGAGGCAATGAAGCAAGAGCTCACTGCTCTTGAGCTTAATGAGACCTGGTCCATGGTTGATCTACCTCCTAGCAAGAAACCAATTGCATGCAAATAGATTTACAAATATAAATTCAACTCTGATGGGTCCATTGAACGAGCCAAAGCCCGGTTAGTGGCCAAAGGTTTCACTCAACACGAAGGTATTGATTTCCATGATACATTTTCTCCGGTTGCTAAAATGGTGTCTATCCGTTGTTTACTTGCAGTGTGTGCTATTAAAAGTTGGGACCTCCAACAACTTGACATCAACAATGCATTTTTATATGGAGATCTTGACGAGGAGCTGTACATGCAACTCCCTCCCGGCCACCCTTCCTCAAAACAAAACAAAGTGTGTCGACTACACAAAAGTTTATACGGCCTAGTTCGGGTTCACGCAATCTAAGGCGGACTATAGTCCATTCACAATGCACACGAGTGACTCATTTATTGCCTTGCTTATTTATGTGGATGACATAATTCTCATGAGCTCCGACACCTTCTCCAGCAATGTTGTTAAAGATTTTTTGGCTACTAAGTTCAAAATTAAAACACTCAGCTCTCTCAAATACTTCCTCGGCATGAAAGTGGCCCGTTCCAAGGCAGGCATTCAAATTTTCGAACGCAAATATGCTCTCAATATTTTATAGGAGATTGGTTTACTTGTCGCTAAGCCATCTCCACTCCCCATGGAACCAAACATCAAGTTATCCTAAGTTGGTGATGCAGACTTTCATGATCCCGCTTTGTATAGAGATATAGTCGGCAAACTGCTTTATCTCACCAACACCAGACCTGACCTCAATTACAGCGTTAATCTCCTCAGCCAATTCATGCAAAAGCCACAAGTTCACCACTATAATGCCATTCTCAAGATTCTGCGTTATGTCAAGGGGACCCCAGGTCAAGGTATTTTCTTTCCCACCACCTCCAAGTTTGAACTTGTTGCTTATTCGGATGCCAACTGGGCGAATTGTCCTGACACAAGGAGATCAACCATTGGTTTTTGTGTGTTCCTTGCCAACTCACTCATTTCCTGGAAGTCCAAGAAACAAGCCACCATTTCTCGATCATCGGCTGAGTCTGAATACTGTTCAATGGCTGCTGTTTCTTGTGAATTAACATGGTTTCGTTATTTTCTCAAAGACCTGGGTATCAACATTTCGAAGCCTGCTACCTTGTACTGTGACAACCTAGCAACTTTGCACATCGCTGCAAACTCGGTCTTCAATGAGAGAACGAAACACATCAAGCTCGACTGTCATTTAGTACGTGATCAAATTGCAGCTGGGCACTTATCCACAGCACACGTTCTATCCTCTCCTCAGTTGGCTGACCGGCTTACCAAACCACTTTATTCTCCAGCTTTCAATCGACTGCTGCTCAAGATGGGAGTGATTAACACCTACTCTCCATCTTGTGGGGGGCTATTGACATCACAGCAGAATAATGCACTGCACACTAAAGTGCCTACGGTTCCACTAGACAGAGGAAAATAAAATCATATAATTCTGTTATACATTCTGTTAGGATTCGACTATGTGTTGGCAGTCCATTCTTTAATTCATTATTCCTTATTTTCACATTTGTAAGCTATATATATAGTAGTACAGAGCATGTATACACAATAATCAATATACAGTTTTCAGCATTTTCTCTGTTCTGGTATTCAGCTCCACCATCTTCAACCTCTCGCCTGTTCCCTTTTCCCTTTTCCCTTGCTCTGTGCCACAATTAATACATATGTTAGCATCAAGCCTGTATGCATGATTCATAGAGGAAATGGGAACATATGCTCGGAAAAAAAACTCAAGTGAACTATTAACAAAGAAATAGTTCAAAACCATCAAACAGAATTTAGTTTCCTGTAAATCAAAAGGAAGTGATTGGCTATTTGAGAAATTGGGGAGGTGGGCTAGCCAAATAGAACTACAATGAACATTTACGTCAACACGGTAGAGATTTCACCAAAAACTTTAGGCATTAAAACCATTTGTTTAGAAAAATGAACACCATCTGGTTATCATAAGCACGGACGAATAGCCATGCGATATTAATGTTGATACTGTATGCGTTCATTTGTGATAGATCTACAAACCTTCCGGACGTCATTTTTAGACAAATTTACAACAAATTTGGGTTCTGAGAGTATTGGTATTGGATTGACTAAATAACAAAATATATATATATATATATATATATATATATAAATTTGCACACAAATTTAAATAAAACTTTGAATTTATTATTCATTTTTAAAAAGTAATAGTACTTTAATTATTCATTTTTCTTATTTTTTTCTCTCCATTATTTGATCAAATGTAATTAAAATTTTTTAATATGTGCATAAACTTATATTTTCTTAAAGAGAATTTTTTACCAATTTAATATCAATGCTTTGAAGAAAAAAAACCTCGTCTCAGAGGACTATATGCAACAATTCCAATGCCCAGTTCCCTGAAAAATTCAGAGGACAAATTTAAAATACAGGTTCTAATTATTCTAAAAATTGAAAAGCAAATGTAAATTTGTAAATGATGCCTCGCCTGCAAGTAGGAATTATTTCCTCCTCAACATCTCTAGGCCACAAAGACTGTACTCTAGCTGCACGGCTGTTATCGGATGAACAGCATGCGCTCTTCTAATGGTTGATGCAGAGGCCTCGGATAGACCAATGTACTTGATTTTACCCTCTTCTACTAGTTTCTTGAGTTCTTCAATCTTATATAATATAGAATAAAAGAGTTAGCTTGCTTAATAAAAAATTATGTAATACTAGATATAGTTGTAAAATATGTAAATTTCACGTAATTTTCTTTTAATACATAATCTATTATCAAATTTTTTTTTTTTTTTTACGCGGATCCTAAATTTACCCACTTTACTTTAAAAGAGTGAGAACCTGCACATCCTAAAAGTGCGAATATCATTTTGTTAAATGATGTGTAGACGACGGGTATTAACGGTTTTAGTTTATTATTTTTTTTTTTTTTTATAAACAGATCAATATCTAAATCGATTTATGTGCTTTAGTTAACTTATTTTATAATAAATCGTGCATCAACATACCTATTCACTCTATATCATTTAAATATTCTTTCTTTATTTATTTTAAAAACTTTTTTTGACTGCTATTAAATAATTTGTAATGAAAAAATCTAGACAACAGTCCAGTCCAGCTGTCGTAGCACACCCTTACATCAACAATAATTTTACTATTTATGTAAACAGTAAAACTACTTTCTCTGTGAGGGCGCTGCTGCAGCAGCCAGGCTGCTGCCCAGTATCCCTCATTTATAATATATTCTCTTATCTTCCAAAATTTCTCATATTTAATGTGAATACAGTATCTTTTTTTGCCAAAATGACATCAATATATAAGTCGATGAAAGTTAAAAAAAAAAAAGAAGATAAAGATGGAAAAAATTCATTCATCTTTCTTTTTTTTTTGTTAATTTTTAATATCCTTATATCATGTTGTTTTGAAAAAAATTTAATATGACTGTTTTTATTTTTTTATTAAAATAAAATGTACGTTCTAGTAATATTATAATTTTTTCATAGTTTATAAATAAAGAGTGTAAATATGAGAAATATAAAATAAATTATTAGAAAAAATAAATTAGAAATAATAAGAAATGTTTGTATTGACGAATAGTCATTAATGTCAAACTAGAGAATCACTTTAACTCACATGTATTTTATATTGATTTTATACAATATTTAAGTGGAAGTCTTATTTTGACATATTGTTCGCTGTTTTACAAAAAGTTATAAAACAGAGAAAATATTATCTGGACAGTCCTCTCGAGATATTGCCGGAGTTCGCCGGATTCCGAACTCGTCAAACTCTGATGGCAGCCCGGAATTCGGTCACCGGACTACAAGTACTCATTATTAGATTTTTTTAAAGATAAAGAAATTGTATTTTGAGTCATGCGTGCACGTATGTAGGTGCAAGCTTTCGATCATAACGTAAAAGTTCATTTCAGACAGTACCAGTACGTTGATTTTAGATTTTTTTAAAGAGATCAAAACCATAGAAATTTATGGAGAACGGAAAATAAATAAACCGTGACTTCAATGGGAACGCGGGTGTCGATGCGGTGCTGGTAGTAGAGATCAATGCAATCGATGTCGAGGCGCTTCATGCTGTCCTCATAGGCGGCTCTCACATACGCCGGATCGCCGCAGATCTCCATCTTCTCATCATCGGTATACTTGGTAGCCAACTCCACCTTCTCTCTAACGCCTCCCTTCAAAACCTTGCCCAGGAGAGTTTCGTTGGTGAAAGGGCCATAGAAGTCGGAGGTGTCGAGAAAGGTAACGCCGGCAGTTTGGACGGCGTGATGGATGAGAGAAATCATGGTTTCTTCGGGCTTGGGAGGGCCATAGAATGCGGACATGCCCATGCAGCCCAGACGGCCTGCGCCGACACCTCCAGACCCTGAGAACCCAGCTTCATCCTCCCAACTCTTTGCGCCATTTTCGATCGGTGTGAGGAGTAAGACGTAATAACTCTTTGCGACCGTTTTAAAAAAACCGTAATTACTCTTTTATCGTACGACAGAGTGGATCAACACAGTTTATATAGAAGATGGAAGCGAAGCCAGGATGTGATCGTGAGGGCCTGAGGAGTCAGTGAAAAGGACACCAAACATAATAATCAAAGCTTGCTAACGCAAGTGCCCGCGTTACGAACTTAATTGGATACCTAGTTTTATAAAAATCAACTTTTATATGTCGATTACGTAAAAACAGAGTCATCGAATGTGGTCTCAGTTCGGGTTGACAAATCGTATTTTATTATCTTTTTAAGTTATAAATATTCGATTATATAAATTAATTTGAATTTAATCCATTAAGCTGAATGTGTTAAAATTTTAAATTCTAATATAATCTACTTACATAATGGATACAGGATTGTATCGTGTCATTTATTTTGATCCATTTAGTAATTAATTAAAAATATATTAACACGATAAACTCGTTTTTATTTTTTTGTTTCATGTAAATAGGTTAAACTAAAATGCATAATTTATTTGATTTGACTAATATAATTTCATATAAAAATTAAAATCTATATTTATTAATAATCACAATATATTAAAATATATATATACATATATATTAATATTTTACCTATTTTAACATAAAATAAAACTAATATTACAACCATACAATAATAAATATGAGCATGTCTAAAATTACAATCCCAACAATAAAAATAATAAAAACATAAGCATATTGAAAAAGACCAATATTACTACTTAACAATAATAAAATTTTAATTTTAAAATAAATTATAAACGGATCAAAACAGGAAACTACGAATAAAGCAAGTTGATATTTTAATGACCCATTCGTTAATTAATCGTATCTTAACGAGTTAACCATTTTTATCCGATTTTATTAGCAACAAATCTAAACCTACTAATTTCATATGGTATTCATAATATTAAATTAATGGATTGTATTACATATTATCATCCTTAATCTCAATTGCATAGTTTTTTTTTTGAGGTGTTCCCCTGCGAGCTCTCCAACTGGGCTCTCACTCTCCCTCTCGGTTTAAATCTAGGGTTTTTCACTCTCCCTCCCTTCTTTTTTTCTTCCCTTCTCCGTTTTGCCCATCCTTCCCTTTTGTTTTTTCCTTTTTTCTGTTGTTTCAGCTTGTTTGGGAGTTTATTAATCTCATCTCCCTCCACCCCTCTCTTCGGTTCCCCAAGCCTTTCGACACTTGCTTTTCCTTTACTCCTTCCCATCATTTTATTCCTTCCTTTTTCTTTTCTTTTTCTTTTAGCTTTATTTTAGTTTAGTGTTGCTGGAATCGCATCTTGGTGGGGCGGTGTTCATCGATAGTGAAGACCTCCTCCGGTTTGGACTTCGCACGCGTGCCGCTGTTCTCCTCCTAAGGTGCCGATCTCTCAGCTGCAACGGAAGCGTGACGATCAGAGCAGTGTGTGCTATGCACGCGTTCCTCACAGATGGAGCGTAGCTTTCCATGCGCATTCACCGAATGGTTCTTTAGGCATCCACGTGCGTGGCCGAAGGGTTCAGGAACTCCGACTGTCTGTCCCTATCTTTTTCGCTCCCAGCCAGGCGGCGCGTGGCCTTTATGCACCACTAACATCAGTGGCTCCTGCTTTGCAGTTTTATTTCTTCTAAGGTTGAGAATCGGGGTTCGGTTCTCCCAATTAGTTTAGCTTCTATTTGTTGTTGTACCCTTTATGGGGTTTTATCCCTTTTATGGGGTTTGGTAGGTTGTTTGGTGTTTGATTTGTTTGTAACTCTATCTTGTATAGAGTTAGGACTAGAAACGGTCAATCACATTAGTGTATTAGGGAGCTCAATATGTCAATTAGTTAACTTGTAATTTGATTCAAATTTGCTTGTAATGCCCATTTTTAATAAATGAAATAATTCCGCTTCAAAAAGAAAATTGCATGCTTTTTTAGCGTTGAATATCCTTTTCCATTTGGACAGGGCGACTGGTATAAAATATGGGTGATGCTGGGATTCGGTCTAACCGAACCCCCTACAAATGTAGTCCACCCTAAAAATACAATAAAAAATATAATATAATAAACAAAAAACACAATAAAAAATATAATAAAAAAATTAAATTAAGAAAACACAATAAAAAGCACATTAAAAAATAAAAACACAATAAAAAAATAATAAAAAAATAAAATGAAAATGATTTTAAATGAGATTCGGCCCTCAGCCCAACAGAGCCGCAGCTGGTGGCGGTGGTCAACACCGTCCATGCCATCGAAACCGATGGGCTCATGGACCCATTTCGGGTTTAAGGCTGCTGGGGGCACACTGGAGGTCGTGATAGTACCCCATTAAAAACCGCCCTAGATTATGCCTTGACACCACTATTAGAGGGTCAGGACAGTCACTTGACTTGCCTGTATGCATGCCTTGGCTCAGGCCTTGACACGCAGCAAGCAATCATGGAGGCTACTGGCCGCGCGCAACCTATGCGCACAACCAGGCATGCGCACACTTGCATGTGCACCTGCGCACCATGACACGCGCACCTCAGTGCGCCCCAGCACCACCTAGCATGGCTAGTGGCATGCCCTCACAGGCACACCATCCAGCGCGCGGCGCCAGCCTGCGCCTTGCAGAGCAGGTTAGTGGCATGCCCACAAGGCATGCCATCCAGCGTATGGCTCCAGCCCATGCCTTGTAGAGCAGGTCAGTGGGATGCACACCATGCATGCCACCTAGCGTGCGGCACCAGCCCGTGTCTTGTAACCCACAGCCCCCAGACTGCCAGCTTGGGCCATGCATGACCATCACCCCGGCACTCAGCCCAGGCCATGCAAGACCACCGCCCAAGCCACCTGACTGGGCCACACTACCACAACACGGTATCACCTTGGACAGATTATCAGGCCTAGGCATGTCACTATGCCATGCACACTATCAGAGGCCACGCAGCCAGATGTCATGCAAACAAACGCCATGCAGTTTAGCCTTGCCGTGGATCATGCCACATCATATCCATCATGGACCTAGCATGCCACGGCCCTATATTCATTTGGGCGCCTCTCACTTATATTTATTTGCTTTATTTATTTATTTAATTGCATTTGGTTATTTTAGTAATTATCTTATTTTGCTAGGGACCCATTGGGGGTTTCCAATTTGTTAGACTCTATAAATAGAACCTCTAGGTCTTCATTTCACATCTTTTTTGGAGAATTGAGAATTAGAGTGGCTTCCTAAGAGCTTAGGCCGGTCACCTAGTGTGGTTTGGATTTTCGGTCCTTAGGCACTTGGGCTTCAAAGGGTGCAATTCGTGAATCCCTTTGGAGAGAAACACATCGTTCAATTTGTGAATCGATGTGTTTCACATCTATCATTTATTTATAAAAGTATTTGAGGTATTTCTTTCAATTTGGTGTTCTTGTTATTTGGTGTTTTTCTTGAGTCTTTAGAGTTTGTTGGTTTGTTCTTTTGTTCTTGGAGTTATTTGGAGTTTCTTTCTATTTGTTTGGTTATTAAAAAAAATATACAAAAAGTGTGTTTGAGTGTCTTGTGAGAGTGCCAAATTCACACCACTTGTGAATTTGAGAATTATTGTGTGAGTGTTCTTGAGTTTGGTGATTAATTATTGTGTTCTTGATTACATTTGTGTTGGTGAGACCAAATCCACATCACCTGTGGATTTGAGGAAGTGTGTGTGTGTTCCCTAGAGGATTTCGAAACCCACAACCATTGTGAGTTTTGGATTGCTCAAGTGTGAGTGAGTGTGAGTGTTGTTGATTAGAGAAGTGTGGAAGTGTTGGAAGAACTGAAGTGGTTGAACCCTTGGTGGCTTTGGAGGAGTTGGCATGTTCTACATTGTTTGAGTGCTCAATCTTCATTTGATTGTTCACTTGATCAATTGGTGTTTGTTGTAGCCACATAAAACCCTAGCCTACTGATTACGCCCAAAGAATAATGCGGTCGTTTGTAATATAATTTTGGGGTGTCGATTCCACAGGGAGATAGATTGAGAAATTGAGAAATAGTAACGAAATTAACAAAAAGATTTAGAAGAGTGCGAAAAGTGATATTTGAAGTGTGACGTAAACTAAAACAAAATGAGTAACTTGAAAAGTATAAAATTGAGACGAAAAGTAGAACATCGGGAATCCTTTGTATATAATCGGTATTTTAATTATTTTCGATTCATTAATAACTCAATTGAAAATTCTATGTCCAAATTTTCAATTGGAAAATAAAACATTAATAACCAGATTTAAATCAAATGTAATCTTTCGAAAAATCATTCGTCGCAATATAAGAACGGGAATTGTTATCGATATTGAGGAAATTCAACGTCGACAATATACTCATACAGTAATATTGCAGCAGAGAATTAAATTAATATAGATAATCAATTGAACCAAATATAATCAAAGGATTATTTCATTCAATAGAAAAAGTATGACTGAATCTATAAATGAAATAATTTCTAAAGATTATTTGGTGAAGAAAATATTTATAATAAATTTTGAATAACTATATAAAAGAGTTTTAAGAATTGAAGAACACATATATGAATCAAAAATAATTACAAATACCATCATATATATAAATTTATCCCTAACTCTACTAGAGAACTTAGTTACACATATTAAAAATATGCAATGAAAATTCTCTAAGAAAAAATATGGAAGAGCCGGCCATTTTCTCTCTTATTTGGTTTTTCTTTTCTTTTCTCAAGCTCTCAAAATAGCTCTTCCAAGGCATTCAAGCACCAAGCATGGTCTTAGAACACACACCCCTCCCTTCTATTTATAAGCATCCTTCATGCAAGTTGTCATGTCAAAATCATTACAATTTTAACTTGTTTTGCCATGTGCCATTCTTAAATCCAAGTGATTTGTCATTTGTCATTTTGATCATTTGTTTTCCCACTATATATGAGCTGAATTTTGTTTGTAAGTTGAGTGTTCAATTTTGTTTCTTTATCCATTAGTTGCCTTGTATGACTTTATATCTTGTGGTCAAATATTTTGTCTTGAAGAAACTTGAGTCCACTTCATCTTGCATGTGAGTTGATCATTGAATTTGCAAATTGGTGTAGGAGTACTTGCTGGAAAATATTGTGATGACATTTGGATTTGATGCAAGTGGCTGAAAAATATTCAGGAACATCAAGTGCAGGTGCGTTCACTTGATGGTCTATTTTGTCTTGGATTGAGCGGATATCTCTTACAACATAAATCCTAAAAGTTATAGATATTTCTCTTGGGGTTCTATATCTTCTTGAATCAGCTCAATCGGAGATTGGATGAGAGAGTTATGCCCATATTACGAAAAGACGTTAAAATTGTCTAAAATTCCACAATGATCTTCATTTGCTCCTAATGCCTCTATTTGTGTCCTAAATCAAAATATAAGAATAATTATTATATTTAGGCATCAAATAAAAATAAAATATTAAACATTAAGAGAGAAAAATATGACATTTTATATTCTTATCAATATATTAAATCATGCTTATATCGATCTCAAGATAAATGACCATTAATTTTAATAACATGAGTTATATCCATTACTTTCTCATTTCTTTTAGCATTTAAATAGAGTATTTATAGTGCATTTTTGTGCACTCATCACCTACCCCACGGAAACACCACCCCAAAACCCTAACCCACTACTCGGCTATAAGCCATGAAACCCTAGCCCATCACTTGACAATTTCGCCCCTCATCTCTCCAACCCTAGCCGGCCATCAACCACTCAATACTTTCCTATTTTATCTCACATTCAAACCTAAATTCTCTATCCAAAAATAACCAAAGTCGACCCTCATCCCTATCTCCATAACCGGTCACTCCATTCCATTGGAATTTAAAATCTTTCAAATTCAAATCAACAACCACTTTTCTAAATAACCTCATTCGCCCATGCTACCTATGCCCTAGCCGAAACCCACCTTTGACATATCATCATTCCTCATTTGATTGGTCATTAATCAAATATTGATCCAATCAAATCTTCCCTCCACATCACTCCATATACTCGGTCAAACCACTTACCATAACCGAACATCATCTTGCCATCTTATCCATCACAACTTCGCATATTTTTCTCAACCAAATCAAATTAAATTCAAAAATCTATCCTACCAACCAAGTCCATTCCATAACCAACCACTACCATAATCCTAATATCCGGCCACATACATCCTACCATTTCAAATCATTTTAAATTTCAAACTATTTCAAAATTAAACCTCCCACCTTCCTTATCTAACATACTCGGCCACAACTACCATATCCTAACCGAGATTCACCCATTGCCACATCACCAAATTATCCCTTAATTCTCTAGAGTGAATGATCAATTAACCAATTGATTGAATCAATCAAATGTTATCCCAAAATAAAAGCAATACCTAGCTAACAACCCTACCTCAATGTCGCCCACTCATCTTGTCAAAACCCTAATTTCTACATTTTAGAAATTATCCAAATCATCTCAAAATCTTATCCTACCTAACTCTAACCATCTTGGCTGAAATCAATCTTCCAAACCCTAGTCAATTGACTTTCCAAACCCTAATCTAATCTCAATCTCGAAATTCCCTTAGCCTCCACTAAAATCCTAGCCCTACTACACCATATGACCCATAATCCTTACCAAAGAGACCCCAATACATAGGCATACCCAAAAGACATTACCCTAAACATTTTCTATCCCAATCTACCACTTAGACCACCACATGTCCCTTCCCATTACCATAACCAAGACTACCATAGCCTAAACACCATATTATTGCTCCATACACTTAACCATCCAACCTCATTGTTGTGCAGCACTCTACCCTACCTTAGCCAAGACGAACTCAATTCATTTTTCTTAACCACCTCAACCTCATATCACCCATTCATCCATTGTTGGTGTACGCGAACCATCACCAAATGAAAGGAGCCTGACTTGGTCATTGAGGAGCAACAAGGTGAGGAGGACCGACTTAGTTGAGTGGAGACACAACCAAGGTCCCTATCAGGTCGCCGGGAGTCGCCGTTGCAGGGGTGAGCTCACTGGAGCCCATCAGTTCCGATGGCATGGGCGGTGTCATCCACCGCTATCGGCGACGGCAGGAGCTGTATCTTAGAAGGGGTTCGATTCGAACCCCAGATAAATTCATAAAATATAGCAGTTCAAATATTTGAAGATGATGCATTTTGAATTCTGTTTGGGTGTTCGGGTCTAGTATTTTTGGTCCAGTTATATTTTCATATCGAGGAAGGTAACGTCAGCACTGTGGACGGCGTGGTGGATGAGAGCAATCATGTCTTCTTCGGGTTTTTGAGAGCCACAGACGCTGCAACCCAACACCCGAGCCGACACCTCCAGACCTTGAGAACTCAGCTTCATCATGTGGTCTCTTTACTCCATTTTTGATCGGTGTGAGGAGTAACCGAGGCAGTTCACAAACGCAATTTATATGCAAGATGGAGGCAGACATGCCCATCATCTACGTTGTCACAACGGAAATGATAGACAACTTGTTTACAATTTTGTAATAAAATAATATTATTTTTAATTTAAATTTAAATTTATTCAATTGAATTTTTATTTTAAATTTGATTGATTTAAATTTAATAAAATATATTCTTATCTTACAAATTGTATATGAATTATGATTAATAAATCATAAGCGTATTACTACTCTTGTCACAGGGGAAGGGATCGAGGGGTTGGTGAAAACTGAAAAAGACATGACGCGAAATGATCAAAGTTTGCTAACGCAGAGAGCCCACGTTTCTAACTTTGGCAACATATTATCTTTAAAATCTTCTTTAAAAGTATTGTCATTGCATCTACTAAATAATTTTGTAAAATTTGAAGAAAAGTATAATTTGAATGAATTTAACAAATATTTAAGTCTATAATTCTATATTGAATTCATCATTAAATTCATCAAAATAATAATATAATAATATTTTTTTAATAAAAATATATTTAAATATTTTTTTATTTTATAATTATACTAACCATATGTATATTAATAATATAATCTGATACTTAAATAATTATTTTTTAATCAAATTTTGAAATTATACTTTTTAATTCCTTGTTAAAAATTAATTTTTTTGAACCAAAATTTTCAACCAAATAATTACTTAAATAATTATTTTTCAACCAAATAAGAAAATAAGAAAGAGAGAAAGAGAAAATGAGAAAAATAAAGTAGGAGAATAAAATATATTAAAATATGTATTTAGAGTGTGAATAGTAATCCTTCAAATACGAATGACTGTGAAAATTTAATATAACTCAAAGTTATATATTAAGAAGTTTGATAGATCTAATGTGGAGATTTTTTAGCAAAAATTATCAAATCTATGTTTGATGGATCCAATGCCCATGCTCTAATATATTGAGTGGTTGTAGCCTACTAGCCACTCCTGGGGGATCTCGAATGGGATCCTACCCAGGCAAATTATTTATTTATTTATTTATTTTCTTTCATTTTTTAATATAGTTTTCATATTTTATTTTTTAAAAATAAATTCATAATATTGATAAAAAAAATACTTATTTAATCATTAAGTAAAACAAAAATATATATATATATATAATTTTTATTTGTGACTTTTATTTATAAGTTTAGCATTTCTCTAACATATCCTTTCCGTAAAAATAGTCTGGCCTAACCGCCTTAGTTGTCAAAAATCAAGGTTGAGAGCATCCTCATTCATCTCATTATTTTTTTATCATCAAAAGTGTATTTTTTACACATTTATTAAAAAAATAATATCATATTTGATCAAATATGACTAAAAAAAAGTATAAAAAATAATATAAAGTGTTTTTTTTCTTAATTTTTCTCTAACTTTTTGAAAAATATGCAAAAATTATACTTTTGATGATAAAAAAAGATAAGACTATTGAAGATGCTCTGAGTGGGATAAAAGTAAGAGTAATGCTACTCTCACAAATGGCAGATTTCTATCGATCCCGCCTGTTTGAATTTTTTTTTATTATATTTTTTTTTATCACTTTTAAACATTTTAAAAAATAAAAAAAATCACAATATTAATAATATATATATTTTTAATCATTATATTAAAAAAAAAAAAAAAATTCACTTACATTCGGGAATCGCAGTCGGACTGAGATTCCCGTGAGAGAAGCATTTCTATAAGAGTAATACCATGTGTCCTGTCATTTTGATTTTTCATTTTGATCATTTTAAAATTAGTTTTTTATTTAATAATTAAAGGAAGTTAATATTAATATATTAGTATATTTTTTATCTTTCAAAAATATTTTAAAAATATGAAAAAATAAAAATAAAAATGTGTGATTTGACGGGCACAGTAGGTGGCATATCCGAAAGAGAAACACTAAAGATACAAAATAATTAAAAATAATAATTCCCAATTGACGTGACATTTGCCATGTAAGCTTTTTTTTTTTTTTTTTTTTTCATCTTCCTTACACATGCCTTTTTCTCCCTTTTCATTTTCGTTCCTTTCTAGAACCCCCCATATAGATAAAAAATCTCCACAACTGCAAAACTTCATTAAAGATAAGAAAACTTGTCCATCTTGAAATGTGTCCCTTTCAATCTAACTCTCACCATCTTCTTCCTCCAGCCAACATGGCCTTAACCATAATCTTCACTATAAACAAGTAGCTCATTCCTCAATAACCCGGTCAAATACACCATAAATCCCCACAACGAGTGATTGGTAAGCTGCCCTTTGCATCTCCTCAGCACAACTAGCCAAATCTTCTCTCTCTCTCACTGAAATTACACAATGCACCCAAATAATTTTTCAATTGTTTTAATTTAAAAGGACTGCAATTCTATTTTTCCCTTGGTCGTCGGAGCCACTTCTAGCATTAGACGACTTGTCATTTAAGCCAATAACTTTTAGATAAAGCTAAACTAATGTTCAAATGGTAACCTCAATGGTGCAATTTAGTGGCATGCCACATGATGATCCAAATGCTCACATAGCTATATTTTTAGAGTTATGTGATATTTTTAAACATAACGAAGTTTATGATGATGCTAATGTTGAGTTTTGCTCCTTAGTCCCACATGGAAAGGAAGTGGGAGTGGAGCAAGGTCATAGGCCTATTTAAGGGTGCTTAATCTCCTTGGTTTAACACACCAGTCAGAAACTTATCTAGTAATTTTTTACTTTAGTAAAATTTCTCTGTTATCCTTTTTGTATGTAAAAGGAAGAAATGTGAAAGTTAGAGTTTTATTAGTTGGAGAAGTTTTTGTGGGTGTCGCTGGGGTGAGGAAAAAAATTGTGTGATTGTAACAATTTTTCACAAAGTATATTTTCTTCTCTGGATCTGGTGGTTTTTCTCCTATTTTGGAGTTTTCCACTTAAATTCTTGTACTGTGTTTATTTCTCTATTTTTCTTATTATTTTGTCAAAAGTAGATTCTGTTGGGGGAAATTTGGAAGGCTCAAGATTCCCAACAAGTGGTATTAGAGTCACTAGGTTTATTTTTTTTTTTGCAGGTTGGAGTTTTGGTGTGGTAGTGTGGATATATAGAGTCTAAAGAGGTTTTGTCTAGGAGATTGGAAATTTTAAGTGTATCCGTTGTGACCCTCCAATCTTTCCTAGGAATTTTGAAATTCTGTCTAGGAAAGATCAGTCTTTCCTGGAAACTTACTTACTGGGTATTATTTATTTCTATAGTAAAATTCATTAAAGCTATGTTAGGAGGTAGGGCTTCAAATCCTATCAGATTTGAGGTGGAGAAATTTGATGGAAAAATCAATTTTGGCTTGTGGCAAGTGCAAGTCAAGGATAGCCTGATTCAATCAGGATTACACAAGGCATTGAAAGCCAAACTAATCCCTGAAAATAGTAGCGGTTTTGGCGCTACTGGTGAAACTGGGAGCAAATCTGGAATGAGCGATGAAGATTAGGAGGGTCTGGATTTGAGAGCGGTAAGTGCAATTCGTCTGTGCCTCTCCAAAAATGTTCTTGCAAATATGCATGAATATTCACAGCAAAGGGACTCTGGGAAAAGCTCGAAGAGTTGTATCAGATGAATGGTGTCTCAAATAGAGTGTACCTGAAGGAGCAGTTTCATACATTGCGGATGAGTGAAGGTATGACTATTTCAGATAATTTAAGCGTTCTCAATGGCATTGTCTCTGAACTGGAATTTATTGGAGTTAAAATTGATGACGAGGATCAAGCCTTGAGGTTGATCTGGTCTCTTCCATTTTCTTATGAGCATATGAACCCTATTTTGATACATGGGAATGATAAAATAATTTTTTCAGAAGTTACCAGTAAACTTTTTTCTGAAGAAAGAAGGCTAAGTGGTGGAAGTAATGGTTCACCTGAGAACTTAGCAATGGTGACAGCTGGTGATTGGAAGAGGAAGAACTCTATGAAGAAGAAAGTAGTCTGTTGGGTGTGTAGACAATCTGGGCACGTCAAGAAAAATTATTCAAGAGGTGGAGCAGGTTCGACAAGAGGCTCCAAGTCAGTAAATTGAGATACTGACAATGAAACTAACATCATGTCTCTCTTTACAGAAGATGATGTCTGTTAAAAAGAGACATGTACATTTTCATGGCATGTCGCTAATCCCAAAGTTGCCATGATAAATGATGTGTTAATATTAGTTGTTCCATAAGTTTGCACACGGGCATTGGTTTGACATTGATGCAGGGTGTGTGGTGGAAATTTATGTCGATGGCTGATGAATTTTCAGGAAAGTTAAACGTGGAAGTTGCACCATAATTTTTCAGTAAGGTTATTTTCGACATGGGCTGAAGTGAAATGCTTGGAATTGGTTTATTCTGAGTGGTTATGCTTTTATGGTGGAGCATGATAGCGAAAGCTATGAATCTTCATTGCGGTGGAGCGTGGCTGTGGGACCAGTCAAAGTCGCAAGGTGGAGATTGTTGAGTTTTGCTCCTTAGTCCCACATGGAAAGGAAGTGGGAGTGGAACAAGGCCATAGGCCTATTTAAGGGGGCTTACCCTGCTTGGTTTAACACACCAGTCAGAAACTTATCTAATAATTTTTTATTTTAGTAAAATTTCTCTGTTGTCCTTTTTGTATGTAAAAGGAAAAGAGGTGAAAGTTAGAGTTTTACTAGTGGGAGAAGTTTTTGTTGGTGTCGTTGGGGTAAGAAGAAAAATTATATGATTATAACAATTTTTCACATAGTGTATTTTCTTCTTTGGGTCTGGTGGTTTTTCTCCTATTTTGGAGTTTTTCACGTAAATTCTTGTGTTGTGTTTATTTCTCTATTTTTCTTATTATTTTATCAAAAGTAGATCCTGGTAAGAAAATTTTGAAAAGCTCAAGATTCCCAATAGCTATTAGATTGAGACTCTTTCCATTCTCTCTCCGAGACAAGGTAAAAATATGGTTAAACTCACTCCACTGTTAACCATAACTACTTGGGAAGATTTGGCTAAAAAAGTTTCTAGCAAAACTCTTTTCCCCAGCCAAAATCGTGAAGATGCGAAATGATGTCACAACTTTTGTCTAAATTGATATGGAGTCACTTTATAAAGTTTGAGAAAGGTATAAAGAATTGCTTAAAAAGTGGCCACATGATAGACTTTCCGTTTGGTTTAAGTGCAAACCTTCTACAATAGCTTGCAAACTACAACACGTACGATGATTATGTGGCAGCTAGAGGAACTTTGGTGAAGAATCACCAGAATAAGCATACGAGCCGGTGATCGAGGTGGAAACCAACAATTACCAATGTCCATGGTTGTTTCAGTAGGATGCGTCATTAATGCATTTGAATATGTCAAGTTGATTGATGCAAGTAACCAGCATCTTTCTTGAAGTGCAGCCTCCAAAAAGGAGAAATGTACCTCAAAGATGCCTTAATTCGGTTAATAATAAATAATTAGCCACGTCTCTTGGGAGTAACAACAAATACGCAGCAAGTAATTTTTGTTTGATTAGCGAAATAGTTCAAAACCAAAAAAAAATTAGTTTCCTGTAAATCTAAAGGAAGTGATGGAAAATCAAAGTCAGGTGATTATTTTATTTGACCATCAGAGATACCGGGACGTGAAAACCATTAAATAAAGGATTTAAACATTCTTATTGGCTATATGAGAAATTGGCGGGTGGGCTACCCAAATAGAACTGCAATGAACATTTACATCAACGCTGTAGATTTCACCAAAAACTTTAGGCATTAAAACCATTTGTTTAGAAAAATGAAGACCATTTGGGTATTCATAAGCACGGTCAGGGGTGAAATTAGGATTTGGTGTTTAGGAGGGGCGATGTGTGAGTATAAAATTATATAAATAAAATATATATTTATAAATCATCTTATAAGATAAATTTCCTTAAAATTTTTGTAGTTTGCTAACTATTGACCATTACAAACAAAAAGAAAATGAAACCATTGTTCTTTTTTTCGATGGGGTATGAGAAATTAAAAATAAGAAAAGGAAAAAAAAATTATTGAGAGAATAATTTTAATAAAAATTGTGAAAATTTGAGTATTGGGGAAACAGTTTTAATTATATGTAAAAAATTAATTACCCCACCCCACCCCACCCCACCCAAAGACATGAGTGGCTCCGCCTCTTGTCTTTGATATTGATGTTTATTACTGTATGTGTTCATTAAACGAAACGGGGAAACTGATCTTTGAAACATAACATTTTTTGTAGATCTAGATACCTTTCGGAAGTCATTGTTCGACAAATCTTCAACAAACTTGGGACCGATCAGGAAAAGAAACCTCGTCCCAGAGGACTATAGGCAACAATTCCAATGCCCAGTTCCTGAAAAATTCGTAGGACAAATTTAAAATACAGGTTCTAATTATTCTAAAACTTGAAAATCAATTGTAATTAATGCCTCACCTGCAAGTAGGAATTATTTCCTCCTCAACATCTCTAGACCACAAAGACCACTTTAGCTGCACAGCTGTTATATTATTGTATTGACGAATCAAATCTCACAATTTCAGCACATATTCATTCCATATTTTCTTCAACATAATTTTAGGAATTAAACATTTATTTGTAATTGTACAGATTTACCATGCATAGCTTAGTTAGCATAGATAGCTTACTCTTGTATCTATTTATTTAGTCTTTCTCTCAATGTAAAAATACAACCTCCGGAAATACAAATTCAAGCATATTCGGTCAAAATCTCGTCTCTCTTCATCTTCTTAACATGGTATCGAGCCTAAATTGATCCTTCCTCAATTTCATTCATGGCTTCTTCCGCCTCCTCAACGCCCACTCCCTCCTAGTCCCCATATCTACTTCACCCCTCGGAGTCCCCAAGTCTTATCCTTGTTTTTGGCTTACTCACCGGTGACAATTTTCCCAAGTGGCAAAAAGCCATTAGCCATGCTCTTAATGCCAAAAACAAACTCGCGTTTGTTGATGACACTCTTTCCCCACTTGAACCTACATCTCCAGACTACCAATAATGGAATCAAACAAAAGATATGGTCCTTACCTCGCTATTAAATTCCATCAGTCCCACTCTCGCCAATTCCCTTGAATTTCATACCAATCCACGTGAAGTTTGGCTTGATCTCCAGTTCCGATTCTCCTATGGAAACAATGTGACATCCCCAATTTACGTTTGGAAACTAACGTAAATTGAAGCGTCGGGACATGTAACACTAGGCTACATATCCCTCGTTCATATTGAAAACAATGTGCATGCACCTAACTTACTAGCAGTATGAAATGTGAATCACGGCAGAATAAGGTAGATTCCAAATTATCGACAAAGAAATATAAATCTTTACCAATACCACATGGTAAGCTATGTTAAAACCCATAACTTTATCAAACATAAAGCATAATAATGTATCAAATTCTTAACAGTAAATATCATTGCTCTAAAACTCAAAAGGATTAATGTACAACTACCCTCTTCATCTTTAGGGGTTCCTCAGAATTTTCGACTAGACTGGGTCTTGTAATGAGCCATTTATTTTTGCACTAACGTCTATCATTCTGTAAGAAATAATAGGTAAAAGTTAAAAAAGTGAGATTTCGTAAAATTCTAGTAAGTACACAGATAACATAATGAAAGTATTATCAATATTTATACAGATAAACAAATTCATACGCCATGATCATGAGACTCATAAGATGACTTATGTATGATGCACTTTTAGTAAAAATTGTCATGTTTTCATGAAAAGACTTTCCTTCACACGTAAACAAAACCTTTCATATAAAAAACATGTCCTTTCAAAAAAATTATTAACGTTATGTGTCTTTGTTCATAATCTTTTCATTTTTATAATGACAGTAGATTGAATCACCTTCATTGTCATTTTCTTAACCGCAATGGCAGATCGAATTGCCTTCACCGTTGAGTTTTCTTTGTTCATGTCAGTCATTTGACAGATCGAATCACCTTCATTGTCCTAACACTACTTTTTCTTAATCACGACGGCAAATGGAAACGCCTTCACCATCGAATTTCTTAGCATGACAGCAAATCAAAATGCATTCACCGTCAACTTTCTTGGTTACGTCAGTCATTCGGCGAATCGAATCGCCTTCACTGTCATGACGTAACATCTCATTTTTTTACGGGAGATCGAAATGTCTTCACTGCTGGCATGTTAGTCATCGGCGAATCGAATCGCCTTCACCATCTTGACATGACTTTTCATTTCTTATTCTTTTCTTATTCTTGTTCTTGTTTTTTTTTTTGAAAAATTATGATAACTCAAATCATGAGACATTTCACAAAAATGCATGCAATTTGGACTTTCTCATGCATATGCATGATTCATGTGACGTCTAACGCATGCATTTACCAAAACATAACATATACATGCTAAACATGTGCTTATTAATCTTTTCAAATACAACATCACTATTCCATTATAGAAGAAGATAAAACAAATAAATCCTAACCTTAAAATAGTCTAGGCCAAAAATACCAATCATGTCTTCTAAAATTATTTTTCTCAATTCCTCTTCACCATATAATATTCCTTTCAAACCAATCACACATCTTTAATTATTCCTCAAATTCAAAGGATATACTTTCCTATTCTCTCTAAAAATCTAATTTATAATCTTGTCATCCATAAGGAGACAAAACTTAGTATTTTTCCCAAAATTCCAATTCCTAATCCTATAAACATATCATGCCATAACTTGAAGTCTTATTCCACAATTCTCCACTTTACCCCTTCATTTCTTTTCTCAAACTTTTCATCATATATCTCTAAAAATATCATTTGAACCAAATTTTAATTTATCACCTTAGATAAACACAAGGGGATTAAACCTAAACACTTATCAATCAAGTACTAATATAAAATATTCTTAGACTATTTATTAATCACTAATGATAAAGATATTCTTCAAACACCCAAATAACAAATAAAATATTAAATAACAAGTTCATCAAGTATATATAAAAAAAAAATGCTAAAATTAAGTTATAAGAGCACTTACAACTTTTAAAGGATAAACTAAGGTAACCTTGTAAAATAGAAGTCTTCCACTAAGTCCTTGAAAAGAACTCACTCAGATATGTTAGGGAGAAGTATTTTGGGAGGTAAGGAGAAGGAAGAAAAGGTATGGAGAGATGAAGAGAGGTCTTGGCCAAAAGTTTTTGGAGAGAGTGGAGTGAGTGTGTGTGTCGAGCCTTTGGAAAAGAAATGGCAAGTTCTCAAAACATGCTAAGTCATGCCATGTGTCCACTTGGGGTATTAGAGTACTCATATTCCTCTTAGACTTAGTTGGCATGTAACACCCCCTTCCCGTAGGCTAAGGAGTGTCATGAAATTTTCTAAAACTTTTATTCCGACACAAGATTTTTGGTTTTTAAAATGAAATAAATAACGTTTATTCTGAAGAAATGGAGTTCTAATAAAATGTCTTTGAAGAAAAACATTAACTGACATTAAACTTGTGTCATAAAAACATGTATTTCTAGAAAATGCCGAAAATACAATAACTGCTCAATCCACTCCTGGCCTGCCTGCTCGCACTGGTCATTTTCTTCACCTGGGTGATTTTAAAAATAGGAAAATAACTAAAATGAGTCGATAACTCAGTAAGAAAATCTACCACAACGTAAGATAATACTATAAGATATTTTTTATAAAACTTATGCTGAATTCTAAAATATTATTGTACATGTTAATGCTGATGCCATGCATGACTGACTTGACTGACTAAATGACTTAAGTGACTGGTCTGAATTAACTGATAGGTTTGACTAATCTAAACTGACTAACTGAACTGATTTAAATGATCTGATTTGACTATACTGATTTAGCTGAACTAATCTAACTGGGCTGATTGGCCAATACACTTAACCCTGTGTACAAGGTTGTGCACCGGCCCCATGTCCCGCTGCAGCAAGAGGAGCCACTGATAGTACTCTAGCTTACTATGATGGACCACGCTTAGGTCCGTGGCTTGCACATCCACCCTGATCTGATATGCATTGGTACCATGCATCTGAATGACCATCTGAAATAACTAATTTACTGAACTGAAGCTAGTTGAACTGTTTTAACTGGCTGATTAACTGGATGACTGCTTAATTGATTTCTGATCTGATTTAGTCTTATACTTGAACTTAACTCAACTTATGTGACTTATGCGACATGAGATGCATAATACATAGTAATATAAATAACTAGAACTCGTTGAATCTAAGCATGATGCTGAATGACATGATTGTGCGCTGTGCTGTGCTGAATGACATGCTTGCATGACGTGAGGGGTATTTGAAAAGGGCTATCAAAGAACTGGCTTTACTAATAATATAAACTAATGTGAGGATCCTAGTTTTGTGATCAAATTCACTTACCTTGTAGCGTTGTTTCCTAATTTCTCCTTCATAAATCGTCACTTATATAAAGTTATTAAATCGTCACTAACGTATTTAAAAATAACGTGCTGAAATATTTCACTGAATTAATATGTATTGTGGAGAATAATAATATAGTACAAATTATACTTCATACAAAAGACATTAAATACTAATATCATAAAATACATATAAAACATTTTACATTAAAAAATATGCTTTAGTAACACAATCAAAGCTATATTCAATAAGTCAGATATTTCTATTTAATTAAAATCTTTTTGTATAAAATAATTAAATGAATATTCTATTTAACATAGAACCAATGAATAATTATATTTAAAATATTAATAACATATTAAAACTTAGAAAAATACTTTGAACCATATTCAATTTTATCAAATAAGTTGTTTAAATCTAAATCCTTAAAATAGGTTTACCTTCTTATAATTAACATAAGTACCCAACTTTATAACTACTCTAATAATTATTAACAACGTTTAAAATATTCTTAACATATTTATTCAATGTTATAAGAAATCTAATAAGTAGCAATATCATATAATTATTAAATCAATAATATCATACATAGCCCTTCAAATATAATCTAGTAAATAATGTTTATTCATTTGAGTCAAAAAAAGGACAGCTGAGATTAGTTCATAAAAAAAAACTTAATAATACTTAATATCAAAATTCTTATAAATCTTTTCTATAAGAAATAAAGCTTAATAAAATTATGGCTAACATATTTAATATTAAAATAAAATCTTGTAAACTATTATTATAGTTTAATAATTATTCAAATATACTTGATAAAATAGTTCAAGACTCTTAAATATATATTATAATTGTGGAAATCCTGAATTGATACATTTATATCATTAAAACCAAGCATATAACAAAACATAATACACCGTTCAGTGAAGCTTACGTAAAACAAACACATGAGGGAGAGAAGAAGTAGTGATGCTCACCGAGGGAGAGATGTGACTGAGCTAGGCTGAGGGTGGCGATGAGAGCGACGACAGAGAGCTGAAAGATAGAGAGAGAAACGTGAGAGGGAGGATCCGAGAGTGGGAGAGGACATAAAGAACGGATATGTGACGTTGGGCACGGCACTGGCTCACCGTGATGGCAACGAGGAGGCATGCGGCGGTTCAAGAACTTCGTATGGTGGTTTCCTGCTATGTGAGGTGGAGCTGTCCAAAGAGGATCACGGGCTTGCTCCTCGTGGCTATACTCTATTTTCGGTGTTGCAAAACAGGGGACGCCGTGATATGTTTGAACGAGCAGTGGACTATCCTTCTGTGTCAGCGGCGTGAAGCTTGGCAGTGGGGCTTCTAGGTGGTGGTTCCTGTGGTTTTAAGACAGATGGAGGCGACGCATAGGGCTGGAGACGAGCAGGTGCTAGGTGATGATTGTTGCTCTTTTTTTTTGGGTGGTAAAACAGGGGATGTTTATGGTGGTTTTCAATGGTTTTGTGGTGGCTGGTCGTGTGGTGGTGATATCGGTGAAGGGCTAGCGGCATCTTGGGTTTAATCTAGTTATGGAGGCTAGCAACTTGAGGGATGGAGGGATGAACGTGCATGTATAGGGGAACAACATACATATATATAGACGTTTGAAAACATAACCTAGAGAAGAAATAGGAGAGGGAGAGGCGTGAATGCAGATCAGTTTCAATATGCACGACGGATAGTTTTTGTTTTGAAGAGTGAGTTTGTTTCGGATAAAGATTCTAGGATAAGACTTTTGAGTTAAAAATTAGTATTTGACTTGGAAACACAAACTCAACCACACTCACCGATGAATATGTGGCTATAGATTTTAATAAATTAATCGTTACACATTGTTTTAAAGTATCTTATAACATATAGTAACAATAAAATAATAATAATAATAATAATAATAATAAAAACCACATTTTAAAGTATAATTATTTATTAAACTCATATAATCCAATAAAAAATAATCTTACTAGCAATAACATAAGAGAATCTATGATAATATGAAAAAATCAAAAAAATCAAAAGAAAATGCTATATTAGGGAATTGCATAAATAATATATAAAATAATCCATAAATAAATAAGTAAATAAATCTCGAATTTAGGGTCGGGATGTTACATGGCATGATAAGACCAAATTCTTATCTCAAATCTTGCAAAATCCTAGAGAAATGAGACGAAAACATATTCGGCTACCTCATTCCATCTTAGCCGAAAATCATCTAAGGAAATACTATATTTTTTTCTTCCAATCATCTCTTACCAATTGTCTAATATCTTGCCAAGGAAGTAGACTAAAGTGGAGTAGCAAAAGACAAAGTGATAATTCGGTTCCCTTCCCCCAAAGCTCATCCAAACTGATTGCCTCCACTAAGTGAGAATATTCTCCATATTCCTTACTTGTGTGACTAAAACTCTCATATTATTGGCCTTCTTTGCTTGAGTTTCTAGAAGACATGCAAGTCACCTATTTCATTTGTGTAGAAGATGACAAAATTAGGCAACCTTCACATCATCATCCATATCTTTGAAAAATATCTTGAAATACTAGTGGAGTTTCATTTCCATAAGTAATCTACTTTTTATGTGCCTTGTTCAACTTTGCTTCCTTCTTTTCAAACTTGTGGATCCCTTGTTAATGTATAATCTTAATTGAGTGAAGATTTTGGAGTGATTTGGCATAAGTGGACAAAGAAGAATTCGGCTAAACTATATGAAGCATGCACCCGACTACCACTTGGATCATTTGCAGGTACGTCAGATTCAAGCCCAATTGCGTCCTTAATTGAGCCAATATCTCTTAAAACTCAAAACACGAAAGTTGTATATCTTTCTCCTGGTGTTCTATATCATCTTAAATCATCTCAATAGAATATTGTATGAGAGAGTTATTCCCAGATTACAAAGGGACATCGAAACTGTCTAAAATTGCCCAATTATCTTTGTTTGCACTTAATGCCTCTATATGCATCCTATCACCACTTGTCACTTGTTCCTTGTTTCTTAAGAACATGATCTTTGCATAGACAACGTAAACTAATAGGCATAAGTTGGTTCTCCCCACTAAAATTCATCCAATAGTCAAAACTCTTCAAGAGAATATTCCTTACTTATTCTACTAAAACTCCTATTCAAAGTTACCTAACTCTAATATCTATAAAATATCTCCTTGTATGTCCAAAAGCCATATTTTCTTATTATGCCAAATTTCATCCTAAACTTAGAGCAATCATGCCTATTTTGACAAGATCAAATTCTTATCTAATCTAATTCAAAAATAAACATGAAAGGGATAAAGCCAAAAAGGATATTCGGTTCTTCTTTATACCATATCATCTTGCAATTCTAAAAAGGCATATGAAATCCTAACATACCAAGTGTTCAAATTGATTTCTCTAGCAAGTAGACATTTCTCTTCATGCACTCTCAAAATCGAAATTCTTCCAAAAAAAGAAAATAATTATTTCACTAGCACCTCTCTTCCTCTCAAGCAAAGCTCTTTTGGTAGTTCATATATATATATATATATATATATATATATCTACACAAGAAAAGTTCCAAAATAAATAGTGAATATATTTCCAAAAGGTTCCAAAGAATCATCAAAATAATTCTAAAAAAAAAAACATAATCATTTCAAGCATGAAAAATCCAATGAGAAAAAATATCGGGTTATCACATTCTCCCCCCTTAAAAAAATTCCGTCCTCAAAATTTGGGAGGTCAAACATCAGCACCAAACAGGATATATAAATTAACCTATACCAAAAGCACTTCTTCCACACCAAACTGGAGCTAAGACCTACACTCTCCAAGTCCATACACTCACAACTATTATGCATCCTTAGTCAAAACCAGTACTTCTCCAACATACAAGTGATCCATTTCTACCATTTTCATCATTTGGACTTATAGCCTCAAAATCAACAAGAATCATCTTCTTGAAAATTCCAACATCAATCATTCAACTTTGCTGAATCCCATTTTAATGTTTATAAACTATTCAATCTCCAGAATAAATCAAACTAACATACCAATTTGCGACACTAAAGTTAAAGTCTTATTACAAATTAGGTCTTCAAATTTGAAATTCTAAAACCTTAATTTATATAAGAATTATTTTCCAGAATGTGTAAGATCGATGAACTTATATCCATTATCAAAACAATCGACTCTCGAAGCTTTCAGAATCTAAAACATTAAATGGTAACAAATCATTTCCTAAAGTTTGCAAAACCTTAAACCTTTAGTCAAATCCTCATAAATCTATTCTTAAAGTTTATTGAACTTACAACTTCTTACTCTATAGACTATTTTGTAAAATCTAAGGAACCTAAGACTTCAGTTATCCTACTCCCCAAAGAGATCACCCAGAACATGACGTTCTCTTCAAGCCTCGATATTATAGAAGCAACCCAAGTCAATAAAACTCAAACCTACCACATTAAACATTTATACTTAATAATGACATTCTCGATTGTAACATTTTCCTGACATAGCTTAACCTTTAACCCACTATAAACCAATTTTTCTTGAAGTAAATGCTCTGCACACTAAACCTTCAATGCTCCTAATAAAAAACAAAATGTATTTCAAATCCATCATCCACTTATCAATTTTCAAAGCTCCTTTCGTTCCTATGAAATGTAGATAACGATAGACTTAAAAATCTTTCGAAAGGACAACCATGCATTTCAACTCTAGCTTCTTCAGAACTATGATCTTGACTTTGCTCTAACTAATTCTTTACAATTTCCGTCATCTGACGAATAGCTTCCGCTATCGCTTGCCCTCCTTTTAGAGGACAGTTCTATACTATCTACTATTTGCGTCTAGGAGGAATGGTGCCATAACAGCCTCTTGCCATCTTAACCTCCCGAAATACACAAAATTCTTCGTAAATTCTTTCTGTTGTTGTTGGAGAGTAATCAGGTACCCTACAGACCGCAAGCTTCCTTGTAGGCAACAACCTCCTCAAACCTCCATCATCGACAAATCTCCTCCCTCCTTGCTGTCGATGGCTCACCAAGTCAACACATCATCTCCCATCCCAGGTTTGACACCAAATCTCTACCAACGCCTACTTGACTTGCTCAACCCGACCCAACCTACAGCAAACTTGATCGGTAATGTTCTCTCAATCCCTTTCTTCAACGGCCACCGTGATTGGGTGGTGGACAGTGGAGCCACCGATCACCTTTGCCACAACCAAGAACTCTTCTCCTCTTTGGTTTCCCCCTCTTCTCACCCACACATTACTCTACCCAACGGTGCCCTAACCCAAATTGAAGGCATCAACACTTGTAAAATTACTGAGAATATCACTTTACATAATGTCCTTTTGGACCCTAATTTTCCTTTCTATCCCTAAACTCACAAACACTAATTCTTGCATTGTTTCTTTTTCTTCTTCCACTATTTCATTTCCGGACATGCGCTCAAAGAGGCTGATTGGAATGGGTAAACTTTACAATGGAGTTTATGTGTATCGGTGTAATAACCTATTTTTTTAAGGTAATATATTTATCTTAGAATTCATTTTAATATTTTAATGGAGCTTTTTGGAAACATATATCTCCTAATAGAAGAAGAATTTAAAATTTTGATAATGGCACCTAGTTTATAGAATTTAATTTGATACACTTAAGCCATAGGATGAAACATGATGACTTATGATCAAATTCTTGAGAATTTGAGTAAGGTATCAACTAGAGAATTTTAGTTCAGACTTAGGAAGATATCATTTTTTTGGAAGTTCAAGGAGATACTTTAGAAATATTGGAGTTAGATAAGTAGAACACATGGTGCACTCGGATTGGCTACTCTCGGATAGTTTCATTGTATTTTAGTAATTTAAGCAAACATTTTTCATCTAATCTCAGAATAAAATGATTCAAAATTCTACAAAAAATTAAGAGGAAGATCTAAAACTTTCATGTTTTGAGATTTTAGAGATATGAGTTGGATCAGGGACTTAATCCGATGAGAAACAAACAGATATGAAAAGGGCTTAAGTGGAAACTGACTTGAGCTTTAGCATCGACTTAGGCATAGGATAAAAATTTGATATGTTTTTTCAAGTTTCTTAACATCATGACATGTGTACATGGACGTGTGGCAAGAGGGGAGAAATTCATCTAGAAGGTTTTAGCTAGCAAACCTTGCGAGGAACTGAAAAGGATAAACAAATAAGTTAGAAACCAACTAAGGAAAGTAATCAGCGACTTTTGCCTTAACCAAATCATAGGAATATCTCCTAATCTATACAAGTGTCCTAATAAGAAGTAAAACAAGTGGCTTAAAATGGGAATGCCTTTAGAAGGTGTTGGATGGCACAAAGGAAGAGTTGAGGGCCAAAACTTGCATGAGAAGCATCCCAAGACTATTTTCCCCATGTGATAAGATAAGGTTAATCTAAGGATCATATCATGCTCTTAGGTGGCTGAAAAATCACCCTTGGATAAGATTTTTGCCAACTAAACCTAAGGTTAGGAATGATGATGGGGCTAAGTGAGGTGAGACAAGTGTACACGGCAATTTGGGGGGGGGGGGGGGAAATCCGAACACTCCAAACTATTTTCACCCTTTAGTTTGAGTGTATCGCCTCCTATGTATATATATATATATATATATATATATATGAAAGGAACTCTTCATTTTTCCTCCTTTGAAAACCACACGGCCATCCCAAGAAAAAAAAAAGAATCAAAAACCTTCTTTCAATCTCTCCACCTTTCAAACTTCAAAAGAGAGCATTTTGGGTATACTGAAAAGGAAATTTGCAAAACCTTGGTTCACTTGCCAGTTGAAGCTTTGAGAAATTTGTAAGTACACAATTTAACCTAGCACCTATAAAGCCTACAAACTCTGCAACCTAAACACTCAGACCATTTTTTATTCTCGTGACGTTACTTTTCATGAGCATCAGTTTCCCTTCCAACCCACCTCTCATCCACCTTCCCCACCCTTTCCTATATTACCTCTTCCCATACCTGACCCCATTGCACCACCACATACTACTATTTCGAACCTTCCCTTCCTTCTTCCCTACCTTCCCCTCCCCTTACCCCTCCCCCTCCCCCTCCCCCTCCAACTCATCCTTGTCGTACCATTACTCGACCTGCTTACCTCCAAGACTATATTTGCCCAATCATACACATTGAGACCACTACATCATCTTCCGCTGCATCGACCTCAAGTAGCATTGGTCATCCCTTATCTGCTTTCCTTTCTTATTTTCGTTTCTCACCTTCTCACCTTATTTTTTTAAATACTCTGAATATTTCTACTGTCCATCATCTTATTCTGCTGCTATTCAACATGCACATTGACGAGATGCCATGACTGATGAACTTAATGCTCTTATGGCCAATTCCACATGGACACTCAAGCCCCTTCCTCCTGGCAAGAACCCATCAGTTGCAAATGGGTATTCAAAACCAGACTTCACGCCAATGGCTCAGTTGAAAGATACAAAGTCTGCCTAGTCGCCAAAGGCTATACTCAAGTTGAAGGTTTTGACTATGACGAGACTTTTGCTCTAGTTGCCAAGATGACCATTGTTCGCTGCTTATTTGCGGTTATTGCCTTTCAGCAATGGATCATTTACCAACTTAATGTTAACAATGCCTTCCTCCATGGTAATCTTGATGAGGAAGTCTATATGACCCCTCCCCCTGGCTATTGTTCAAAAGGAGAGACTCATGTCTGCCACCTACACAAATCCCTCTACGGCCTCAAACAAGCATCCCGCAATTGGTTTTTTAAACTAACAACTGTGCTTCTTGATGCAGGTTTATCTCAATCTCAGGCAGATCACTCCTTATTTACCTTGGTTACTCCTTCCAAGATCACTTTGGTCCTCATCTATGTTGACAAAGTTTTAGTTGTCGGCAATGATCCATCACAAATTGAAGTCTTCAAAAGCGTCCTCTCCACGCACTTCCAAACCAAAGATCTCGACTCCATCAAATACTTTCTTGGTCTCAAAGGTTCATGGTCATCCAAGGCATCTTCCTCAACCAACAAAAATATGCCCTTTACATCTTAGTTGATAGTTGTCAACTTGGTGCTCGCATTGCTTCCTTTCCAATGGAACAAAAGCTAAAGCTCACCAAGCACGACAGCACTCTCCTTGATGATCCTAGTTCTTATCGACGACTTGTTGGTCGCCTTATATACCTCACTATCACTCGTTCTGATATTGTTTCTGCAGTGAACATCCTTAATCAATTCATGCACGTTCCTCGTGCACCTCACATGCAAGCTGCCAATTGAGTTCTCCGCTACATTAAAGGTAGCCCTAGACAAGGCATTTTCTTCTCTTCCTCCACGACTCTCCATGTCAATGCTTACATAGATTCTGATTGGGCAAGTTGCCCCACTACTTAGGGCTCCACTACTGGCTACTTCATTCAACTTGGCACTAGTCCTATCTCCTGGTGTACAAAGAAACAGACCACAGTAGCTCGTTCATCTGCTGAAGTCGAATACCATGCCATGGCAATTATCACTTGCGAGCTCACTTGGTTGAAACAGCTTCTCACCGATCTCAGTGTTCCTCACTCCGAGCCTATGAGACTCTATTGGGACAACCAGTTTGCTCTTCACATTGCTTACAATCTTGCATTTCATGAGCGAACCAAACACATCGAGATTGACTGCTACATCATTCGCGACGAAATTCGGTTCGGACTTCTCACTGCATTACACAGTTCCTCTCATGAGCAAGTTGCCAATATCTTCACCAAAGCATCAGGCAATGAACTCTTTCACCATTTTCTCCACAAGTTGGGCATTACGGATCTCCATGCACCAACTTGAGGGGGCATATTGATAGAATCAAATCTCACAATTTCAGCACATATTCATTCCATATTTCCCTCAACATAATTTTAGGAATTAGACATTTGTAATTGTACAGATTTACCATACATAGCTTAGTTGCCATAGATAGCTTGTACTCTTGTATCTATTTATTTAGTCATTCTCTCAATGTAAAAATACAACTTCCAGAAATACAATTCAAGCATATTCAGTCAAAATCTCGTCTCTCTTCATCTTCTTAACATATTGGATGAACAGCATGTGCTCTTCTGATGGTTGATGCAGAGGCCTCGGATAGACCTATGTACTTGATTTTACCATCTTCTACTAGTTTCTTAAGTTCTCCAATCTTATAGAATATAGAATAAAAGAATTAGTCGCACGTAATAAAAAAATTACGTAATACTAGATATGGTTTTAGAGTATTAAATTCTACACACATTTTTTGGGAAAAAAAATGAAATCCCCTAAAAAAAAAAAACAAACGAACTTTTCGTGTGGATCTAAGATTTACTCACTTATTTTAAGAGAGTGAGCAACAAGCAAAACTTACACACACTAAGACTGCAAATATAATTTGATAAAAGATGTGTAGCCAACAGAAACAATAGATTTGTATGTAATGGGGACAAGTGGGCACTACCAATACTAATGGCTTTTGTAATTTTTTTAAATAGATCAATAAAATTGATTTTTCTAATTTAATTAATCACTTTTACAATAAATCATACATCAACTTATCTATTCTTTCTCTATATTATATTTAAATATTCTTTCTTTATACATTTTAAATACTTTTTTAACATATACTTTTAGATTTGTAATATTTTCCTATCTACATCTCAAGTTTTCTCATATATAATGGGGACACACATTATCTTTTCTTTGCTAAAATGACATCAATAGCCCAATAAAAGTTAAAACAAAATAAAGATGAGAAAAATTCATTAATGTTTTTTTTTATATATATTTATCCTTTTATCATGCTATTTTGAAAATATCTTAACATCACTATTTTTCTTTCTTATTAAAATAAGATGTTCTAGTAATATTATAACTTTTTCAAATCTTTAGGAGAAAGAGCAATCCACGCATGAGCAAGTATTAAGCTTTAACAGAATTGGAGGTTAGTAAAGATAGTTTATGGCCTCCTTATAAACTTATTAAGCGCCGTGTTAATATGGGCAATGTAAAAATTAGTAGAAAAGAGAAAGAAATATTTATAAATAATTAAATAGATGAGTAGTCTATACACTGCAAGAAAATTATTTATTTGTGGCTTGCTATTTCCTGTAAAAATGACTATTTTATACTAAAAATACTCTAATTTGGTCTCAAATAGTCATTTTTGTCGTAAATAATCTTTCACAAATATTAATTTTTCTTATAGTGATATTAAATGTAAAGAAGCACTTTAACTCATATGTATTTTTATTTTGATTTTACACAATTAAGAGGAAGTCTTATTTTGATATATTGTTCGCTAGTTTACAAAAATATATTACTAAATCGAGAAGCTATTGAGCTCTTACATGGTAATCATGTACAATTTTTCCATAGTGTAAAAGTGACTTTTACAATTGTTCAATCAAACACCACTATATAATAAGTTAACTCACATCAACTCGTTAAGTTAATTGTATCAAACTTTCAAATTATAACTCAACTCATTTAAATAATGGGTCGTGACGTGTTCTTTATTTCCCAAACATTAAGTGCATGTTTGAGATTGCGATGGAAAATCTAGCTTATAATTTTAGGGCTTATAGTTTATAACTTAAATAATAAGCTCTATACTTCAAAAGTTGTTTACTGTTTAGTAAACATGTATCTAAATCGCTTTCAAAGTTAGTTATAGTAATTTTTTTTTTAAATATACAGTTATTTGTATGAGTTTTTTGATAAAATCTCTAATTTGATACTTTTAAAAAAAGCTGATTTTTAGCTTTTTTAACTAACTAAAACATTTTTTATAAAGTTATCAAACATGTTATTTTTTCTTTAAAAGTGTTTTTAACTGCTTAAAAATATTTTTTAAGCTTTGAAACGCAATTTCAAATAAGCTCTAAATAGATTTTTAGCAGTAGAACTAATTACATTAAGTGCATGTTTGGAATTGTGGTGGGAAATATTATTTTTAGTTTAAGGTTTATAGTTTGAAACTTAATGTAATAAGCACTTCTACTAAAAAATTATTTACTGTTTGGGATCCATATGTCTAAAGCATTTTTTAGAGTTAATTACGGTAGTTTTTTAAAATATATAGTTATTTGCAAGAGCTTTTTAATAAAATCTCCAATTTGGTACTTTTTAAAAAAGCTGATTTTTAACTTTTCTAACCGCCTAAATCACTTTTTATAAAACTACCAAACACGTTATTTCTTCTTTAAAAGTGTTTTTAACTACTTAAAAGTATTTTTTAAGTCTCGAAACGTAATATCAAATAAGCTCTAAGCATTATGTTATAAAGCTTAACCTAAAAATAATATTTCTTACCACAAACCCAAACAGAGACTTAGGAGATAAAACAATTTGCTTTGAACTCACACCTCCTTTACTTGATTCCGTGTTTCCCTCCACATTTAAACCACCACTTCCACAATCAGAATGAACCCCTTCACGGACTCTGCTCATATAGCTGCAACCGTCAATTTTGTCCTCAGTAATCCATCCGAGTTATCCACTTCCTGAAAATTCTCCTTAGGCGGTTGTTGAAATCTGGCTTTCTCGCTACTTCCAGAATGGCTCCCCACCGCTGTAGATGGTGGTTTGCCAGCTTTCGGTGCCCCTGAGAAAGGACCTTGAGGACTGACCTTTCCTCCTATTTGATCCATTGAATACTGCATGCAACCAATCTCCATAACAAGCACAAGAATTTCCCATCTGATTCCCAAGTTATGACTCACACTCCCTTTGAGAATGCCCTATAATCCCATAGTTGAAACAGAAGTCCGGTAATCTTTCATAAGAGAACCGAACCAAACAAGAGACACCTTCACCTAGATTCAACCTCTTCCTGCGTTGTAAGGGCTTTGAAACATCCATTTTAACTCACCCTCATATATTCTCCCCATTCCATCTCTCCTTTTTCCAAATCCACCTCCAAAACCTCCTAACATTTCACCAACCCAATGCCCACATACGAGTTTTTGGTTCCCAACGGCAAATCATGTATGCGAACCCAAAAGGGAGCATGCAGAATTTCCAAACTATTAATTTGAATCATACCATCAAATTCCTTCACCAGAACTAGTTGTTTATCGAAATTCCAGGGGCTTTCTCTCAACACTTGCCTTGTCGCTTAAATCTTCAAACTTTACGGAAGTAAAAACAGGGCTAAGATCACAAAATTTAACCCCTTTCATTAGCCTCCATATTTTCTTCATGGTTTGTTTAAAAGCGAGATGATTGTAGTGCTTGTGCGTCAATATCTTCATAATCAGACAGTTTACTCCTCTTTCCATAATGTCCTCCACTTTGTTGAGATCAACCACGACTTCCTCAATCTTCCTCTCTATAAGAGAGAGGCTAGCATACATCTTCTCCAGTGCTTCTGCCATGTTAATACCTAGATCTCGTACTAGCCGACGAGAGGAAACCCCTATTTTGAACCTAGAGAGGAGAGAGAATGTGTTTTTTTTTTCAAATACGAAAGATTATATAAAACTCCGACTTAACTTCTTTGAAGTATCAAAAGACAAACTCTTCCAAGGCAATAACTTAATGACTTGCAAGATCATGAAAAGACTTTAGAAATTCTTAAAACTAAATTTTTTTTTTAACTATTACGCACACACAAAACTATCCAGAATCACACAAGACGATATTTAAGTGGTTCAGCAATTTGTCTACGTCCACTGGTGCCAAATTCAATATGTTTGTCTGAGATTACAAACACTCAACAAATCTCACATCCATTCTCTCTAATTTGCATACACATTCTTTACCCACTAGTGCTCTCTTTTTATAGGAGAGGTTTTACAAATATCTACTTGCATTGATCAGAGTGCAGCAGTTAAATATGACTTGTGTATAGATGGTAGGTGTAGAGCAAGGATGGACGATGCAGCCAAGTTTGAATTCTCTTCACTTAGTTGGCTTTTGTAGAACATCAATATGGACGATGCAACTATTCATACTTAGGTAGCCATTTTCAATAATTACCCCCTCCACCGAAGTGTGTCTTACTAGGCTGCTTACAAACTGATTCATTTTTCAAATGAATGCACCTCCTTCTTTGAAATGAGAGATTTCCGCTATCAAATGCACCATAAGGCTGCACCCGAAGGTGCTCAGCAGTGTGCAATATTGATCAAGTCTAAGCAATGTTGGAACTTGATTCTTGTGACGACTTTCGTCAACATATCTGCTGGATTATCTTCAGTGTCAATCTTTTGAAGTATGATGTCCTCTTCTTCTAATATTTCACGTACAAATTAAAATTGGACATCAATGTGTTTTGTTCGAGAGTGATATACTTGATTCTTAGCCAAATGAATTGTACTTTGACTGTCACAGTAAACGGTAACCTCTTGCTGCTTAAAGCCCAAATCTGTTACCTGTCCCTATAATCAAATGGCTTCTTTCACAGCTTCTGTTACAACCATGTATTCAGCCTGTGTGGTTGACAGTGAAATTGTAGACTGCAAATTCTATCGCCAACTAACTGGTGCTCCAGACATAGTGAACACATATCCAGTTGTCAATCGGCATTTGTCAAGATCACCTGCATATTCTGAGTCAACATATCCAATTACTAAACTATCTTCACTCTTCTCGAACCTCAAACCAATATCTACGGTCCCTAGAATATACCGTAGAATCCATTTAGACGCATGCCAGTGTTTCTTTCTAAGATTATGCATATAGCGACTGACTTCTCTGACGGCTTGGGAGATATCAGGTCGTATACACACCATGGCATACATTAGGCTTCCAACAACACTTTATGGGACATTCTTCATGTAATCCCACTCTTCGTCATCTTTAGGAGACTACGATGCACTGAGCTTAAAATATAGGGCCATTAGAGTACTCACCGGCTTCGTCTTTAAGTCCATGTTAAAGCGTTGCAATACTCTCTTCAGATACTGCTTCTGAGTAAGGTGAGCTGTACATTTCATTTTATCTCTATTGATCTCCATCCCCAATATTCTTCGTGCTTCTCTTAGATCTTTCATTTCAAAATCATGACTCAACTGAGTTTTCAAATGATTTATCTCCACTTTACTTTTACATGCAATCAACATATCATCTACATATAAAAGCAAATAAATGAAAGTTTCATCTGCAAGTTTTCTACAATACACACAATGATCGTATTGGCAACGAGTGTATTTCAGGTCCATCATAAAGCGGTCAAACCGCTTGTACCATTGTTGAGGTGACTGCTTCAATCCATAGAGAGACTTCTTCAGCCTGCAGACCCATTTTTCTTTACCAGATTCTTTAAAACATTCTAGTTGAGACAAATAGATCTCCTCTTCCAGATCACCAAGCAAGAAGGCTGTCTTCACCTCAAGTTGTGCTAACTCAAGATCATTTTATATAACCTAAGCTAGCAATATCCGAATGGATGAATGCTTCACAACAGGAGAGAATACTTCACTGTAGTCAATTTCCTCTGTCTGAGCGTAACCCTTGGCTACCAATCTAACTTTATATCATAATCTATTTTTAGCAACTTAATCATCTTTCTAGTTAAAGATCCACTTATAGCCAATTGACTTCTTTCCTTGTGGAAGTGGCACAAGTTCCCAAGTCTGGTTCTTATGAAGAGACTGCATCTCCTCCTTCATCGCCTTTATCCATTCATCCTTTTCACTAGATTGTATGGCTTCTCTGTAGGTGATTGGGATCTTACCTCCTTCAACTGGTAGTGCATATGTCACGAAGTTTGCATAACGTGTCGGTACATCTTTCTCTCGTCTCGGCCTATTGGTTGTTATTGATTCAATTTGACTTGGAGGTACTGTGACTAAACTATCAACCTCTTTTTGTCTATTTTCTCTTAAATCATTTGGAGTAGTAAACTCCACCTTCTGCAAATTACAGGGTGTTTCGCCATCATAGCTGCCTTTGTTGGAATCTTTATGCTTATGTGACTTAAGCATCTCGGATTCGTTGAATGTAACATCTCTACTGATGATTACCTTCTTAGACTCTATGCACCAGAGTCTATACCCTTTTACACTAGTACTAAAGCCCAAGAATTTTACTTTTTTAGCTCTAGGATCAAGCTTACTTTCTTTAGTATGATAGTAAGCAAGACATCCAAAAACGTGTAAAGAGTCATAATCATTAGCATTTATACATTTTCACATTTCAATGGTTGTCTTCCCGTCATTGGCAGCTATGAGTAGTTTGTTGATGAGGTGGCAGGCATATATCACAGCTTCAGCCCAAAATTGTTTACTGAATCTAGCATTTAGTAACATACACCGTACTTTCTCTAGTAAAGTACGATTCATCCGTTCTGCCACACCATTTTGTTGTGGTGTTCCTCGTATAGTGAAGTGTCTGACAATTCTCTCTTTTCGACATACTTCCGTGAAAGGGTCTAGAGTGTACTCTCTTCCATTATCTGATCTGAGTCGCTTGATTTTTCTGTCGGTTTGAGTGTCAATTATTTTCTTCCACATAAGGAAGATGTTTAACACTTCATCTTTATTCTTCATTGTATACACCCACACACAACGAGAATAATCATCTACAAAAGTTACAAACCAATGCTTATGTCCCAAAGATGCAACTTTGGTAGGTCCCCAAACATCGGAGTGTACATAGTCAAGTATCCTTTGTGTATTATGTACAGCGGTTCCAAACTTGATCCACGTCTGCTTCCCCAATACACAGTGCTCACAGAAAGATAATTTTCTAGTCTTGGCACCTTTGAGTAAGCCTTGCTTTACGAGTGTTTGCATAGCTTTTGCTTCAGCGTGTCCCATACGCATATGCCAAAAACTAGTTGTGTCAGCATCAGTCTCATCTAGCTTTTCACAACCTGTAGAAGCTCTTCCATCAACAGTACTTCCTTGCAAGAAGTACAAGTTTCCTCGCCTCAAACCTTTATAGACACCTGAACTCCCATTACCACTTTGAGAGTTCCGTCTTCAATAGTGATTCTGAATCCCTTTGAATCTAGAGATATTAGTGAGATGAGATTTTTCTGAAAGTTCGAAATGAACCGAACTTCTGTCAGAGTCCTGACGGTTCCATCATGCAGTTTCAACCGAATGCTCCATATTCCCTGAGTTTTACAAGCACTGTCGTTGTCCATAAGTACTGCTCCACCATCAATCTTTGTGAAGTCAGTAAACCAGTCCCGATTGGGACACATGTGATAGGTACATCCAGAATCCATAATCCATTCATCAGAATGACAAATGAATGATGAACCTGTTAAGGCAATGTCTAGAACTTCATCTCTATCTACGACATTGGTTGTGGTGGGTTGATTCTTCTGTAATCCCTTCAATTTGAGACAATCTTTCTTCCAATGTCCTTTGTTATGACAATAGGAACACTCATGTTTGATGAGTTTTCTGCCGACTGATGAACCACGCAATGTGGCCCAAGTTTTCGATTGAAATTATTTCTTCTTTCCTGGATACCTTGACTGTGGTCTCCCTCTTGCTATCAATGCTTCACTTGATGTGTTTAGTTGTACCTGCTTATCTTTTCTATGGTACTCATTGCTAAACAAATAACTAGATATATCGTCAAAACCAATTTTTTCCTTCCTATACAATAGTGTAATAACTAAATGTTCATATGTATTGGGCAAGAAATTTAACAACAGTAAAGCCTTATCCTCATCTTGGATTTCAACATCCAAGTTTAGTAAATCAGCAAGAATTTGATTATAACTATTGCGGTGTTTGGATATAGAAATACCTTCACAAAATTGGAATATAAAGAGTTTTTTTTTTTTCAAGTGCAAGCGGCTCTCAATGCTTTTTTTCATGAACTTATCTTCCAATTTCTTTCAAAGTTCCTTTGCATTTGTCTCTCTCATGACAAAATACTTCTGATCTTTGGTAACGCACAAACAGATTGTACTACAAGTTTGGGTATTAAGCTTCTTCCAATCATTTTTCGTCATTTAGTTGGGTTTTCCTTCCAACGCTATATCCAACTCTTGTTGAATCAAAACGTCCATTTCTTCACATTACCACATACTGAAGTTGGAAGTTCCATCGAACTTTTGAACTTTAAACTTGGCATTTGAAACTGTGGACCTACGCCTAGAGTTGCTGGCATTTCCAGAACTCCTATCTTTCCTAACACCTTCCATATGAACTTAAAAAATTTAGAAAATAAATTTCAAAATTCTAACCGTACGGATGAGTCCGGAATAATCCAAATAGTTAGAAAACACTATTTGATCATTGAAATCGGACTCCAAATGGCTTAGGTCAAGCCCAAAAACGAATTTGGAATTCAAACGGTCCAGATCGTCTAGCGCGTGTGATATACGTGCTGAGGGTGTTTGGGGCGCGTGAGGCGCATGTCGTACATGCATTAAAAGGGGAGTGTGGCGCATGAGGCGCTTGGATTTCACGTTCATAAGCTCTATTTGGCGCATGCAGGTGTGTGGCGCGTGGTTTCACGCGCGTTCAACCTCCTTTCGGCTCGTGGAAGTGTGTGGGTGCACGTGGCTATGCGTGGCACGTATTTTTCAGTCTTCTTCAACCTCTAGTTGCGAGTGAGGCACGTGGGTACATGCTCCAACCTTCTAACGGTGCATGCGGGCTCCTTCGACATCCGTTGTTTATTCTGTTTGCGCCAACGAGTTCATCTCGACGCAAGGAATGGCCTAGAGTTGTTAGAAGTTGATTTTGATCAACTTGATTTCTGGACAGTGCAAACCAAAGCTCTGATAGCAATTGTTGCGCACACACAAAACTATCCAGAATCACACAAGATGATATTTAAGTGGTTCAGTAATTATCCTACGTCCACTGGTGCCAAATTCAATATGTTTGTCTCAGATTACAAACACTCAACAAATCTCACGTTCACTCTCTCTAATTTGCACACACATTCTTCATCCACCATAACTCTCCTTTTATAAGAGAGGTTTTACAAATATCTACCTGCATTGATCAGAAGATGGTAGGTGTAGAGCAAGGATGGACGGTGTAGCCAAGTTTGAATTCTCTCCACTTAGGTGGCTTTTGCAGAACATCAAGCTTGGATGGTGCAGCTATTCACACTTAGGTGGCCATTTTCAACATTAACAACTTACTCTCTTCAATCTCTCTCCTTGTTATCTTTACTCTGTTAAGAACACCCTTAATAGCTATGTCAAATGCATCTTCACAGGTCTCTAACCTAGATCTTGGATCACCATAAACTATCCTTGGAATCAACCTTATAACCTCTTCTCTCATAGCCAACACATTATTCTTAGGAACTCTAAGCAATGTTTCCTTAACACAAACCTTTCTTTCCTTCACATCATTTAATGGTATCATCTACAAAATGATGATACCACTAAAGACAGAGATGTGATTTGGTATGGATAATTCGATATGATGGAATATTTGAATGTGGTTTTAGTGTTTTAGAAAGTTTAATTTGAATGGCTTCATGCTTGTCTTGTTTTCCTCCCCATCAGAACAAACAGATACAAGTCTCTCTTGGCACCTTCATGAACCTAAGCTTTTTCAAGTACCAAAGTCAACTTTGGTTTGTCCTATATTTCCGAGGGAAATGGGGTCACTTTCTCTGGTTATTAATTGACTTCTCAGCTTTCATCGGCTCCTTTCTTTCTCACTTTCATTCATATTTTTTGGGGATTGTTTTAAGGAAAATGTTTAGTCTACTAACAAATAGCTTGATCTAATACTTCATTTGTAGAACTTTTTTCATTGTAAAATAAATAAGAGATTTTATATCAAATCACGGCAATTTATAAAGCTATTTTTTGTAAATCTCTTTGTAGACCAGCTAGCACTGTCTTACTTGTTGTCAAAGTTCTTAACTCATCTCATCCTAACTAATTTAATCATTATAAATTTTTCAAATTTCTAAACAAAATAAAATGAATAATTCAGTTTTTTTCAAATCTCAACAATTTTCAATTTTCTTTTCAATTAATTAATCTCGTCTACGAAAACAAACGAGACAATCTTTAGTAGTAGTCCTATTTGGGATGTGGTTGAACTAGCGTAGTTTAGGACATTCCTTTATAGGAAATCACAATGTACGTTCGACCTTACCAACTACAACATGCTGTAGCATCATCTATGGGGCATTGCTTTACACATCAAACCTTGGGCTCAATTGCTCTGAGAGTACACACTCTCTATGCTGATAAGAGTTCACACTTGCATGCAATAACCTGATTAGCGAACCAATTATTTGTTCTGATCTTCCTGAAAACATTCAAATACAACATACATAAACTCTGAGCAGTCAAGAACTCGACACAGCTCAATGAAAACATTGACAAAGTCCAGATTTAATCCAAAAAAGAAGAGCCTATACAAAATTCCATGAAGAAAGTGGTGGAGTTTCAGAATTCTTCCAGTTCGCAATGGGATTCATATATTTTTCACCCTTAACAGCATCCTCTGAAGCAAATGATTTAAGTTCTGCCAATTTTTCGGGATTTAGTTTCACAGACAGAGCTCCAATATTCTGGTTGGCGTTTTCAATCTTGGTGGTTCCAGGTATGGCGCACACGTCCTTCCCTTGGTGATGAACCCAGGCCAGTGCCAACCGTGATGGGGTGCATCCCTTCCTGGCTGCCATTTCATTAATACGCTCAAATATGATTTTGTTATGCTCCAGATTTTCAGGCTGAAATCTTGGCAGAAGCTGAATATGTTAGCATTAATCTTAAAATATGATTCGCCCAGAAAAAAACAAAAAAAAACAAAATCCTGAATGATTCATAGAGGCAATGGGAACAAATGCCTAAAAAAAAGAAAAATAAACATATTCATCAACATAATTCTATAATACACACCCATATTAATAAAGCTTAAAATAACTCAAAATTTATCAATTAATAAATGAGTTATAATAGGATAAGAAAACTCCTTAGAGATAAGAGTAAACTCTATATCTCTAATTCTAGTAAGACTAAAAAGTCTTCAATTTCTTGATGGCCATAAATCTATAAATAGGACTGAGAGATTCAAAAGTTCTCACATGCAATATACACCTACAATATAAGAGTGTTTCTAATTATCGGAAGACACTTATGAACTAAAATTATTACAGTAATCTTTTTCTCATACTCAAATTAATTTATTCATCAATCAGATAAAAAAATATAGGTGTTTCTTTATCATTGTTTATATTATTGTTAGATCATAGAAAATTAAAGATTTAATTATTAATGTTAATGTTAAAATATTTAACATTTTGTGCATGAGTCAACTTTGATATTGATGTTGATTACTGTATGCATTCATTAAAAGAAACAGGTAAGCTCATCTTTGAAACACAACATTTCTGGTAAATCCATATACCTTTCGGAAATCATTGGTGGACAAATCTTCAACAAGCTTGGGCCCTGACGAAAAGAATCCATGTGTCAGAGGACCATATGCAACAATTCCAATTCCCAGTTCCCTAAAAACTTCGGAGGACAAATTTAAAATGCAGATTCTAATTATCCTAAAACTTGAAAAGCAATTGTATATTTGTAAACGATGCCTCACCTCCAAGTAGGAATTATTTCCTCCTCAAAATCTCTAGACCACAAAGACCACTCTAGCTGCACAGCCGTTATTGGATGAACAGCATGTGCTCTTCTGATGGTTGATGGACAGGCTTCGGATAGACCTATGTACTTGATCTTTACCCTCTTCTACTAGTTTCTTGAGTTCTCCAATCTTATTGAATATAGAATAAGAGATATATTAGCCGTGCTTAATAAAAATTAAGTAATACTATATGTTGTTATAGGGTATGCAAATGATCTTGCGACGTGCTTTAATTAGATTTCTCCTAGCTAACAGATTAGATCCTGTAGTTTTAATTTTTTAAAACCACACATGTCTCCCACACAATCCACTTCATGCATGTTACTCCCTCTTCCTCCATCTCTAGGGTTTTCCAGCTTCCTTTATATACATCCTGATATCCCATGCACTTGAGAAAATTCCCATTGCCGCTGTGCCCCTGCAAGCGTAAACCCAAACTGCCCAACCCCTCGAGAAATTGCTACCACCTTTCCCCTTCCAAAAACAGAAACACCGTCCTATCTCACAGCACAAAAACCCCGGACGGAAAGAAACATGCCGAGATTACACCGCACGATAGAAATCGATACCACAGCACCTCCTCGTGCGCCACCACTCTCTCATCACGAACTCAGCCACTACAAAAACGAAGCCAAAAATGAGTCCACCCCGTTGCTGCCGTTTCCTCCATCTGCCACCATGCACCACGAAAATCTACCCAGCCATTGAAAACCACTGCAAACGACTCTGTTTTTGCACTCCGAAACAGAGGATGTCATCCCAACATATAAACGCAGCAACAAACCACCCCAAGGCTGCCCTGCACCCCATGCCCAGCCGCCGTTTTGGACGTGAAGTGGAGTGTCCCCTGTTTTCAGCCCCTCAAAACAGAGCACGTCAGATCAACAAAACCGTGAAACTCCCTCTCCACCCACGCACGGCCAACAGCTTTCTCCATGGATGGCCCATCACCCAACTCGTGATCTGCCGCTGTCTCAGCAACCTTGACGCAGCCTCTTTGCAAGTTATCGGTAAGCTTACGACGTGCCCGTTCCCATCTCCTTTCTCCGTTTCTCACCATTCTCGGACTCTCTCTCACAATATTCTGTCCATCTCTCCGGCTCAGTTCTCTGCCGTCGCACTCGCCACTACCCTCAACCCAGCTCAGTCGCGCCTCACTTCCATGGCGTCTCTGGTCTGCTTGGTAAGTCACTGCTACCCAAGAACTCTCTTTCATGTTTTACGCTCTCAAGCTAAAACCTATATTTACATAGAGTAAAGCTTATTTACCTAACTGCCCTTATTTCTATGAACATGGCAGAATCTGTTTCGTGTGCTTCATTTTTATTTTGGACTCTTTTAAGTTGGCCTTACTCATTCTGGATTTGTTTTAGTATCAAAGATTGTATTTGTACAAATTATATTTTTAACTACTATTTTACCACAATGAATTTTAGTAATAAATAGAGTTTAATTTATTTGTTATCTGTTAACTATATTTTATAAAACAAGCTTTCAGTGTAATTGATAGATTTTAAACCAAATATGTTTTCCTACTAAATTATAGTATATTGTGAGTGTTAAATTATTGTTAAGCTATAATAATAATTCATAAGATTTTTAATATCTTTTGTATGAGAATAATATGTATTAAATATTTCAACATGATACGCATTGATTCAGTGGAATGTTATGACATGCCTTCTAGAAGTTTAGTGATAATTCGTATTTCGTATAAGTAACGAATTACGAGAGAAAATTTAAGAAACATCGCTATGAGATAAGTAAATTTAATCACAAATTAGGATCATCATAGTTAACTTATATTTTAGTAGAGTTAGTTTTTTAATAGCCCATTTTCATATACCCCTTATGTCATGTAAGCATGTTATTTAGTACAGTACAACACACAATCATATCATTCAACATCATGATCAGATTCAGCGAATTAAAGTTATTTATATAAGTATATATATTATGCATCTCATATCACATAAATCACATAATTTATGTTAAGTTTAAGTATAAGATTAGATTAAATCAGTAATTAATTAATCTATTATTTAGTTCAATTAATCAAATGATCATTTAGATGCATGGTACCAATGCATATTAGATCAGGGTGAATGTACAAGCCACGAACCTAAGCGTAATCCACCAAAATATGCTAGAGTATTATCAGCGGCTTCCTTTACTGCAGCAGGATGTGTGACCGGTACATAACTTTGCACACAAGGTTAAGTGTGTTGATCAATTAGTTCAGTTAAATCAGTTCAGCTAAATCAATTAAGTCGGTCAGATCAGTTAAATCAGTCAGATCAGACAGTTAATTCAGAACAGTCATGTTAACTCATATCAGTCAGTTAAATCAGTTAGTCAGTTAATATAGATAGATTAGTCATACATAGCACAAGTATCAGCATGAACAATCATATTTTAGATCTCAACACGAGAATTTTATGAAAATTTCCTATAGTATTATTTTACGTTGTAGTGAATTTCTTACTGAGTCATCGACTCACTTTAGTTTATTTCTTATTTTAAACCATCCAGGTGAGGAAGATGATCAATGTTTGCAGACAAGCCAGAAGTAGACAGAGAAGTTATTAAAATTTTAAGAATTTCTAGAAATTAGTGCTTTGTGACACAAGTTTAAACTTATTTATTTTAATTAATGTTTTAGAAAGACATTTTTATTAGAACTTCAGTTTTATAAAATAAATGTTATTCAATTTTGTTATAAAAATGAGATTCTCGTGTCAAATTGGAAAGTTTTAAAAAAGTTAAGTGACCCTCATTAGCCTACAGAAATAGGGTGTTACAACCTATCTTAAAAGATTTTTGGAGGCCAAATTTATTTTCGTCTCAAAAAATAATTTTTAGGGATGATATTGGGTAGACTCAATCGAAAGTACTTGAATGGGCCTTTTTTATTAGAGGAACAATCCTCATCTAAAAAACCTATTCGAATGAAATTCGATACATTGAAACTAACACGGACCGTTCAAACAGTAAGAAATTTTGATTCAAACTAATGAATATATTTGATCTTATTCGAATGGATAAAGTCTTCGAAAAGATTATATATGTTCAAATGGATAAATTTTTCATGAGTTGTATTCGAACATAAATTATGTTTGCTCAAACGGACATATTTTTGGAAATTTTGTCCGTTCGAATGGACATTATCTGTACGAAACTGATGTCCATCGAATGGATTGTATTTCTCTTCGAATGGGTCTTTTTTGTTCAGATGGATTTATAAATTGTAATTTATCGTTTGAACTAGTTATTTACCATTCAAACGGTATTAATCATACATAACTGAATTTAATTAAAAATACCATACTAATATTATACACATGTAATTCAAATATCACAATTGTTCAGGAAATGTTTTGGAATATAATAATAGAGAGCCAATTATGATTGTGGTGATGACATAGAATTTTGAGACATCATCAACTGCCATTGTTCAAATATTTTTTCATTATTCAACTCCAGCCTCTTTTGCATGTTTATTTCAAATCTTGAATTTAAATCCGTTACTTGATCTAATCAGATCTTTTTCATTGGATCTCAATAATTCTATCACAAGTTTTGCCTCATTTAATTCCTGAGTTTTGTCATTTGACCTAACTTGAGAAGAGGATGATGATGTTGAGGATAGCTTCATGCAACGTCATAACCCCTTAAATATCCTGAATGATTTTCAAGAATTTCAGAAAAGATCTTAGCAACATTGACAGTAATTTATTAGATGGATCGGCAGTAATTTCCTTAAGAGATATCATCTCGTCCTATAAAAAAAAAAATTACAGTTACTATAAGTTAAGAATAGAATCTTATTACACAATGGAATTAAATAAACTTGAACTTACATAATTTATCTATATTTTGACATTGTTCCAAATACCATCACGATTTTTATGTACTTTAGAATATAATTGGGTCAAATCTATATTAGAACTTAAATTAGAAAGTATATATATATATATATAGGTGGAAACAACTTGCCAGAGCACGTTTGCTTAATTTTAATTTTTTTTAAAGATTTTATTTATTTATTAAGATACTAAACACACAATCAAAACATATCAAGCAATATCTAATAAATACCCGAATTTATAAATATATTAATAAAAGACATTATTATTTTTTTATTAGTTAAAGTAGAATGTATTTATGTTATACTTTGTACTTCTAAATTAAATTTATCATTTTTTATTTGAATTTAGGATTTACAATATGAACTGCGTAACAATGTAATTGCAAGCCAAACTTTATTCATTTACAATAACAATAAAAAGTACAAAATAGTCGACATTAACAACTTTTATTTTTTTTTAATATAATTTCTAAGTTCAAGATACGTATCAAATATAAATTAAAAGGAATAAATTTTTCTACTACAATATAAATTTAATTTTTTTATTATTTTAAAACAGTAATATAATTTTATGTGCAATTCATATATTAAGTAAAAAAATTGAAGTAAACTGTCTTTAGTTAAATCCATAAACACAATAATTTTTTCCTCATCTAGAGCCCAAAAACCCAATGCATGCAAGCCCAAAATGCTAAAGAAGCCCAGCCCGTGACCTTATTAAAGATTCGAAATGGCGTCGTTTCTCTTTTGTCCCTTTCCTAAGTCCTCGACTTCGTTCAGAAGCTTGTACTAAACACACTTTTCACTTGTTCGGTTCTAGTGTCCTAGGGTTTCGATAGGAGCCGTTCCCCTTCATATCGTTATGAGTTTTTGGTTCTTAGATGGTCTCCTAACACACTCAATCTCACATCCCTCTCTCTCTCTCGTCTCTCTTGGTTCCGCACTCATCTCATCTTTCTCTTGCCTGGTTCATCCCGTCTCTCTTGGTCTCTAGGTTTGATCGAGCAAAACCTAGTTTTTATCCCTCAATGCCGATCGAAAAAGCCCTAGCCTCCCTCCCTCAGTGTCGATCGAAGAAACCCTATTCTCCCTCCCTCAGTGCCGATCGAAGCAACCCCATCATCCGCTTGACACCATCATCTTCGTCGCCGACTCGTCGTCATCCTCATGATCCCAAGGTATAAATTTATTTATTATTTTTCCTTTTATTACTTTATTGATTTGGGTGTGTTTTGATAGATCTAGTTTTTTTTTTTTTTTGTTATTTGTTAAACATGGGTATAAAGTATAGATCTGGCTTTTTGGAGTTTTCTGTTCTTCATATGAGGCAATACTCATTGATTAAGAAATAAATAATAGAAAATAGAAAATAGAAAACTTAATCTGAAGAAATTAGAATATAGAAGAACATACAAAAAAGCAGAATGAAGATGAAATTAAAACAGAAAAATAAATCAACTGTTTGTGAATAGTAAACAGTTTATAATAAAGATTATTCACAAAAAATAATCAATATTGTGAATAATTTGTTTTTGCAAATAAACAGATTATAATAAATAGATTATAGCAGTTTATAATTAACAATTAAACTAATGCATATTAAAAATGGAAGATAACCATTAAACTGTATCAGATTAATCTGTTTATTAATGAGTTGTAGCAATTTTTTGTACCAACAATTTAATCTTTTATTAATCAATTAGAACATGTCATAATTTAAAAACAGAAGATGAAATTCCACACAAAAAATAGATTATTTATTCCAATGCATATTAAAAACAGTAGATTAAGTTAAGGAAAACAAAAAATATATATATATATATATAAAAACTAGAATTGAAGAAATTATAAAATAGATTAATTCACATCAATACTTTCAACCAAGATAAATTTGAGTAGCTTCCAACAGCACCAAGATTAATGCCATTTTAAAAAAAAATTGATGAAATTTTTGTATAGACCATATAACAACAGAAGATGAAAATCTGAACCAATAACACAATCCAATCTCGCTGGTTCTGATTGGAGTCTATTTCTAAGTAATATTGAAGTGATGGAAGCACACAACGATAAAATGTAAGCAACATTGAAGACAGATTTCATAGAAACTTTCCAGTTCACTTTTCATTCCTTTTGATACTTCTATATCCAGCTTACACATTCAATCAAAAATTGATGATAAGAAGAGAAACCAGCCATTCTTTTAAATACTTTAGACAAATTCATTGATTTCTTTTAACCATTCCTATGCCCAGCTTACAAGATTAAAACAGAAGATGAAATTAAAACAGAATAAAGATGAAATTAGAAGAACATACAAAAAAAGGGAATGAAGATGAAAACATAAATTAGTAAACAGAATACAGAAATAAGAATTACTACATGTAACAAATTAAAACAAAAGATGAAATCCCACAAGAAATTAGTTTATTTATTCTAAAGAATATTAAAAAACAAAAGATGAAGTTAAAAAAAAAAAAAAAAAATTATGGAACCTAAATCATGAAGACAGGGATCTTTCGGATTTGCTGTGGAGCTGCATACGGTTCGCGTTTTCTCCCTTTTCTTCTACTCGCTTTGCTCATGCCTGGCTGCAGTGCTACTCGTTCATTGTTCCTGCAAAATCTCATTGCAGTGCTACAATGGCACCTCTTATGTAGTTTTTTTTTTTTTAATTTGCCAGTGCTTGTTTAATAGGCATTTTGCAATTTAATGGGTATTTTTCTTGTTTTATACGTTTAATGGATGCTTTGTGTTCTAAACCTAAGTGTGAATAGAACTTGAATCTAGAAAAGCAGGAATTGAATGAATAAAAACTATATTTAATGTCTAATAGAGTAAATACAATGAATAAGAGAATGCATGTATGGCAGATGGATCAACACAAATTAATGGAGTCTGTACGTTATTTAGACGATTTTAAAATGCATATTTGAATTATCAATTCCAGTGGATCTATTAAGTGGACGTAAAGCAGGACAATAAAATTAAATATTTGAATGATCAATGCCAATGGAGGTATTAAATATTGAAGGGACGTTTTATTAAGAATTTGAATTGAGGACAATTAAATGGACGCTTTAGTAAGCAAGGCAGACGTGAAGAGGACATAAATTCTACTTTTAATTAATCAATGCAGACATAAGAATTAAATGTTTAACAGAAGCGTTAAAAAGTTTAAGAAATTTAACAGAACTGTTAAACCAATACTTTTATGTTAGATAGACACATTATATATATATATATATATATATAAAGATATATATATATATATTAATATTTAACATGGACTACAATAACTTATCATTTTTTTGACAAACGATAAAAAGATCAAGAATCTGCATGATAGTGTATCATTAAGTTTGATCTATTTGCTTTATTTACAGTGATCCGTAGCTAAAAAAAAATGCTAAAAAAAAATATTATATCTATTTGTTTAATATATCTATTATATACTATTAAAAAAAATAGCAACAAAATTACTTGATAATTAGGATTTTCAAACACATCACAAATCTTCTCCCATTCATTTGGTGACATTGATTGGAATTAATTTTTGCACGCTTTTGTTGTAATATTGAATTTATGATAGTGTGCATAATATTGACCTTTGTACCTCTATAATACATTTTACATCAGTTCCTCAACTGTTAGTCGATCCTCTTGCCAGCCAAAATTAAGTTCAAATCTGTCCTAACGTTAAATCAATATTTTATGCTTTGTTTCTTGGGATGTACCTCACTACCAAGCAACATTTTTTATGTGATTTTTTACATCTTGAAAAAACTTTAACCAAGAAGGATGTTGCCATTTGTGCATTCATGTAAGTAAGGGTACCAATGTACGAAGCAAGCGAAGTTGTCGAATTCTGGGAGTCACTGATGTGATCATCAAAAATATCAACTTTAATTTTACCATTTCCTTATTTTTTTTATGCAGACACTCCTTGCATTTCCTCGACCTCAGTGTTGGTTTACGATAGTTATATATACAGTAACCAAAGCATATATTTTAATTGAATTATTTTATTAAGAAATATAAATTATTTAAATCGAGCATTAATGTGGCATTTAAATCAAGGATCTCAACCCTGCCCCCACCCTTGGGAGGCGGGGGTGGGGCCCCCCGCCCCGTTGTTGGGGAGTAGGGTTGAATCTGCCTCCCGTTCAATAGAGTGACTCATTGGGTCTTTAAATTATTTTTGAGTCTACATTTTTTTAGACCAAAATTATAATATAATTAAAATAATAAATTAAAATTTATACTTTCAAAAATAATATAAACTCATTAGAGTTGTACTTTGAATTATGATGACCTCCTAAGCCAACCTTTATATAGGAGGTCAAGTCAATATAATAGTCAAACTTAAGCAATGTGGGACTTAAGAATGCGGGCTAAGGCAATACAATAAGTTTCACATTGCTTAAGTTTGACTATTGTATTGTCTTGGTCTCCTATATAAAGGTCGGCATAGGAGGCCAAATCAATCTATTAACTTGGATTTCACTTCAAATTTTGATTAATTTGTATATATTTGTATACAATATATTTGTATAAATTATTCATATATATATAAATATATTTTTTTTTTAACTAAAGGAAGATGCAGAGCGGGGAGAAAGGTGGGGCCCCGCAATGGCCATCCCACCCCCCAACCATGCATGGGTTACTAGGGGTGGGCAGCGGGGTATTCGTACCCCGCATACCTACCATGTTCGCTCCGCAATACCCACTAGGTCAATAAAGTACCGTCGACAAATCTCAAATGGATTGTTTTCAAATGCATTGCTCTCTTTGAAGGCTACGGATAGTTATTGTTTGTCAATTCTTTCTAAAGTTCATAAGCCGTTTCATGAGTTTTACTCATTAAATTCATTTTAGCTATTGCATTAACCATAGACATATTTGTAGCTCCCAAGCCATTATAAAATGTTTGGACTAATGGATGGCATGCTGGAAAATCATGATGCAGACACCTTTGTAGTAAATCTTTGTACCTCTCCCATGTTTTATATAATAATTCACCCTCAAATTAGATAAACTTAGTGATGTCATTTCTTAGTTTGGCAATTTTTGCAAAAGAGAATATTTTGCTAAGAATTTTTGTGCCAACTCTTTAGAGGTAGTAATGACGCAAAGTGGCAAAGAGTTCAACCAACCTTTTGTTTTATCCCTCGATGAGAAAGGAAAAAGTCTTAACCGAATCACATTATTAGTCACTGCATTGTGTTTAAAAGTATTACAAATTTCTAGAAAATTTGTAATATGGATGTTAGGATCCTCTTGTGACAACCCCCCAGACTGGACAGTTTATTGTATCATTGAAATGATGGCCGACTTGATCTAAAAAATATTAACCTGTATAGTCGAACTCCTTATGCTAAATGTAGCCCCATTAACCAAAGACATAACATAGTCTCTTAATGCCTTGTGCTCCTGGTCGGCCATGTCAAATATAGATGCTTTGACTTCTTTCTTTTTCTTTTTATTAATCCGACCTAAGGTTCTTCAATCTCAGGATCAAAGAGTGTATGCTCTAATGGTTTAGATCGGGACATACATTTCTAATTCCTGAAAAGATAAACCAAAGTGAGATGTATTTAATCCAATTTAAAAAGTAATATAAAATCCAAATTAGTAAAAAACATTAGCTAGTATCAATATCAATTACAAATGATTAATCCCCTACAATGGCGTCAAAAACTTTTTCGCGTAAAAATATCTTTAAGTGCACAAAATCGTAACAAGTAATAAAGTGTTTTAAATAAAATAAATGTTGAGCTTATAGAGATTAATTATGCTATTAAATACTGAAATTTAATAAATTAACTACTATTTGAAAAATAAAAAAAACAAATGGAGAGATTTTACTATCTAAATTAATTGAAAATACTTAACAAAATATATTTAAAAAGTAATAGAGCATAAAATCAAAGATTGTAAATATATAATAAGAATGGATCTACATTTGAATTTACCTAACAAATTCCACATAATTTATTCTTCATAATTATTTAATTCTAATAATCCCATGTTGATAATAAAAATCTCCAATTAATATATAACTTCATATCTCTATGTGAATTTAATTAAATGGAAACTCATTAAGTTATTTGGATTTTTCAAACAAATCATATTAGTTGCGGTAAAGTATCTCTACTTTCGCTCAACTAATGTGTTTAATCCTAGAGCTAAAATCAAAAATTCTCTCTTGGTCTCATTGAGATTCAATAAATGAAACAATAATTGGTCAGAAAATTACAAGTATTAAGAACAAGAATTAAACACTCAATCATGGAAATACTAAAAATAAAATAATTTGGAATATAAATTATGCGTTCAATGCTAGACTACATCAAAACTCTAGAAAATAAAATTAGTTTATAATAAAATTAAAAAGAAAAAGAATTAAACTAGTATTTTTCATTAGAGTTGGTTGATGAAGCATGCAACTCTCGCCTCTATTCTTCATATCCTTTTCTTCAGAAACAATTCTGAATAAAATCTCCAAGTTGGATGGGATTGCATCTCTTGATTTGCACGTCATTTTTTTTTTCTCTCTTATAGTCTAGGTCTCCTCTCTGCGGTGCTGAAGCTTCACTATTATATATATATATATATATATATATATGCAGGAGTATGTAATCCACAGTATGTGGACCGTTATTTATATTGAATTTTGTAAATTTAAATAGTTCATTGTGCGTAATCACTATTTCGACTATTAAAAAAAATATATCAAATATATATAAAATAGAGGATGCATATATAAAATAGTTCCATTTATTATAAATTTTTATGGTCAATTTACAATATTAAAAATATAATATATATATATATAATATGATTTTTTAATTTTAAATAATATAAAATTGATACAATGTTAGTTTGTAGATCTCTTAACAAGAAAATTTATCATTTTAAAATTGAATAAGAATTATTATAAAATTTAAATAAATATTATTATTATAATATTATTTTTATGTTGAAATTTTAAAATATTAATTTTTTATTATATTTTATAATGATGAAATGAGACTTCGTTAATAGAAGTCTAGAAGAAAAAGCGGAACCTCTCGCTAAAATCAGGTGACAGATTGTTGCACCCAACCAAATCAACTTGTATGTTAGATTCCAAGTTTAAGACTTGAAAATCAATCAGGCTCTAGCAGAAACTAAGGTAAACTACAGTTAACTCAAAACTCGAGGAAAATGCGAGTGTTTTCAATGATTAGTAACCCATGCACTTAGGTTGTGTTTGGTGTCAAAGACTTTTAAAGTATTTTCAAAATAATTTATTATTTTATTATTATTATTTATTATTTATTATTTATTATTTATTATTATTATTATTATTTAATATTTTATTATTATTATTATATATTTTTTATTATTATTATTCATAATATTTCTTGACACTTCTTAACATTTAAACTTAATACCCAACATTTTCCATTCTTAACGTCAACCATGTGCGGGACCCATTCTCCGTTTTCTGATTGGCGTGAACAGCGTGAATTACGGTAGTGTTGCCAGGTTGGATTGTAATACTGAATTATTATATATAGAAAAAATATATATGTAACGGGAATTAGGATACTATTGCATAATTATTTTAAAATAAATAAATAAAATATAAAATTTATATAAAATAATTAAAATAATTTTTTAATAATAAACCTTACTATTTTTTTAAGCAATCATAAAATAATTATGCATTATAATTATATATAGAATTACTCTTATATATAATAATAGATACGTACTGTGATGAGGTGCCAGTGTGGCTTCAAAATCCTCCCGTCCAAATGAATTCCCGAATGCCAAGTAAATTGTGAGGTTTGCGGCTTCAAGTGGATTGCGGCCTATTGAAGTCTGAAATGAGGTGCGGCTTTTGTATTGAGGACTATATGAATTAAGTGGGGGCGCCCTTGTGTATTGAAGTGCGCCGAGTGAAATTGTGAGTAATTGAAAAAAGCGTGGGCCTCTCCTATCTTACAGTTCCAGCTCCTTCTTGGCATTCGATCAGGTATTTCCAAATGAAAGTTAATTCCCAAGCGGGCCCCAAGTTATGTTCAACGTGCGCCCCATGTGATGATAAGTGGCGAATATATATGTTGGGCCATTTGAAAGTCCAAAAACCGAATGATGGTCTTCTTTTAAAGTGAAAAGGTAAAAATAAAGTGCAGCCCTCTCTTCAAGTAAAAGCCGAATGTTACTAAGCCATTTTGTGTGTTTCTCATTCCTTCAACACAATCAAATAAATAAAAATAAAAATAAAAATAAAATAAAATAAAGATAAATTAACAATTTTAATAAATAAAAAGTAATAAAAATTTCACTTATCAAATGCCTGAGCGAGGAAGCCCCTAAAATGTATTAGTGTATATGTCAAGATCCATTTTTGTTAAGTGTCAAGTTTATTTCCACGTATGCATTGCATGATGTACCTCTTGTATGCTTGTGTTAATAGTTAGGAGTATAAGAAATCCGGTTCAGACCGGATGAACTGATTGTTTTGGACCAGACTGAGTTTGGTTTGGTCCAATCCAAAAAAGACAGGACTGAATAGTATTTGATCCGGTCCAAGTCCATAGAATTTTCCCCCTAGATCAGACAGGACTGGATAGCTTAATAAAAAAAAGTATATATATATACTTTAATATGAACGGTAATATATAGCATATTATATATTAGTACTAATGTACAACTATAATATTAATATATATAAGAACTAAGAGTATTAGAGTTGTAGTATAAAATAAATAATAAGAGTATTACTAATTTAGTATTATTAATATACTAATACCAATTTATCGCTAACATATAATATACTAATATTATTAGATATAGTATTAGTACTAAGTCTATAAACTATAACTAATAACTATATATAATTAGATCAATGTATTATTAATATGATTATTATTCTTTAATGTATAACTATAAGTTTATAACTAATTACTAGCATCTACATTGATATCTACCTAAGTTACAATTTGTAAGTAAGTTAGTAAGTTAGTAACTAAGTAAGAATAAAGCAATTATAAATATTAACATAATTATAACTAGTATATGAATTATGATCTTTAATACTATTGATTAATTGATATGAGGATTAATTAACTAACCTATGATCTATGATCTATCACTAACACTATTAACCAATTATTCATATTAATTTTTTTTTAGCATTTTTTTTTTCAAGAGTAGTTTTTTTTAATATTTTTTAGTTTAAGTCTGTGATAAAAATGTGAACTAGACCAAAAATAATTTAATTTGAGCAAAAAAAAGATTTAATCATTACAGAATTTTGGGCTGAATTTGGCCCATTGGTATGTCTAGACCTCCCTAGACTATACCTAGACCGGACCGGATCGCATAGGACTGGATCGAATTGAACTGGTGTTAACTTTAGGGTAAGGAAAATGATGGACCAAATAAGACCAGTCTATTACTTTATGAAAAGAGTTTGTAAACCACCGTATATCACTTGGTGGAGAAAGTGTTGTATTTATAAGAGTTCTTTACAATGTTTACAAATAAGGAATAAATCAAATTTTACATACAAATTAACTCAAATCTCCTATATACATGGGTATCTATAATCAAGGGATTTTATCTTTGGAAGAGATCTTTTTAGCATGATCAGGCAGTTGTGATTTGGATTCTTCAATAACCATAATCCCCCCCCCCTCCGCAAGGCTAGCGTTTGAGAATCCTAAATACGGATTTTGGAATGAAAGAAGATAAATGCAGGACGACCAAGGCTCTTAGTAAACACATCAGCAAGCTTGCCGAATGCCACCAATTCACGCACAAAATGATAATCGAGCTCAATATGCTTTGAGCATTTATGAGAGATCGGATTTACAACAAGAAAGATGGAGCTTTGGTTGTCACAAAGTAAAACTGGAGAAGAGGAAGATGTCACATTCAGATCACGGAGAAGATGATCAAACCACTTTACCTCGGCAGCAATACTGGCTAGTGTCTGATATTTTGATTCACAACTTGAATGAGACACGGTCGGTTGTTTCTTGGAACTCCAAGAGATAAGGTTATCGCCAAGATAGATAGCATAGTCAAGAATAGACTGACATGTATCAGGGCATCCACCCCAATTAGCATTCGAGTAAGCAACTATGTCACTTGAAGGGAACGAGGTGAAAGAGAGACCATACTGCAAGGTTCCCTTGATGTAATGTAGGATCTGTTTGACAAAATGAAACTGACAAAGTGCAAGCTTGTGCATGTATTGATTAACAGCAGAAACGGAATGAGCAAGATCCGATCGAGTGATAGTGAGGTATTGAAGAACATCAACAAGAGAACGGTAAAATGATGGATCATCAAAATAAGGACCATGAGTGAGAAAATGATGAGCAACGACCATGGGAGTGCTCATGGGCTTGCTATCAACAAGTTTGGCGTGTTGCAAAATTCCTGAGCATACTTTGCTTGACTAAGAAAAAGGCTAGAGGCAGTCCGATGGGCTTCGAGACCGAAAAAGTACCTTAAGGAACCCATGTTCTTAGTGGAAAATTCCTTGGTTAATTTGCCAATAAATGCATCAAGAAGAGCTTATTTGTTGCTGGTCACTACAATATCATCAACATATAATAATAGATAGATCAAATTAGCACCTTTGGAGAGGATAAATATAGATGAGTCAGCTCGACAGCAAGAAAGCCCAACAGTGAGAGGAAAGGTGTTAAAATGATGAAACTAGGCCCGTAAAGCTTGTTTGAGCCCATACTCTGTGAAGCTGATAGACATGAGAAGGGTATCTAGAATCAACATATAAACTTCCTTTGGAAGAATACCATTCAAGAAGGCATTTTTCACATCAAGTTGACAAAGTGGCCAGTGATTGGATACCACCAAAGAAAGAACAACTCGAATAGTGGAGGATTTGACAGTTGGGCTAAACATGTCAGTGAAATCAAGTTTAGGTTGCTGAGTGTATCCTTTAGCAACAAGACGAGCCTTGAAACGATCAATAGAACCATCGACAAGATACTTGATGTGAAAGAGCCATTTGGATCCAATATTTTTATTTGGCGATCGGGGCACTAAATCTCAAGTATGATTGCGACTCAAGGCCCGAAGCTCTTCATCCATGGCAACAATCCATCCAGAGTGCTTAGCAGCGGACTTGAACCTTTTGGGCTCACGCATAGTAAGAAAGGATTGAATAAGACTGGAATTTGGAGTAGTATAGGTATGAAGTTCCTGAGTTTGGGGCTTCAAAATTCCAAATTTAGCCCGTGTACGCATCGGGTGAGACCCAAGAGGATTGGTGCTGGATGGGGCCAAAGAGAGAGCTAGAGTGGGTCTTGCAGGCGAGACGGATGCGATAGGGGAGTGTGGCTCATCAGCAACTGGTACTTGCAAAACTGAAGACGAGTCAGTTAAACAAAGGCCATATGGAGCCTGTAGAGGACCAGGCATAGAAGGTAATAAGGCCTCTAGTATTTCTTTGTTTCGGGTTTGGGGTGCATGGGGTTCTAAAAAGGTAGAAATTGATGTAGTGGATAAGGGCTCAGAGTAAGCGTTATTTTTGTAAGGGTAGGCAAGATCATTAGATACAACGTGCCTAGAAATAAAAACTTGATTAGTGAGACGATCAAGGCATCGAAAACCATGATGAGTCATACTATAGCCAAGAAACACACATGGACGACTACGAGGGACTAATTTGTGTGGGGCATAATCACGTAATGGAAAACAAGCCAACCAAAGGGATGAAAAATAGAGTTGATAGGAGGCGTATCAAATAGAACCTCAAAGGGAGAGCGACCATCAAGAAGAGGCGTTGATAAGCGGTTAATAGTGAAAATGGCAGTGCTAAACGTGTCAACCCAAAATTTGAGAGGGACATTAGAGTGAAAAAGCATCGCAAGACTAGTTTTGGTTATGTGTCTGTTTTTATGCTCGGCATGTCCATTTTGAGACGGTGTATATGGAGAAGACATTTGATGATGAATTCCCAAGGAAATTAGGTGATTTCGAACATGGTGATTAGTTGTAACATCCCAACTCCAATTTTTTTTAGACTATTTTTTTTTGTTCTTATTTTATTATTATTATTTTAAAATGTGTTTTAAGATAAGTTTTAAGATATTTCTAGTACTAATATTTGATTTAAGTTTTTCCTATCTAGTCGCGTATTGATATGTTAGATTTCTATTTGAGTGGTTTCCAAATTAAATTCAAATTCAAGACACTTGAAATTCTTATATTCACTTTTCCAATTCGAAACCAACTCCAGATCATACTTCAACTTCAAACCCAAACACTTCAAACTCAATCTCCTATTATATTTCAAGCATAGTTTCCTCATCACTCACGTTTTTCTCTTCATCTTCATCTATAAATACATACATGCATGAGGAAACAAGCCGCCAGACCACTTTTATCGCCCTTGCACACACCAAACACCCTCACGGCCATCTCTTCCAGCCCTCAAACCCACACATGTTCAGCCTTTGCATTCACATCCCTACCGTGAACTACCATAGAAACCAGACCCACACAACAAATTTGTAAAATCTAAGATTTCAAGTCTCGTATCTACGTATAGATTTTGATGATAACAAATAAATTCAAAACTCAAGCTCAAGTTGTCTATGCATAAAGAAATATAAGCACATCAAGAAATCAAGAATGAGCAAAAAGAAGAATAAGTCTACAAATGAATCTCATAGAGTAATTTTGTACATTTCTTAAAATTTGAAATTGGATTAAGGCTTAAAATTAATATTTTCTAATAAAGTATCAAATTGCATTTTTTACATTTGTATAACTTTATTAAAATATTTAATTTCAAAAATTATTATTATTTTTCTACATATGCATAAAGATTTGAATTTGTAAAATGATTGATTGTCATCTTTAACATATGCATGTGTTGTTTGAAAATCTTGAAAGGTGGTTGTGTATTTTTTTGACAAATACAAAAGATAGATGATTTTGTTTGAAAATCTTAAAGGGTGATTGTGTTTTTTTTTTACAAATGTAAAAAATAGATGATTTGTTTGAAAATCTTGAAAGGCGGTTGTGTATTTTTTTGACATATGCAAAAAGAAGATGATTTGGTTTGAAAAATAAATCATACTCATTTTGTCATGTATGAAAAGTAAAAGATTTGGTTTAAAAAATGAATAGGGTTGTCTTTGACAAATATAAAAATGAGATGTTTTTATTTAAATCTTTTGAAAAGTGAATAGTGCTCTTATTTGACATGTGAACTTTTTCAAATTTGAATATGAAGACTCATTTGCTTATAAATAGCTTACTTGAGTTTTGCAAAAATCACAACAAGAGCTTACATATCAATTGCTAAGTTTTGCATCATTTTTTAAAGCTCTCATTCTCACTTTTCTAAGTTTTGTGCCTTAATCCTTGTTCATTTTGAGAGAGATATAGGTTGCGCTGTATTGTTTTTATCTCACTCATTGAGGAGTGTATTCTGATAACCTACCCATTATCAGCTTTTGTATTTGTAAGAGGGTGTGTATAATCCTTGTGTGTGTAGAAGGTGTTCTACACAGGGAATAGTTAAATTACCAACTGTGAGGTGATTGGAAGTGTAGAGGGTGTTCTACACGAATTCTTTGGAGCGGTATTACTCAAAAGTGTAATAGGTTTCTATCTCTATCTGAAGGAGATTGAATATTGAATTTGGGATCCTCAATGGTAGCTTGAGGCGAGGACGTAGGTAGTTGGGCTGAATCTCATTAAAATACTAAGTTTGCTTCTTCTTACCCTTACTCTTTATATTTCCTACTGTTTTATATTTTGTTTATATTTTATATTGTATATTTGGTTTATAAATATTAATTTTTTAATATAACCCAATTCACCCCCCCTCTTGTGTTAGTCATCTGGGCAACAAAACTCGCCACCCTAAAGCCAAGACTACCTCATCGCACCTCCTACACCACTGTGAAGCACAGTGCCAAGAAACACCACCGAGAACACCTTGCACAATTCAAAAATTAATATCGCTTCCCCTATTTTAGCCCACCCGAAACAAAGGAGTGCTTTCTAGCCACCATCGACTGCTGCAAGGGACGTTAGAGCACCTCTATCATGACCCAAAAATCGCTGGCCAACCAAGTTTCTGTCGAGCCCTATCCCTTCCGATAAGGCTCTCTACCATCAGCCACATTTCTCTCCCTCTATATTACCTTCAGTAGCTAGCTTATTTTTCTAAACTCTTTTTCTCCTGGCCCTCAGGCACACCACCACGCCGGAGAATCCAATGCATCACTGACCACCCTTGAACCGTTGTTGAACTCCACTCTGACCCATACGTTACTCTTTTCTCTCAGTGACCCCTCCACTACTATTTGGCACATTTCCCTTCAATTGTTTTGGCCTTTCGCAACATGCATTCTTTTTTTGTGTGATTTATTTCATGTTTTTTCCAAATGGCCCCTCATAAAATTTCACAATTTCATAAATACCTTTTAATCCCTTAACCGAGCCTTATTTCCTTCTTACTAGTTTCTAAGTGCTTGGGCTTAGGCCCATTCGGCCAAGTGGTTTTCTTTTAAATGTTTTGGGCCTAGTTTTGCTTAAATAAATTGTTTTGGGTCTTTATATTCCAAGGGTTTTCAAGTATTTTCAAAGTATATTTTTAGTCTATTTTTATTATTTTTATTTATGATTTTAAACAATTAAAATTTGCCATGAACATCTTCTAAAAAATTAGTAATGATTAGTGTCTCATATAGGTTGCAAGCTACAACGTGAGATTTTCTGGAAGCAGCGCTAATAGGTAAGTAGCATGATCATACCCTTCACGCATGTACGGTAAACATGTTTTTATAAAAATTTTATGTATGTTTGACCTTCATTTGGAAGCCCTTTTTTATGTACTCAACTCATGAAAAATCATGCATGATTTACAAAAAGTTTATGCATTAAGATATTTATGAAACATCATGATTTTATGCATTAAAATTATTTATGAAAAATCATGATTATATGTGAGAGTATGCATAAAATAATTTATGAAAGATCATAAATTCATGTGAGAAATCATGCATCACGACATGTTATGAAAGTATGTGATTTCTTTTGAAATTTATGATATGATAAGTATGATATAAATGATAAGATATGTAAGCGGTCTATGTATGATATGAAGTCGGTACCTATGTATGAGCATATTGCATTGCCAGATTGTACATACTAGTAGTGCACCTAGTAGTCTTCCTTATATATGAATTCCATAACTCTCAGCCCGGACGGAATCATAATCTTTTTAGATTTGCTAACCCTAACTCACGAGAGTCAATAATGAGTAATGGCCTATGATACAATATGATATAATAAGTAAGATAGTGTCAAGTTTATGTTCATGTTCATATTTTTACGTATGCATTTTTGAAAAGCTAATGTTTCAATATTTAATGAAAAATTATGTTCAGCATTTATGAAAAAATCATGTTATGGTATTACGTATGTATCTATGAGTATGCATGAAAATAAATGATTATTATTTTTATCATACGATGTGTTGTTTATTGAGTATTTGACTCATTTTGTTTTTATTTCTGTGTTCCTATGTTTTTTTTTTTTAACCATCTCAAGTGATGAGGATGCACGACTGGCAAGATTTGACTCCAGGAGGCGATGCAGAGACCTAGACAATGTTTTAGTTGTAATTTTATAATTTTTAGTATAAAAAAATTATTTTTATAAATACGTGTGATTTCAATATTTTATTATAAATAGTTTCGCTGACTCTCATTATAAAGATTGTTTTATTTATTGTAAAACGTTCGTATCTGTGCGTTTGTAAAGAAAAATTTTAGTAGCACATTAGCTCCCTTAAATATTTTAAAAATACTATATTTAGGAGCGGAGTGTTACATTAGTAAATTCAGTGCCTCCATCACTTTGAAAAATCTTGATTTTAGTAGAAAATTGATTTTCAACAAATATTTGAAATTGAAGATAAGTGCGAAAGAAATCAGATTTAAGTTTCAAATGATAGAACCAAGTGAATTGGGCATGAACATCAACAAATATAACTTAATATCTAAAACCAAGATTTGATGGGATAGGTGATGGTCTTCATAAATCACAATAAATGAGATCCAAGACATGAGAAGCACGGTTGTCATTCAAAAAAAAGGGAAGTCATTTACTTTTAGTAGCTGAGAACTAGTGCATACAATAGAATTTGTGTAACATTCCAACCCACCCAGATGTTTTTAGAGATTACATGCAAATATTTTGACCAACTTTTAATAATATTTTAGAATTCTTTTATATTATTATTAATATTAGAAACTTTTTTAATCGTATTATATGGGATCAATAGGTAGTGTATATTTTATTTGTGGATTTTTTTATAGAATCTTATTATTATTATTATTATTATTATTATTGTTATTACTATTATAATTATTAGTATTTTAATTATCTTTATTATTAGTATTCTTTTAAATGTGTATTGAAGTGATAATTTATTTATTATTAAGTTTTAAAATTTATAACAGATCAGATCAGATTAGTAAATTGTATAGTTATTTTCCTTATCTGTTTTTTTACATTTATCCTTCTCTATCCCAGTTGAATCACGACTCTACTCCGAAACCAACTCTTCCCACTTCATTAATCAAGAATTTAAAACCCAAATCTCATTTCGAATCCGCCAGCAATTTCACATCTCACCAATTAGAAACTCTCTCAAATTAGTTGTTATTTTTCTTTCCGCTTTCAGTTTTCGGATGTACGAGCAACTATTTTAAACTCAAATTTCACTTTCCATGCACGTTCCTCCCTCTACGGTTTATCCTTTAGGGTTCCTTTAAGTTTTCAATCATCTATAAATTAGTGACGTTAACCAGCTCTGCATGCATGAAGAAAAACTTTAGCTGCCGCGCCTCTTCACCGTGAAAACCACTCACCATGAAACCATGAACCACCACACGAGCAACCACTTCCTCTCACACTGCACAGACCGAAACCACCCACGAAGTGCAACCTTACGACCTCCTCAAAGCCACTGCACAAGACCAGCAACACCCCTGCACAGCCTCCATGTCAAACCTGCCTCCATCGCATGGAAACTAGCAGTTGCTGCACCAAGCACCGTTGCCGAGGGAGTTCAGCCACGGCACCCCTGTTTGTAACTCCAGAAAACAGAGGAGTTTTCGTTTTCACTGTGAGCCCCTGCACACTGCCTCACGAATTTTTCCCACAGCCACATGAACCACCACGTTAGCATCACCTCGCGTGGCATAACGCAGACCAACAACGCAACAGAATGAAGCCACTTCCCTCCCTCTAGCTCACGGCCTCTCCTCAACGAAACCATCGCATGCCCTCAAACCAAAGCCACCAGCTTCCTTTCCACTCTCGGAGCACCTCAAAACAGACCAATTACTTCCCTCTAACCACCGTGTTGCCCAGCAAGCGGAGGCACTACACGACTGCCCTTGGAGAGACCAACGAACCACTGCAAGTGGAAGAGACTGTTTTTGCATGCCAAAACAGTGGAAGTCATCTCAACTTAACCGCGGCAAACCACCACCCACCGAGAGCCCAACATTTGAAACATCACTAGAATGCACAGAGAATGCCGGTATCTCCACCTCAAACCGCCGCTCCCTCTTTGGTAAGCTCATGCCATGCCCACGGTCTCATCTCTCTTTTTTCCTTTTTCTCACTTCTCGAACTCTCTTCGGGTACTAATCTGAAAGTTAGTTCTATTGATTTGTAAACCTATTGTGTATTTAAGTTTAAATTAAATTACTCTTCTATCCTTAATATGAAAACTATGGCAACAATAGCACATTGTTTCGAATAATGTTTTACGTGGATTTGTTTTCCTCAAGTGTGCTATTCTTGAGTCTAGTTATGATTTACAATGAACTTTATTTTTCAGAAATCTTATCCTTACCGTAGAAAATAATTAAAGGATTGAACTATATTATTTATTATTTTGCAAAATTTCAGTAATAAATAGTAAGTGTTTAATATCTTAAATAAAACACTTTTAAGTCCATAGTATGGGATAAATCTTAAATGTTATGGTTTTTAGATTTAAGCTAATAAAGTTTTTACTTCTAAAATAAAGAAATATGTTAAAGAATTTTAAACGGTATTAGTAATTTTTAGATTTCTTGTAAAATTGAATAATTATGTTAATTATAAGAAAGTAAACATATTTTAAGGATTTAGATTTTCACAACTTATTTTGATAGAAGTAAATATAGTTCAAAGTATTTTTCGAAGTTTTAATACATTGTTAGTATTTAAATAATTTAAAAGATTAGTATTTAATACGTTACGTATTATCCTTCACAATATGTATTGTTTAAATAGAATGTTACGACACGTTATTTTAGAAACGTTAATGACGAGCAATATTTCGTATAAGTAACATCAGTCTATGAAGGAGAATTTAGGATGCAACATTACGAAATAAGTGAATTTAATCACAAAATTAGGATCCTCACAGTTAGCTTATATTATTAGTAGAGTCAGTTATTTGATAGCCCTTTTTTATATACCTCTCACGTCATGCAAGCATGTCATTCAACACAGCACAACACATGATCATGTCATTTAGCATCATGTTTAGATTCAGCAAGTTATAATTATTTATATTAGTATGTAAATCATGCATCTCATGTCGCATAAGTCACATACGTTGAGTTAAGTTCCAGTATAAGATTAGGTCAGATCAGAAAAAATAATTGATCGGTTATTTAGTAAATTAGTTAGTTCAGATGACCATTCAGATGCATGGTACCAATGCATATCAGATTAGGGTGGATGTGCAAGCCATTGACCTAAGCGTAGTCCACCATAGTACGCTAGAGTACTATCAGCAACTCTCATTGCTGCAGTGGGACGGGGGGCCGGTGCACAACCTTGCACACAGGGTTAAGTGTGTTGATCAATCAATTTAGCTAAATCAATTCAGCCAATTAATTCAATACTAGTCGATTTAAATCAATTAGTCAGTTAAATCAGATAGTTCAGTCATACATAGCACGAGCATTAGCATGTACAATCATGTTTTTGGATTTTAGCATAAATATTATGAAAAATTCTTATAGTATTATCTTACGTTATGGTGGATTCCTTACTGAGTCATCGACTCATTTTAGTTTATTTCATATTTTTAAAATAACCCAAGTGAGAAAGATGACCAATGTGAATAGGCAGGCCAGGAGTAGATCAAGAAGTTATTTGAATTTTTAGCATTTTTAGAAATAAGTGTCCTTATAATACATGTTTACTTTCATTTATCCTAGGTAATATTTTTGAAAGACTAGAACCTCATTTCTTTGAACTAAATGTTATTTTATTATTAAATTAAGAATCTTGTGCTTGATTAAAAGTTTTAGAAAAATTATGTGACACTCATTAGCTTATGAGAATGGGGTGTTACAATTTGGAAGTAAAGAAGTAACACATAGTTGATTGTTTTTATTCAAAAGAGAAATAATATTATGAGAAACATGACCTAGGCGATCATGCCATACATCGAAGGATGTCCGAGGACAATTATTGGAAAAAACAAAAAGTAAAGATTTATGATCATGTTCAGGCACGTAGAGCACATTTGGACACTGACCGGTTGCCAGCACCCTTCTTGTATCGTGATTCTGCATGGTGAAATGATCATTAGTAAAAATAATGGAAAAGGGAAATCAGAGGTGAGTTTACCAATGGACATAAGATTTTTTGTAAGGCCGGGCACAACTAGGACGTCTTTTAAGTTAAGTGGGGAGGTAGGAGAGAAGGTACCGATGTGATAAATAGGAAGAGAAGCACCATTACCAACTACAACACAGTCCTTATCAGAATATGCGTTAGCCTTGTCCAACTGAGCAACTTCATGAGTCATGTGAGCGGTAGTGCCTATATCTGTGCACCAATCAGAGTCTTGGTCATCATTGAGAGAACAAGAAGTAAATGCCTCAACTTAATTTGCAGCATTGGGGGGTTGAGTGTGTCTCTCTTGGCAAAAAGAAGCATAGTGGCGTTCACCACAACAAATTTGGCAGCGGATGGGGCGAGTGCAATCTCTTGTATTTTGATCATCACGGCTACGTCCTCCACAAGAAGAGTGACCCTTTCCACAATTTCCAGAGTTTGAACTGGATTTGGAATTATGAGAGGCAGTGAATGCCATGGTAGTTGAGCTAGAAGAATTCCATAATTCCAGTGAGCAGACATCATCAAATATAGGAAGAGGTAATAGTGATAACTAAGTAGTTGAAAAAATGAAAAAGGAGGAACTAAGACCACGTAAATACCAGTGGAGCTTGTCAAGATCATCAACTGGGCATCCCATTGCAGTAAATTGATTGCAAATAGCTTTGAAATCTCGTGAGAACTCAGGAACACTATTGTCATTCTTCTTCATGGTCTGCAGATCGTCTTTAAGAAGAAGTTTGCGAGACTTTGATCAGTGTTGTCCAATCGAGACCAAACATCCCAAGAGGTGGTTGATCCAACCACAACAAACATGTCTTCCTCTGTTAAGGAAGAGAGCAGCAAACTGAGCGTAGGTTGGTTAGTTTGCCTTCACTCAGCTAGCTTAGGATTGGCAAAAGCAAAGTCGTTGGAACCAATGGTGGTAGGAGGCTCGGCGGTGGAGCCAGCAATGTAGTCGAGAAGGTGCTGGCATTGCAGCAACGGCAATACTTGGCTGCGCCAAAGGAGATAGTTTGAAGATGATAACATGATGGTAAGAAGATGAACCATGGTGTTGAAGGTAGTGTTGTGGGGCTATCAGTGGCCATAGATCAAATGAGTTTAATCCGAAAAATTGCTCTGTGATACCATGAAAAGAGTTTGTAAACCACCGTGTATCACTTGGTGGAGAAAGTGTTGTATTTATAAGAGTTTTGTACAATGTTTACAGATAAGGAATAAATCAGGTTTTAAATACAAATAAACTCATATCTCCTATATACATGGATATCTATAATCAAGGGATTTTATCTTTGAAAGAGGTCTCTTTAGCATGATTCGATAGATGTGATTTGGATTCTTCAATAACCATAATACTCTCCTAGACTAGACCGCACCGTTTACACCCCTATTAATAGTTGTATGTTGTGTTATTACCTAATGAGATTTCTCCGCATACCACATTTTCTTAGAAAGAAAATGACTTTTGAGTTGTTTGCGGACTTAATATGTTTTGGTTTTCTAGTCCCATGTTTTGGAAGAATGAAACTCTTATCTTATTTTGATGATTATGGTTATGCTACCTTTATGGATAACGTGACAATTCTTTGGGTTAAAAGTTTAAGTTTATAGTATCATATGCTTTAAAATTGTCTATGGCGTTGCTTAGTTAGATTGACCCTTTTTAAATTTACTACTACGAAGTTATTGCATACTGCTAGTTCTTAGATACATACTTGTTATCTATCATGAATGTTGAGGATGTGTGACTTTATGTTACATGTCCCACCACTCAGCTACCGTCAAATAACAAGCGGAGGCTAGGGACGCCACATTGAATGCTTAGAATTCACTGCACATAAAATCTCCAAATCTTTTTTTTGCTAAAATAAATCTAATTTAGAAACTATCTTTGAAAAGTAATATTTGCTCTAATTGCTAAATCATCTTACTAAAATCACGTTTCGTATGAAGTTTAGTTGAGTTATAAAATAGATTGTTGAAAGGAAGATGTTAGGGAATCCAATGGAGAGTCCACTTTTTGTGTCCATTTAGTGTATTTTTTTTTCTTATATATTTTATTTATTTATTTTTACGTCATTTTTTAAACACTCTCAAACATTTTTATAAAAAGAAAAAAATTCACAATATTACTAAATAATACTTTATGAATAAAAAAAAATTGAGTGGGCCCCAAAATGGGACCCCCCAATGGGGCCATTATCATTTCCCTTGTTGAAACTATCGTTAGATACATTGTGTGTGAATCTTGAAACATTAGTATTTTATGATATTGATATTGATATTTTTCTCCATAATTTTAGCCTTTTTTACCCCAACTACTCAATTAACTCTTGATAATCCTTTCCATTAAGTTTTCTTGTTCTATTTGATTTTCCCTTTTGGTTGCAATTTTACACCCTTCCCTGTGGATTCGATCTTGGACTCACCGAGATATTACTTCGCAACAATCCTACACTTGGGAGCATTATTAAAGTCGTAGCACCAGTGAACTCAGTAAAAAAATCTGCCAGAACTTGCCCCTTGATAGCGTTCCTTGTTGCATAGTCAATCTTGAATTCATGACTTAACTCTATCACCCAATTCATAAGCCAGCCTAAGGTATCCAGTCTTTGCAGGACCTTTTTTAGTGGCTTCTTAGTGAAGATTCTTACTGGATGAGCCTAGAAATATGGATGCAGTTTACGAGTCTTCACCACCATGAATATGATGTGAAATACGTTTGAGTCCATATTTCACCCAACTTGTATAACTCATTTGAACATGAAGCGAAATACGCTTGGGGACCGTGTTTCACTTAACTTGTGGTGGACACACTTAGGTCCATGCCACCTTAAATCTTTTTGTTTTTCTTAACTTCTTAGTTATTTTAATTGGAATTGGCTTGGTTTTAATTGGGTTTGCATTTAAATCAAAGTTTTGAATTCCGTTTCGGTGATCATTCCGGTTGAGGCACTGGAACGGAATATTTCAGTTCCATTCTGTTTCGATGTTCCGTTTTGGGATGGTAATTATATGAATGAATTATATATAATAATAATTATATTCTAAAATAAACATAATACAAATCTTAAAAATATACATAAGTTTAATAATACTTTCAATAAATAATACAAATCTTAAATAAACATATTTAATATAATATAATAATTTTCAATTATGGAAAAAAAATTCTCAATTTAAATTTAAAAATTCAATTGGATGGATAAAACATTTACTTTATTTGATTTCAAATAAAAAAAAAAAGATTACTTTATGCTACATGTTCATACTTTGGGACAAACTACAAAGACTTGACGCGCAAAAATATAAAATAAAAAATTACAAAGACTTGACAATGACCAGACAAAGACGTTTATTTTTTTTCCTGACAAAGACGTTTACTTTATTTCCAAAATACTCCATCGATTGTCGGACAATCTCTTCTCTCTTATAATTTCACTTTTTAAATAATCTGTTGCTCATTATTTTCTTTTTCTCAAGAAAGAGTTAAGCTCGCCCCAATGGGGAGAGGTAGGACTTAGATGAAGTTATAAAGAACAATAACAAGCACTGGGAGATTCTACAGATTTCTAGTTCGTGTACCTTATTTATTCTTTTTTTTTTTGACCAAGTCGATGTCGATTCTACAAATTTCTACTTCTATTTTTTTTTTTTCATAAAAAATGGCATGCATCCGGCCATTTAGCAATTCTCCCTGCTGAATTGGGAGATATTAGATAAGGATTTCTAGTTTGTTGTACTGTAAGCTGATATAAATATGAAAATTAAACAAAAATTGAGTATTTACAAAAAAAAATAAAGGAAAGAATTCCGGGCCGGAGTTATAATTTTTCCCGGAACACGAAATTTCGCCCGGAGCATAAAATTCTAGCCGAAACATCCGGAATTTGGTCCGATGCAGAATATCATAGGTAGCCGTCCCAGACGTTCCATTGTCTATTTAGCTAGATTTTAATAAGCTTATTAAGTTATATTTTAAATAGAATATTAAAGAATATGTTATTAGTTTTGACCAAGAAGCAGCGGTAACAGATAATTAGTATGATCATACAATTTATATGTGTGCTATAAATATTAAAAATGTTTATGAAAATGCGATGTTTCACTTGACTTATCTGAACATGAACCTGACTTGTCTGAACATGAAGACATGCAAGTCAAGATCAGATTCCTCTCGCGATCTTGTATGAATTATGATATTATGTTTGTGTGTATGGATTTGTTTATGGATAGATTGAATGAATGCCATGTAATGTTCATGTAATATTCAAGTGTGCCATGAACTAAAATAGCCAAATCATGTATTGTTCACATAGTATCTAGACCATGTTATTATTGAAAATTTGTCCTTATCTAATGGTCATGTTCTTGAAAAACATGTTTAAGTTTTCTTTCAATGGGTAAATTAATTCATTTTTCTTTTAATATGACATGCATTTCTGGGTTGCTTGGGCCATGCAATGACATCAACGCCTTAGAAAGATCTTTTGCATATAGTGAACTTGCCCAAGGATGTGCTCTTCAAGTAAATTATTCAATTAATAGTCATGTTATACAATGACATGCTACATTGCAAATGGTATATTTTCACAATGGTCAACATTTGTCAAAACACTTCTAGTCCCATAGGTGCAAAAAAAAAAAAAAAAAAATTGTTGTAACTCAAGAATCTGCAAGAAAGGATGTAGAGCATGCATTTGGAGAGCTCCAAGCACGTTTCGCCATTTTGCACCAACTTGCATCGATGTTCCAAGTCTCTACACTCAAGGATGTAATGAAGACATGCATAATTATACTTAACATGACTGTTGACGAAGAGCGAGATGTGCAAGAAATGGATTTCAATTATGAACAAATAGATGAAAGCCCTACTGTACCAGTACCACGTGATCAAAAGGATATGCCTATGGAGTTCATTCATGGCCATCTTTGCATTAGAGATCCACAAACGCATTCACAACTCCAGTTGGACTTTGTTGAACACCTATGAAAACTACATGGAGAATCATAGGAACTTTCAATGAGTTCTTAGTTTTATTTGTGTTTACAAATTTTTGTTACCTATTATATTTCTGTATTTGAAGTTTGAGAATGATCTTCTCTAAATATAATGGTTATTCATTTTCAATTCCAATGAATACTAGTAAGCAAAAATGATCTGTGAAGTTAATAAAAAAGTATAATAGAAAAGTTTGTATTTTTTGCAAATTTAATATGATTGCAAAATATCACACATACCAAAATCTATTAAATTACATATCATAATTCAGATCACAACATACCAAAAGGTTGTAGTTGTTTGTCATCAAAACATCTTTTTCCAAAGATTTCCAAATAAACATCACCTATGCCATGTCATCTTCGGAGGGACTATCTTTTATCTTCTTTCTTACCTTTTCTGGTTTCCCACCTATTGGTCTTGTGATGTCTACATTGATATCATGAAATGCATCATTTGCAACAACTTGATTTATTGGTTTCGGAGTGTGATGATTGAGGTTTGAATAATGCAATAGATTATTTTCTTCATGCTTTTTCCTTGGGCCCATATTGTAACCAATTGAATCGACCCCTCAACAAAAATGAAAAATGTTCAAATGGAAATGAAACCATAATTATGGATTGTTACATAATCTTTGGCTTGGAAATCTAAAAAAATTATAGTAAATATTTAATAAAGTATTGGTAATTCAACGCATTGACATTGAATTTGATTTAAGTTATTCAATTTGCGATAGACATTGACAAAACTTGTTGGTTACTCGTTGAATTGTGGACCACCTATTCATTAAGGAGGTAGGTTGGGAAGTCCTTGTGTTGAAGGAAGTATGTGGCTGAAATTCTATCCCAAAGTGTTTGATGCTTTTCATTAGTTCCATGCACCGCATCAATGCTAACATTTAGCCATGATGAACTAAAATCTTGTCTTCCTATATAGAAAAGTTGCCACCCCGTTGTGTTTTGTAATTAGTAGAAATAGTTTCTTGAGGTTGAGAGTCTTGGATAGACATTGGAATAGTTTGAGATTCTTCCAAAAGTGAGTTGTTAATGTTAACATCTCCTTGTACTACAACAAAAAGTAGTTTTTGAGGCCAAGTTTTTTTCCTGGGATACAAATCATGTAGGAAGTACCCATTTTTCCTTCTAATGACACACGATTTCTGGCGATTCAATGTTTTTCGAGAAAAATATAGTCTTTTGGGGCAATTTCAATTTGGCGCATAAAATATTGCCACAAAAGACACTTTATCAACGATACTATTTCAATTGCCAGTCAATTCTTGTGCAAGGTTGGGAAATGTGGATTTAAATTACTTTGAATAGTATTTTAGGGCGACTTTATACTTATTGTGACAATTTTTATCATTGCAATAAACATCACATGCGGCTCATCATTTATAATGGCAACATATTGATCGCTGCAAAAATCCTTTTGTGCCTTGTTTACGATAGAAACCCCAAAATCTCTTTAGCTGAAACTCAATATCTCCGCTCTCTTCTTTTCATGCTAACTACAAGAATCCAAGACTCAGTTCGTCATTGTTAACTACTGGCTGCAGTGCCGTCATCTCCTCGCTTCCAAGGTGAGTCTCTTTCTCTGCCGTCCCTCTCTTTGTCATCTCTCTCTCTTTTCGGTTCAGAAATTTCATCTCTCTCTTTCTCTCTGGATCTCTAATTGAACTCACTCAATCTGTCGAACCAGATCTCCATTGTCCTTCTCTTCATCATCCATCTTTCCATTGCAGGAACTCCATTAAGTTATAACTTGTTAGCAATCTTCAAACTTGATGATTTATGGAGGTAAAGTTTTGTGGCATCCCGCATCCACTTGTTATTTGATAGTAGCTGAGTGTCGAGATATGCAACACAAGGTCACACATCCTAAATGTTCATAATAGATAACATATATGCACCTAAGAAACTAGTAGTATGTAATATTTTTGTAGCGAAAAATATAAAAGGTCAATTAAAATTAAGCAACGTCGTAGGCAATTGCATAGCACATATTTTTATAAATTTTAACATTTACCCAAACATTGTCACATAATTCATTTAAGTAGCATGTTCATAACCATCAAAATACGATAAGAGTATTAATCTCCCAAAACATGAGACCAAAAACTAGAATAACCAAGTCTTCCAAAGGCAACTCAAAAGTCATTTCCTTCTAAGGAAATGTGATCCCTATTTCATCTTTTCTTTTCTTCTTAAACGGGTTCTTCCTTTACTCGTTTTTCCAAACGAGTAAAGGAAGAACCCGGCAAAAGTCATTTCCTTATCTTTATTATGCACCTGGCAAAACTCTTCAATAGATTGGAAAATCTTTGTGATCTCTCGATCTATGCTCTCTAAGTGCTCCGGACCTACTCATAAAAGTCTTAGGCACAATCCTCTCCGGAGGAGGTGCGTGCCTCTTCTTCTTGGCCGTCCTCTAAACCTGTCACAACATCTACCATTTTGGGAAAGGAATAGTAGTGGAAACTACCAAAGTGAGATTTCGAAAAATTTCAGTAAGTAATCACACAACATATCAAAGTTAACACAAGCATACAAAAGGTATATCATGCAATACATGCATGCACATGAGTTTGACACTTGACACTTGACTAGACTTGAACTTGACTTATGCACTGATACTTTCAAAAAACTTGTAGTAGAGACTTATCATTTTTTACAAAAACATTCTTTCTTCATACTTCTAATTCTTCTTTAACATAACTTGTTCTTTCAGAGAATATCACGAGACTTTCATTTAGTGATTCGTAACATATGAGCTCTTATTCTTGTTTAGAGGGTGGATACAATACAATTCTCCTATGCACTGAGTGTTCCTGCTAGTTACCACACCATCACCGGTCTATGTATCGTGATAAATACCTCTAAAACAGAGACTAATCATGAAAACTCGACAGTTCTTCGTCGGGTTACATTCCATGTGCACCCACTAACATTAGGCGCGTCCTCGCTTTAGCATCCTTAAAAAAGAATCCATTCGAAGCTCATCGATGTTTCTTCGTTGACCCAGGGGTTACTACTCTATTCTCAAGCACTCCAGAGTGGATAGAGGAGTTTCACTAGGATATTCCTCCGCCCTTGCACTTGGGGTCATGAAAATTTTTTTTTAACTCTTTTCTTTGAAAACACTTGTTTGAAAACATTTTTCTCTCAAACATCACTTTACCCAAATGCATGTGACATGAGACTTAAGACTTGTGCAACCTTACACTTAACATATGACATATGAGATGTTGTGCATGAAATAACCAAACATTTCATGTTTAATTCATAGCATGATAATATAATACACATGAGATGCCAAAACAAGTACATGGATCCATAAGAAATAGCCTTGGCCGAAACTTATACAGGCATAAACATGAAATTTCATTACTTAAACATGCTTCAATCTTCACACATTATTTCATAAGGAACAAAGCAAATAAAACCAAGCCTGAAATCATACTTTTTAAGCAAGATTCAAAACCTTCATCACATGATAAAACCAAATACATGTTTTCATTAAATAAGTCATTGTATTTTCATCAAGGCCAAAACACATATTGGTTCCATTTTCCATTTTCATCTTATCCAATCAAATTATTCATTTCATATTTCAATATCCTAGATCATAGAACAAATACATATACAAGCTACAATCAAATAATATCATTCAAAGCAAAGAAACCAACAAAAGGATATACACAAATATATAAATGTATTAATCAAGAGTAAGTTGAGTAAATACTTACAAAAATCCATGAATTAAATAAAAAAACAAGTTGTAAGTTAAACACACAACTTATTAGAACTTGAATCTAAAATCTAACATGTGTTCTTGAGTGTGTGAGAGGTTTCCTATGATTATGCTTTTGGCCTCAAGGGTTTTTCTCCAGGAAAACCCCAGAAAACCCTTCACCAAATAAAATGAGGGCTGAAAATAACTAGTGTTTCCTCCACCAAACTCTTGGCCTTATGGGCTTTTCAAGAAACCCTAATTTGCTTCAACAAGAAAAAGTGTAAAAGTGTGTCTTTTGTCATTCTAAAACTCCTATAAGATTGAATCTCGTGTTTAAGTGAATGACAAGTGTGAATGTGAAATCCAAACAAGAACCTGAGCCTTACCTCAATCTTCAACTCTAGTGGTTCAAAACCTCAATCTCCATGTGTTTGGTTTGCAAGAAAATGCGAGAAAATGCCAGAATCTTCAAAAAAACTAGAGAGAAGTGTGTGGAGAGTAGGAGGACTCAAGCAAACTCGAAAATGGGAAGAGAGGACCCTTGGGCATGTTCCTCCTGCTTTTTATACAAAATCTCTTCACCTTCTCCACTTCCCCTCAACTTCCGTGCATGCTTGACACTTGGCACAAGCCCTTTCACCTCCTTCTTTCTCTATGGTCGAGTGTCTCTAGAATTCTCATCATTTGATTGTCTTGGGAAAGAGCAAATGGGTGTGGCGTGGGTTTGGGTTCCCATGGCCGAATCCCACATGAAATCCCTCTTTGTCCTTCCTTCTTCCAAACAAGTAATTTCATTTCAAGGGTGTAAGAGTAATTCGACTTATTTTCTTCTTGAGACACAATGCATGAGTGACAAGTGTTATTTTCCTAACCATGTCGTCCATCACAAGTCTTTCATTCTTCCATCTTGCCTTTTCACTTTCTCAAGAAATATCCTCGAGTCTCATTAGTCAAATAAGGAAACATTTGACATTTGACATATGAAAAGTGATGGTGTATGTGTGTCTTGGCCGAAATTAATGGGGTAAATCTGTCCAAATCCTTGCTTCCCTTTCCAACATTAGGCATGTTTGACATGTGACATGATTTAGGGAATTCTTGAGTGCAAATTTAGAAAATCCCGAAATAAAAGAGTGTCTCTTGAGTTTCTCCATGTAAATCTCCCAAATTGCCTCACTTTTATCTTTTCTAGACTCCAATTTCCATACCTAAGTATGGGAACTCGAAATTTGTCCACCAATCAAGCCTTAGGTATGATTCAAGGGCCTCTATATGCATGACATGTGCCCATCTTATCGTACTAGGCGTATAGCACACTCTTAGCCTTCTCCATGCCTTACTCTCACTCCCTCAGTCTAATATCCAAACTAGATTGATTATGCCTTATATGCATGACACATGGCACTTCAAATTAGGTCTTAGCTATGAATTATAGGCCTTTGGGCTTGCGTTAACAAGCAAGACCAAATTACACTTAGTAATCGTGGGCTAATCCATCACTTAGACCCAAATCTCACTCTAATTCTAGGGCCTCTTGTTAAAATAAAATACTAAAGCCTCTCAAAAGATTAAGATCTCCAAACAAACTACAAGACACGCTAGTCTAGGTCATCACAAGTTTGGGTTTTTAGGGGTTTGGTGGTGACAGGCTTAGTGAGAAATAGTCATTTAACATCCTATAACCCTAGCTTCGATACCTTTCTTCGGGTTCACTAATCTTATTTGGATAGGTTAATTAGATGTTAGAATCAATGATCTTATTTGGATAGGTTAATTAGTTGTTAGAATCGCATTCCATGTATGTCTTAGATTTTTCCTTTCTTTTAGGCATTGATGAAAAGGCATTATTTTTCCTTTACTTTAGTTGTTAAAATCTTCTATTAATTTTTTTGATCACACCCTTCCCCTTTGTTTTTCATATTAAAATAGAATTTCATTAAAAACAGTGCTCATGATCTCACTGACAGCATCCCTAACATCATTGGACATTACATTTCCTTTGGAGGTGATGTGCATATCTAGTTGCAGAGGTATGACTAAATATTTCTTGTTAGTTAGAAAAGTCTGGGATGCTAATTATATGTATATATATATATATATATATATTGAAATACCTCTTGTTAGAATCACTGTTCATATTAGTGTCAATTGAATTGCATTAGTTGTAATTGTGACCATATTGATACATTTTGTGTTGAGGAATATTAGTTCATGTGTAAAGATCAACCTATATGTCTGAATAATTACATTTATTTATCTTCATCACGCTCTTGAATGTTTGTAGTTGTGTTGGGTGCTTAAAAGCCAATATTTGAGATGTAAAACTATTAGAACAATTTTTGTTGCTTTTGTTTTTGTTTTTTTAACCATTTACCACTCAATTTTTTTATTTGGTATGATATAACTGTTTATTTGACTAGAGCATCACCTTTACTTGGGTAGCCCGGCCAGTTGCAATTTAAATCTACTGCTTATGGTCCCTAACATCACCTTAGTTAACTGGATATGGGGAAGAAAGGCAGTTGAATCTCACAAATCCTTTAGTTAATTGCATTAAATGGTAATTTAAAAATATTTAATCAAATTATTTGACAAGAATTGTCCAGCACCAGCAGTTAGAGACATACTGGGAAACAGCTGCATAATTTACAAAGTAATGAAAGATTTGCAGCATGTAACTATTAATTATTATGCTTTAAATTATTTGTGATTTGCAACATACCTGCATTATTATAACTGATAGTTTATTATAATTGATTCTATGATCAACCTTCATGGAGTTGTAGGAAAGAAGTTTAATTGTAGGAAGAGTAAGATTAATGTCTGAGCCTCAGAGACCACAAAAGTGGTTGCCTTAAAGATGGTTGAACCATTTAAATTATTTGAGCCTACAGAGGCAGCCATAGTGAATGGTTTACCTGGCATGATTGCATCCCTATTTTCTCAGGTTGTGTTTGTTCCAATTGATGTGGTATGTAGGCTCTAGAGTCTAGATCATATTGTTGGATGAGCATTTTTTGGTCTCTATCATACTTTTGTTCGAAATGCTATTTATAGTTTAGTCTCAAGGTTACTGGTAAATAAAGTTTTAAAAAAATGTTGATTTCCTCAATATCATACTTTTCAGGTTAGCCAAAAGTTTGGTTGTCAATCGTGTACTTTTCAGGTTAGCCAAAATGCTAATTTCCTCAATTCTGTTATGACTTATTCCCCATCTAATACTGTATGGTAGGCAAGTTATGACTCAAGCCAACTCTTGATCTAGAGGTGAGACATAGTAATCTTTTGATCCAGTTTGTTAACATAGTATAAGTTGGCATCAAATATTTTGTACCTTGAGATTTAGGTTTTGTATGCCCAATAGATGACCCCTCCTTAGTTATTCTCATTTACTTCTTGAGGGGCAAACCAAAACTGAAATTACATGTCCGTAGGCTGGACTTGATTGACTAGAAATCCCAATTTCTTATTGTAACAACCTAATGAATTAGGAGGCTACAACGCTAAAAAGTTGGTTCTTATGGCTTCAGTCTAAGATGCCATGCGATAATTACCTAATAAGTAAGCTAGTGGGTTGTAAGAGATTTGTATTGTCCACATTTATGGACTTCAGGTGCACCATCTATTATTATTGTGGTGGTTTAAATTTGAGTTCTCCACTTATTGATTGGTTCATTTGATTTTTGACTAGGGCATTGCTATACCATTTGTTTGGCCATCTCTTGGGCCAAGGCATTGATCATGAGGAAGTTGCTCCTAGCCAGTAAAAAACAATGTTAGTTCAAGCAACTGGTGGAATTATTGCAAGAGCTACAACATCATGCATCACAACCCGATTGGAAGCCATTAAAACCCGGTTATAGGTATTCATAAAACTAGTTTCATTAAACTATATTCTTCTATCTTGATGAGTTTCACAGCTCTTTTGCATTGGAAATTTTGTACTCCAGAGCTTGTGACCTACCAATATATGTGAAAGAGAGTGAGAAGTTATCCCTAAAAATTTCTTTAGTAAAGGTATATCCTTTTGACCCATGGAACCTACTTTGCGGTGAAATTATGTTCTTAAATTTTCTGCTTTGATGAATTGGGCTTTTTCAATATGTGAAAGCTAAATGTTGCAATTTTCCACATCTCTAGTTCATGTTGCATTTAGCTGGTTTCAGAACATACATGTTTTTTTTAGTAAGTTTAACTTTAATGATCAAATAACAATTGATGCAAACTTCCCCTCTATTTGTTTTTTCTTTTTGCTTTTTTATTCATTTAGTACATTTTTTCATGTTTGTACTTGTGCTTATTTTTTTCATTTTTTTTCAAACTACCTAGAAATTCTTATTTATATTTCAATATTTTTTTTTTTGTAATATATTATTCACATTCTTTATGTATTTTAGGAATAAGGTTGTGAGAGAAGAGATATTATTTTACTTCTATTTTTTTTTCATGAAAGACTATTTTTTAGGATCATATAATGCCGTAACAAATCATTTCTTGCAGATTTTACTACTAGAATTTATTATTTCCTACTATGCGGTGATGCCAAAAATACTAATATGTTTGGCAATTCAAAGAATGGCTAGTAAAAAAGGCTTCTTGAGCCAATTATTTCTCAGGATCTTCTTGCGACTGAAAAATGCCATAATAAATTATTACAGGCAGCAAAAGTGAGATTTTGGACAAATTATTTCCCGAAAAAAAGTGCTTTCTATTGTAGTGTTGCAAATGACTTCCGAAAAACACATTACCTTGATTTGGGAATTCATCCTAAAAGGTTAACATAATGAATACTACTTTAGAACTTGAATTTAACTCAGTAAACTGAAGTACTACACCTCATCCAGAACCAAAACATCAAAAATTTGAGGTCTCAATGTATAGTTTCTTTTATTTGCCCCTGAATTTTATAGGCAATGAACACATCATAAAGAATGAAAGTAGAGATGATAAACTACTCTGCAACGATTTCAGTTAGAAATTTGTACTATATATACTGAAAATTCTTGAAATCTACAAACAAAACAAAGGCCCTACAACACAATGTTTAGTTGTTGAAAATTTTACTAAATTTTTATTTAATTATTTTTCAATCCAAATTAGAATCTTATTTTCATGAAAATACCACAATGAAATATTCGGGCATTGTTTGGATTGGGAGTTGAGCTCAATTTATCTCGTCATTACAACTTTATCAAATTTTAATATAAAATATAATAAACAATTTAATTTTTTTCAAATCCCAAAACAATAATAATATTAAAACCTATAATTTTAATAATATTTTATTCAACTTTTAAAACTCATAACAATTTATCTCACCTCAACTCACTATCTAAACCATACCCCAGTTTTCTCAGCAACAAAACATAAAGACATAATGAGCTACCTACATAAATAAATAAATCTTAGGCTTTATTATTGTACATCTCTAAAAAGTAAGAAGGATCCCCGATTAAAACCATAAGTACAGTTTTAGATACACTGACTCAACAAACCATAGTTAAAACAAGAAGAAATAACATGCCCAATTTTCTTGGAGATATATTTGGCCTTTGATAACAATTGTGATTTGGGTCGTGATTCAAGTAGTATAGCTTAGAAGAACATTCGTTGGTAGGAAAATCACAAGGCATGCTCAAACTCACGAACTGTAACAGGCTGTATCATGATCTATGGGACAAATTATGCTTCCAAAATGTAAATCATCTCAGACAAGTATATGATACTGGCATGTTTTGTTGGCGTGAGCTGTTCTCAAATATCATAACTCCAAATCCCAACAATTGTTCACGTGACAAATCAAACATTTAAGTCAAATCCCAACAATTTTTTCAACAATTGTTGGCTTTTAATTCCAACAACCAGTTGACTCCTAATCCCAACAATTGTTTCAACAATTGTTGGCTCCTAGTTCCAACAACCAATTGACTCCTAATCCCAACAATTGTAAAATTTGGCTCCTAATTCCAACAACTGTTGACTCTTAATCCCAACAATTGTTGTAGGAGGATTGGAAAAACTTGTAAATTTTTCTCTATATAATCTGTACAAACCAACATATGAAAGTATTGAAAAATTACACCCGAATATCTTCTCTCTTATTTATGTCATGGTATCAAAGCGGGATAATTCCTGACTCTCCACAACTCCACCTCCAGATATGGCCAACCCCGAAACCTCAGAAGAAACCAATATTGTTGATACCACCACCATCCTTACCCCAACCATCATTATAGAAACCTCTGGTACACCAATAGGCGTTAAGTTAGATGGTTCCAACTATGCTTTATGGTCCCAAAGTGTCGATATATATGTCTCTGGCAAAAACAAATTGGGATATATTATAGGCGACAATCCTCAACCCTCTCAGACCGACCCCTCCTTTCGCAAATGGTGCACGGATAACACCATTGTCAAGGGATGGCTACTCAACTCTATGGATCCCTCCTTAATTAGAAATTTCATCCGATTCCAGACTGCTAAACAAGTCTAGGATGCAATTGCCACCACATATTTTGATGGTTGTGATTCATCCCAGGTTTATGAGCTCCGACATCCAGTATCCCGTCTCCGAAAATCTGGCAAATCACTCGAAAAATATTACAATGGCCTACAAGGATTGTGGCGCGAAAGTGATTTTCGTCGCCTCAATCCGATGCGATGCACAATTGATATCCAACAATACAATTCACTGGTATAGGAGGATCGAGTTTATACCTTCTTGGATGGGCTTGACGACTGGTTGGATAGCGTGCGATATGACGTTCTCCAGATGAAACCCTTCCCAACCGTGGAGTAGGCTTATGCTCTAGTGCGCCGGGAAGCCACCCGACAATCGATGATGAAAGGAGGTGATGGTGATAGCATCTCCGGTGCTGTTCTGGTGTCCTGGGGTATGAAACTTGGACTTCATAGCTCGGATTCCTCAGCCAAGGCTCCTGCCAAACACTGTGGCTCCACCGAGAGCGTGAAATGCTCCCATCATGGCAGCAACAAGCACACCAAGGACACCTACTTCCAGCTACATGGCTACTTGGAGTGGTGGCACGAGTTGCAAGCTCGGAAAAAGAAAGATGGCACCAGAAGCGCAAGAGGCTTGGGGAAGGTTGCCGGCACTAAGGGAAGCACCGGGAAGGTGGTCATTGCTGCTGCTGAACCCGTTCTCTCCTTGATACCCACAGGAATTTTGACCCAAGGGAAGTCCGCTTCTTTGGGGCAAGGTAAATCTATAAGTTCAAGATTTGCCCATGCTCCAAATAATGAACTATATATGTTGCCCTAGACCATATCTGATTGTGGGGATGAAAGATTTTTTGGAAATTCTACACTAATGGCTTCGGGTTTGTTGGGTGAGGGGACAATTGGAGTTTCCTGTTTTACCCCTACTGCTGTTACATATGAAAATAGAGATTCTTGGCTTCTTGACTCAAGAGAAATGGATCATATGACTTTTTTTGTAATGGATTTCTATGAAAAAACCTCTCCTCGACGTATAAATATTGCCAATGCTAATCGGAATTTATCTCCAGTCACAGGGCCGGATCTGTGGCTCTTACTCCTTGTCTTCAATTGAAAAATACTTGTTCCTTCTCTCTCGCATAAGTTATCATCTATCAACCAGATAACTACTGATTTGATTTGCGTGGTCCTTATATACCCTACCTTTTGTTTACTCCAGGATATTCTCATGAAGGAGATCATTGGGTGTGGTACTAAGAGAAGGGGACTATTCTACATGGACGATTTTAGTATGGGCTGTGCGAATTACATGTATCATCTGTTGAGCATTAAGGAACACCAGATCTAGCTATGGCATCATCGCTTAGGGCACCCCTCATTCAGTTACTTAAGGCATTTACTTCCCGATTTATTTTCCCAAACACAAGCGTGCGATCTAAAATGTAATACTTGCATTTTAGTTAAGAGTCATCGAGCTACCTATCATTTAAGTTTGAATAAAACTACTGTCCCTTTTTTTAATTCATTCTGATGTATAGGGTCCTTCTCCAATATCATCTATTTTTGGCATTCATTGGTTTGTGATATTCGTTGATGACTGTACTCGTATGACTTGGTTCTACCTGTTAAAACACAAGGATGAAGTATTCCATGTGTTTCAATCTTTCCACACTATGGTTCAGATGCAATTCTCTGCAAAGATTCAAATTCTTCGCTCTGACAATGGTGGCAAATTTATTAACCGGCAATTACAGGAATATTTTCAGAAACATAGTCTTCTCCATAAGACCTTGTGTCCCCAGACTCCTCAACAAAATGGCATTGCTGAGAAAAAAAATTGACATATTCTTGAGACCGCTCGAGCCTTACTCCTTGGAGCAAATGTACCCACTCAACATTGGACTGACGCAATTTCCACTGTAGTTCATCTTCTCAATCGCGTGCCATCTAAGGTTCTCGAGTTTCATACTCCCCTCCAAACCTTGTCCACTTACATTCCGCTTCCAACGGTCACGATGCTTCCATCCAAAGTCTTTGGGTGTGTGGCTTATATCCATTTCCACAAGAACCAACGCACCAAACTGGAGCCATGTGCCCTCTGATGCGTGTTCTTAGGATACGGGATTCACCAAAAAGGGTACCAGTGCTATGATCCCATCACTTAGTGCACCTATGTGACCATGGATGTAACTTTCTTGGAATCCGATAACTTTTTTCATACATCGACCTCTGATTCTTTACTCCAGGGGAAGACACGAAGTGAAGCAACGAATTGGTTGAGTTTTGACTGGTGTGGTGATCAAAATAACGAAATAGTGGTTAGTGTGGAACCATCAAGGGACGATCCAACGCCATCAGAAACATCTCCCAGAATGACTGAAATTACTACGGACCCCCTCTCCGTACTGACAAGCCTATCTTCTGAGAATACCCCTGAGGTAGGTAATCTCACTGCACCCTCTCAAAATAGTATAAATACATCCATTAGATATACTTTACCTTACAGGCACAATCGTGGCAAGCCGCCAAATTGATATTCACAGGATATCGAGGAACGAAGATCAAAATATCCAATTGCCAACTATGTCTCTACCAAGGAACTATTTGAACCCCTCAAGAATTTTGTGAGGGAACTCTCCACGTGTCAAATCCCCACTAATGTCCAAGAAGCATTGGTCGATCCACAGTGGACCCAGGCAATGAAAGAAGAAATGGAGGCCCTCCTAAAGAACAAAACTTGGACTCTGGTCCCATTATCAGCAGGAAAGAAAACGGTGGGATGTAAATGGGTATGCTCCATCAAACATAAAATTGACGGATCTATAGAACGATATAAGGCAAGGCTAGTCGCAAATTGGTATACGCAGACTTATGGTGTAGACTATCAAGAAACCTTCTCACCAGTTGCCAAGTTGAATACAGTTAGAGTAATGCTATCACTTGCAGCCAATCTTGATTGGTCTATACATCAGTTCGATGTCAAGAATGCCTTTTTACATGGCGATCTCGAAGAAGAAGTGTATATGGATACACCACTCGAGTACATAGCATCCTCAAAAAACTGAAGTTGTGTGTAATCTGTAGCGTGCACTATACAAACTGAAACAATCTCCTCAAGCATGGTTCGGATGTTTCAATCAGGCAATGAAGAAGTATGGCTACCAACAAAGTAACTTAGACTATACGTTGTTCCTAAAACATCAGAATGGTAAGATAACAATCTTAATAGTTTATGTGGATGACATGATCATTACATGAGATGATAAGGAGAAGATTGCTAGACTTCAAAAATAGTTGGCAACGAAATTTGAAATAAAGAACCTAGGAGGACTCAAGTACTTTTTAGGAATTGAGGTTGCAAGATCTAAGTAAGGAATATTCCTTTCTCAACGAAAATATGTGTTGGATCTACTATCAAAAGTTGGGATATTGGAATGCAAACCGGCTGACACTCCAATTATTCAGAATTACGAACTTGGAGAATTTCCGGACGAAGTACTAACCAATAAAGAAGTGTACCCAAGATTAGTTGGAAAGCTAATCTATCTTTCACACACTCGACCAAATATTGCATACGCCGTGAGTGTTGTAAGTCAATTGATACACAATCCTAGTAAAAATCACATGGAAGCAATAATCCTAATCCTTCGGTATCTAAAATCTTCTCTAGGGAAAGGACTTATGTTCTCAAGAACAATCACTTCGGAGTAGATGGCTACACCAACTCAAAATGGAAAAGTAACGAGATGCAGGTAGACGGGTATACAGATGCTGACTAGGCAGGAAGTATTACAGATAGAAAGTCTACCTCAGGTTACTTTATGTTTGTTGGAGGGAATCTTGTTACTTGGAAGAGTAAGAAACAGAGGGTAGTGGCATTATCAAGTGCAGAAGTTGAATTTCGTGAAATGGCTAAAGGTCTATGTGAACTCCTTTGGCTTAGAAAGCTGCTAACTGAGTTGGACTTTACATCTACCACTGAAATGAACATCTTTTGTGACAACAAGGCCGCTATAGCCATCTCACATAATCAAATCCAACATGATCGAACCAAACATGTGGAAGTAGACCGGCATTTCATCAAAGAAAATCTCGAATAAAAAACAATCCGATTTCTACTTGTAAAGTCCGAGAACCAGCTAGCTGATATATTTACAAAAGCCATATCAAGCAAAAATTTCTACAACTCACTGGACAAGTTGCATCTCAGAGATCTGTATACACTAACTTGAAGGGGAGTGTTAGCGTGAGCTGTTCTCAAATATCATAACTCCTAATCCCAACAATTGTTCACGTAACAAGTCAGAGCATTTAAGACAAATCCCAACAATTGTTTCAACAATTGTTGGCTCCTAATCCTAACAACCAGTTGACTCATAATCCTAACAATTGTTGACTCCTAATTCCAATAACCAGTTGACTCCTAATTCCAACAATTATTCCTCCTAATTCTAACAACTGTTGACTCCTAATCCCAACAATTGTTGTTGGAGGATCGGAAAAACTTTAAAATTTTCTCTATATAATCTGTACAAACCAACATGTAAAAGTATTGAAAAATTACACTCGAATATCTTCTCTCTTATTTATGTCATATTTTACATGTCATACTTTAAGCTCAACTCCGCTGGAGTACACACTTTATAATAACGAATTCACATTTGCAAACAAGGATCTGGTTAAGGAACCAATTATTTCTTCTCATCTTCCTGAAAACAGATATGAAAGCATTCAAACAGAATATACATAAACTCTAAGCAATCAAGAACTCAACACAGCTCAGTCACAGAATTGACAAAGTCCAGATTCAACGTAAGAAAGAGCTTAGACAGCCTTCCATGAAGAAAATGGTGGAGTTTCAGAATTCTTCCAGGTTGCTAAGTTGTTGATATATCTTTCACCCTTAACAGCATCCTCGGAAGCGAATGATTCAAGTTCTGCCATTTCTTCTGGTGTTAGTTTTACAGACACAGCTCCAATATTCTGCTTGAAATTTTCAATCTTGGTGGTTCCAGGTATGGGGCATACGTCCTTCCCTTGGTGATGAACCCAGGCCAGTGCTAGTTGTGATGGGGTGCATCCCTTCCTTGTTGCCATTTCATTAACACGCTCAAATATTGTTTTGTTATGCTCCAGATTTTCAGGTTGAAACCTTGGTAAAAACTGCATCAGTGCATGCATATGTCATTATTAAGCCTGTATGATTCATAGAGGAAATGGGAATATATGCTCGGATAAAAAATTTAAAGAAAAAAAAAAGTGAATATATTCTTCAACATTATTCTGTAGTACATAACCATCCACAACTGCCATGCCCTGTCTCAATTTTCAAAACACTGAAAGATCCAAGAGAAGTAATAGGAAAACGCACGGCCTCAAAATTCTGAGGGTGATTGATGATCATCAGAACAACCAGATCATTGTTCAGCTCTCGAATAAAGAGATGACTACTCAACCAAATTTCAATCCTCCCCAAGGGCAATCAATGAAGTTAAAAACACAATCTCAGTAGAACAATTGTATTGTGATTACAAGCACTATTTTGATAATTCATTGTCCTGCTCCGTAGACCAAGGCAGGCTCAAATTAATTTTGAGTCTGGAGTTACATGCTTGCTTAATTAAGGTTGTTTCAGTAGGTTTCATCCAAAAGAAAAAAGGTTGTTTCAGTAGGATGCGTTATTTGAATGTGTTAAGTTGATTGATGCAAGCAACCAGCATCTTTCTTTAAGAGTAGTCTCCAAAAAGGAGAAATGCACCTCAAGGATGCCTTAATTAGGTTAATATTAACTATTAGTAAAGTCTCTTGGGAGTAACAACAAGCAGCAAAGAATTTTTGTTTGATAAGCTAAGTAGCAGCAAAGAAATAGTTCAAAACCATCCAACAAAAATTAGTTTCCCATAAATCGAAAGGAAGTGATGTATAATCAACGTCTGGTGATAATTTTATTGGACCATTAGAGATACAGGGAGGTGAAAACCTTTAATTAAAGAATTTAAACATTCTGATTGGCTATATGAGAAATTGGCAAGCTGGGCTAGCCAACTATAACACTGTAGATTTCACCACAAACTTTAGGCATTAAACCTTTTGTTTAGAAAAATGAAGACCATTTGGGTGTCATAAGCACGGATGAAGAGCTATGTGCATGAGTGAACTGTGATATTGATGTTGATTACTGTATGCTTTCATTAAATGAAACGGGGAAACTGATCTTTGAAACAAAACATTTGTTGTAGATCTACATACCTTTCGGAAGTCATCGTTCGAAAAATCTTCGACAAACTTGGGACCTGAGGAAAAGAAACCTCGTCCCAGAGGACTATAGGCAACAATTCCAATGCCCAGTTCCCTGAAAAATTCGGAGGACAAATTTAAAATACAGGTTCTAATTATTCTAAAACCTGAAAATCAATTGTAATTAATGCCTCACCTGCAAGTAGGAATTATTTCCTCCTCAACATCTCTAGACCACAAAGACCACTCTAGCTGCACAGCTGTTATTGGATGAACAGCATGTGCTCTTCTGATAGTTGATGCAGAAGCCTCAGATAGACCTATGTACTTGATTTTACCCTCTTCTACCAATTTTTTGAGTTCTCCAATCTTATTGAAAATAGAATAAAAGAATTAGAAGCGGTTGAGATAAAATGGGTAACCGGACAGAAACGGTAGCTTTGCATGTACTCGAGAACTACTTGGTCTTGTAGAATTTATCCGTGGTTGAAAAGTGACTTCTACCATGTTCGATCAAACGCCGTTATGCCATAGTCCTATCAATTCTACAACTAATTAAACCCCACTGCGTTAATTTTTCAAATAGAAAATTCCAAAATCTTAATAGCAGTAAAGTTAATTATTATTAAGAACTTTTTGCAATTAGTCTGACAGCCATCCTGGAGTTGACCGGATTCAGAAATCGGAAAATTCTGGTGGCCGGCAGCCGAAATTCGGTCGATATCAGCCACTATTGGATGAGCGTATTTCAATTATAACGTAAAAGCTCCTATTAGACTGTCTTGATTTTAGATTTTTACAAGAGGAAAACAGAGAAATTTAAGGAGAACGAAAAAGGGACAAACCGTGACTTCAATGGGAACGCGGGTATCGATGCGGTGCTGGTAGTAGAGATCAATGCAATCGATGTCGAGGCGCTTCAAGCTGCCCTCACAGGAGGCTCTCACATATGCCGGATCGCCGCGGATCTCCCTGTTCCCACTGGAATAGCTAATACCAAACTTTGTAGCCAATTCCACTTTCTCTCTAACGCCTCCCTTCAGAGCCTGCCAGGCAAGCCACACCCAACACATGTACAAGATAAGAAAAGGGGTTTGCGCGGACGGACCTATCTAACTTAGCTTAAAAGGTATCAGTACCTTGCCGAGGAGGGTTTCGTTGGTGAAAGGGCCATAGATGTCGGAGGTGTCGAGAAAGGTAACGCCGGCAGTGTGCACGGCGTGGTGGATGAGAGCGATCATGTCTGCTTCGGGCTTGGGAGGTCCATAGAATGCGGACATGCCCATGCAGCCCAGCCCCTGCGCCGAAACCTCCAGACCCTGAGAACCCAGCTTTATCCTCCCAACTCTTTGCGCCATTTTCGATCGGTGTGAGGAGTAAGTGAGGAAGTGGACCAACACAGTTTATATACAAGATGGAGGCGAACGGGATGCGATCTGGAGGGCCTGAGGGGTCAGTGAAAACTGGAAGGGACGCCATACAAAATAATCAAAGTTGCTAACGTAATATATGAGACAATTACGTAAGAGCCTACGTATCAACGTTCGATACGTATTACTTATTGAAAATAAACACATATTATTTTTCATAATATATTACACAATTATGTCTTAAAATAAAAGATAATTTAATAAAATATTTTAGAAAAATATTATTATTTTAGAAAAAATTTCATACTTTTTAAAGCAAAATACTCATACTTTAAAATATATATTATGAATATATTTAAAATATATTATAAAATATGTTGTATGAGTCACTTCTTATAGAGCATTGACATTGAATTTTTTAAATCCCTTTTCATCTTCAAATTTAGCTATTTTTACTAATAATTGGCCCACATTGGATTAGTCCAATCCATTTCATACAAACTTTGATTTACAATAAATTCATATTTCTTTTCAAATATGAAAAGTAATATAGACAAGTCTATTGATTTGTTTATTACATTTAGCCCCTCTCTCCCACGTCTCTTTCTAGTGCTGTACAAATAACTCGATTTTCGACCCAACCCATGATTTCGATTAAATATGACTTGAAAATTCGACCTGATAAGAATTAAAATCGGAAATGGGTATATCCGTTACCGATTAAAACCTCTTTCATTTTCTTCTCATTCAATCTCGTCTCTCTCTCTTCTCTCTCTCTCTCTCTTTGGGTAGCAATGTATTTGCTGTTGCCGAACAACATTCCAGCGATTATGAAAAATTCCACGAAGGCTTTGATATAGAAAAAACTGCGTCAACGAGGCCACTAGAGCACAGTGTTGGGCTATGTGCAGCATTCCCATCGGCGAAGGTTGCCAGAAAAACAAGAAGGTAAAATCATCTTCTCCAAAGACTTGAGTTTATCGCCAGATCAAGTTAATCGAGTTTGATTAATCGATTTTGTTTAATCGAGTTTTTCCCATCGGCAAATGTTCACTTCTTAGATCAAGGGTTTCTCTTTTACTTTTCTTGGATTCTGGTTATTAGGGGTTGGTGTTCTTGGATTCTAGTATTAGGGCTGGTGTTCTTGGATTCTGGTAATCAGGCTAGGGTTTGGTGTTCTTGGATTTTGATATTAGGTCTGGTGTTCTTGGATTCTTTTTGTTTTTTGTTTTTTGTTTTTTTGATTATATTTGATTATATCTTTACGTGTTGTGCTATATGTTAGATTTCGTTAACCGTTCGAATTTCAGGCGTCGATAACCGAATTATATTATCAACAAAATGTTTGTTTACTGAGAAAATGAAACCTCCCTTTGAATTTTAGGCGACGATAACCCAAAAAAAAAATTATTGGGTAATCGGGCGAGCGGTTAATGGAAGAGCAGAACTGCACCAGAATCAAGTCAGGTTGGAAATGCCCGATAACGTTTCGAGTCGGGTCGGAGTACAACCTTACCTCTTTCTTTCTTCTTCTCCACTTTCTCTTCTTCTACTTTCTTTCTCTTCTTCTATTTTTCTTTTGCTCTTCTTTCTCTTTTTCTTCTTCCCTTTTGCGCGCCTCTTCCTTCTTTCACTTATTCTAATTTTTTTCTTCTTCCTCTTCTTCTTCCCTCTCCCTCTCCCACTGCTCTTCTTCTTCCATTTTCACTTCTTTCTCTTCAGCACAACATCGTGACTATTCTTCTTCTTCTCTCTCTCCCACGACTCTTCTTCTTCCCTTCTCATTTCTTTCTCTCCAGCACGACACCGCGACAACTTTTTTTTAGCAATATTGAGTTTCATTAACACGATAAAATCCAAAACCCTAGCCTTGATTTTGTTGTTTGGGTTGGATTTGTTGATGTTGTTTGGGTTTGATTTTGTTTTCATTTTTTTCTTCAATTTCTAATTTTGATTATTACATATATTAAAATGCCTTTGTTTGCCCTTTTATTATTACATATTTTGATTTTGTTATTTGGGTTAGATTTATTTACTTTCATTTGATATTTCTTTCATTTATAGTCTCTACAGAGTTGCATTTAGATTTATTTTGATTTTCTATACTCCTAGTCTGAAGAATCCAGCAAGCATTTCGTGTTAAAATCTAAAGTGCATTCTGTTTGTGTTAAAACCCAAAGTGCATTTCTTTGTGCCTTTCAGCCTTTATGAAAATAAAGTAAAAATATATTTAAAAAATAAAAATTAAATAAATAAATAAATAAATAAATAAATAATACTTTTATTATTATAAAAAATGTGATGACTAATTCAATATAGATTTTAAGATTTGAGTGATTAGTTAAAAGATGAAAATTTACATATTTTTAAAATTCTAAAGATTAAAATGATCAATCGAATGCCAATATTTATAAAATATAACCTTAACATATCAATTACTTGAAAACAGAGTCATCGAATGCGGTCTCAGCTCCATGCTTTTAGGGTATTGAATATCCCCCTTTTTCAATTAGGACAGGGCGGCCGGTATAAAATAAAGCAGTTGAATTTGAAGATGATGCATTTTTTTTATGTAACTTTTTAATTATGTTAGGGTGTTCAGGTCTAGCCATTAGAATCAATGAGTAATGTTCTAAAAAACAAAAAAAATGGATAAGTAGTGTTATTTATCATTTTTTTATTTTTATTTTATCATTACTTTATGATATAATTATAAATAATTAAAGATTATTTATTATATTTATTTATAAGTTTATTATTTAATGTCATATTATGAGATGACAAGAGAATATCTCATAATTTTATTTTCCATCTCGTTCATTAATAGGAATCAAGACAAACCGAACCCTATGTTTGAGCCTGATTATCCCTAAAAGAAATGTTGTTTGTCTAAAAAATTTCACCCAAAAACAAAGTTTTTTTTTTTTAATTTTTAACTTAATGATTAGCTAGGAAGTATTTTTTAATAATACGATTTTTTTTTCTTTTTAAAAAATATTTAAAAATATAAATAAAAAATAAAAAAAAAATAAAAGAAAAAAAAGCACTATCTCGTAAGACTTCAGGACATCACGTTCTTGTGATGTAGCAGCACTCTCTTATCCTTAAACCCAATGTCAGTTTACACTAAAACGCAATGACAGCTAGTGAGAGATCAAAATATTTTATTCATATAAAAAAATTTGTATAATTGTTTTGTGGCTAAACATTTTCCTACTATCAAATGTCTAGGCTTATGGGCTCAGTCCTTCTCTCTCTTCCCATAAGAAAAAGAAAGGCAAAGTTTCCTTTGTCTCCAAAGGAACCCTAGTTCTGCGGATTCATAGAGCATAGTCCCTCATGGAGGAGGATCTGGCGAGATGTTGGGAGCGACTGAAGTTATCGACAGAGGAAAATGAAGTATTTGTTGCCCAAGGTAAAGACCTGAAAGATAAAGGCTTGCGAGGGAGCATTTTCCTAATCGGGGGTGTGATGTTTGGGAGATCAATAAATAGTGAGGCATTCAGAACGACGATGACTCAAGTATGGAATTTAATGGGATGGGTTAGGTTTAAAGAGATGGGCGAACATTAATATTTGATTGAATTTCAATTTCTTGCTGATAAGGAGAGAGTAATGAGTGGACGTCCTTGGTTTTTTTATAGAAACCTTATATCAATACAAGAAGTAAACGAATCAGTCACTTTAAAAGAAATAGCTTTTCAGTTTGAACCTTTCTGGGTTCAGTTGTATGGTTTATCTTTAGCGATTATAAATGAAGATATAGGTAAAGAGATAGCTGCTGCTGTAGGCCATGTTATAAAAGTAGAATCTAATGCGGATGGATTGGCTTGGGTAAACTACCTATGAGTTAGGGTAGTATTGGATATGTCTAAGCCCCTATTAAGGCATAAATGGACTCAATTGGAAAACAAACGGTACTGGATGACAGTTAAATATGAAAGACTCCAAGGGTTTTGTTTTAAATGTGGGATCTTAGCACACAAAGGTAGAAAATGTAGTAATCAGAGAGAAGGAGACTCTGATGATGAAGAAAACACAAATCGGTTAGGGGTGTGGTTGAGAGCTCAACCAAGAAATGCTAGGGTCTTTGAGACAAGAGAATATGGGGGAAATGAGGAGGTAAGGAAAGAAAGGGTTTATAAGAAAACTAAAGACCATAAAGATGAGTAGGGGCGACAGTTAGCACCAAAATCCCCAAATGATAGTAAAGGGGATAAGTAGAGGAGTCTAAAAGTTAGAAATGAGTTCGAAGATTCGAAAAAAGAAGAGGAGGAAGAAAAAATGCAAAGTAGTGGATTGATATGAGAACAAAGGGAGTTGAATGCAAAACTGAGGAAACTGGTGGAGACAAAGAAGAATGATGATATGCTGGCCAGCCAAACAATTGAAGTAATAGAAGAAATAAGCAAGAAGATGGCAACCTGGAAGAGGAGGACCAGGGGTGTGAGCAGTTCAAGCAATGTAAACCAGCTTGAGGGTTGTAAACTGTCAGGTAAAAGAATCATAGCATAAACTGAGATGGACTTTAAGAAGTTGAAGAGACAAAAAGAGGAAGGTAATGTGGCTCAAAGCATAGAACATTTTGAACTGGTGGAGGCTGCTTGGCAGCCCCACCTAGAGCAATGATGAGGATTTTCTGGAACTATAGGGGACGTGGGAACCCCCTTACAGTTATAGAGCTAAAAATGATTATTCAATCTAAAACTCCCACTTTTTTCTTTCTTATAGAAACTAAGTGTGGTCGTTCAAAAGTTGAGAAATTCAGGAATAAGATGGGTTTTGATGCCAGTTATGTTGTGGTTAGTGTAGGGCAAAGTGGTGGGTTAGCATTTTTGTGGAATAATAGGTATGATTTATCTTTAGAAAACTACTCCCAACACCACATTTCCCTCAAATATTTTGATGAAGACCAGAAAAAAGCTATTTTGATCTCGAGATTCTATGGATACTCAGAAAGAGGTTCTAAACATCTTAGTTGGAATCTTTTGAGAAAAATGAAGCCCGTAGATAAGACTTCATGGCTTTGTTTTGGGGATTTCAATGAGATATTATCCCAAGATGAGAAGGTAGGAGCAACAAACAGATTGTACAGGAATATGGAACAATTTAGTCAGTGTATTGACTATTGTGGATTAAGTGACCTTGGCCTTGAAGGCATAAAATAAACTTGGAGTAATAAGAGGGAGGGACAACATTTTACTAAAGAGAGACTTTGCAGAGTATTGGGAAATCTAGACTGGATTGAACTTTATGAGGAATATAGTTTTCATAATGGGGCAGTGCTCTCTTCAGATCATTGCCCAATTATCCTAAATAGGAACAAGACAAGATTTTGCAAGAGAAGAGATATGGGGTCCAAACTCTCAGAGAAAATATTTAGATTTGAAGCAAGTTGGAACCATCATGAAAAATGCAAAGATATTATTAAGGCAAGCTAGAACAACCAGGTAGTGAGACAAGAATATAGAATCAACATGATTCAAGTTAAGTTGGAACACTATAGGAAATTCCTCAATCATTAGAATCAAAATTCCCTCAAAAAAGAAAGAAGAGAATTACAAAAAAAGATGAAGAAGCTGGAGGATATTCAAAAAATGATCTCGGAGATAGAAAGGAAGAGATGTTGCGCTTAAAGAGAGACATTAACAATTTCTTAACAAAGGAGAATATTAAATGGGAGCAAAAAGCAAAGCAGGTCTGGTTGAAAAGTGGAGATAGGAACACTCGATTCTTCCATAATTTTGCAAGCCAACAAAGAAGCAAAATGAGATTAAGAAAATTAGAAAGGATGATGGGACAAAGAAACCAAATCAATAAGAGGTAATCGATGTATTTAATCAATTTTATCATGAGCTTTGTTCATCTCAGTCCCCTAGAAACATTGATGAATGCTTGTGTAATATTAACTCTATAGTTTCTAATGTTATGAATGCTTTTCTGCCTTGTAATTATTCTGAGGAAGAAATTAAGAATGCTCTTTTTCAAATGAAACCAATGGGATCCCTGGGACCTGACGGTTTCTCTCCTATTTTCTACCAAACCCAATGGGAAATAGTAGGTGAAGACATTATAAAAGTTGTTTCTGACTTTCTTAATGGTGGAGATAGTGTGGAAGATATAAATGAGACATTTTTAGTCCTTATCCCCAAGGTCAAGAAGCCCAGTAAGGTCTCTGATTACAAACCTATTTCCTTATGCAATGTCATTTATAAAGTGGTTTCTAAAGCCATCGCTAATAGGCTAAAATAGATTCTCCCCCATATTATCTCTCCAAATCAGTGTGTCTTTGCACCCAAGAGACAAATCCGAGACAATGTGATCATTTCCTTTGAAGCCCTTCACACAATGAAAATTAGGAGAAAAGGGAAACAAGGTCATATGGCCACTAAACTTGTCATGAGCAAGGCTTATGATCGAGTGGAATGGGTATTCCTTAGAAAACATTTGGAGAAAATGGGATTCAACATGAGGTAGATTGACATCGTTATGAACTGTATGACTACTGTCAAGTATTCCTTACTTATAAATGGTGTTCCTCAAGACCAAATTATTCATTCAAGGGGGATTCGTCAAGGAGATCCAATTTCCTCCTATTTATTCATCCTAGTGGCTGAAGTTCTAACCTCTTTAATTAATAGAGTTGAAAATGGTAGGAGATATCCATGGCTTTCGAATAAGTAGAGGCAACCCTAGTGTGAACCACTTATTTTTTGCTAATGATAGCTTGATTTTTTGTAGAGCTATAGCTAGTGAATGGGCTGCTATTAATCGTCTATTGAACTTATATGAAAATGCATCTGGACAACAAGTTAACAGAGAAAAATCCTCAATTTTTTTTAGCAGCAATACTAAGAAACAAACTAGAGATTATTTATTGAGTATTGTTGAGACCAAGGCTATAGTTTCTTATGAGAATTATCTGGGCCTACCTGCTTTTGTTGGTAGAGCAAAATTTAGAGCCTTTAAGGGTATACTTGACAAAATAAGGGTAAGCATTAGTAATTGGACGACAAAATTTCTAACCCATGTTGGTAAAGAAATTTTACTGAAAGCTGTTGTGCAATCCATTCCCACTTACTGTATGGGAGTTTTTAAACTTCCAAAAAATTTAGTAAAGGAGATCAACAAACTTATGAAAGATTTTTGGTCGAATTTTATAGAACATGAGAGGAAAATGCACTGGGTGAGCTGGAAACAGATGGGGAAAGCAAAACAAGGGTGGATAATTCTTCATAATCCTAACTCTTTAGTGGCCCAGATTTTAAAAAGTAAGTATTTCCCATCCTCGGAATTTCTTATGGCTAAAAGTGCTAGACCTTCTATGGTTTGGAGAGGAATTTGTGCTGCCAAGAAGCTTATAATGGAAGGTTCTATGTGGAGGGTAGGTAATGGGAAAAACATCAATGTGTGGAGTAGTAAATAGATTCCAAAACCTTCATCTTATAAGATTCAATCACCCAGGAGACTTTTACCTGCTAACTCTCAGGTACAGGAACTTATTAATGGAGAGGCTATAGCAGTGGAGGCTTGATTTGTTGAAAGCAATTTTTAATGAGGAAGAATGTGACTTGATTCCCATAATTCCCATTAGTTTGCATGGAGAACAGGATCAATGGATATGGAATGGGACTAAAAGTGGTTTGTTTTCTGTCAAATCTGCTTATCACAAACAGCTAGAAATTTTTGAAAATGAAAAAGGTCAGTCCTCTACTTCGAGGCAAGGCAAGGTGATGTGGAAAAAATTCTGGAGTCTCAATTTGCCGAGTGTAATTGGCCTCATTTGTATTCCAAACTCTTCTCAACTCATTTCAACTCATCTCTATTTTATCATTACACTTTTTCAATTTCCCATACAAAATACAAATTCCTATACACATTTTTCAAATTCTAATACACATTTTTCAAATCCTAATTCAAAATTTTCAAATTTTAAAATAATAATAATATTAAAAAATAAACTAAACTTATCTCTAAATCCAAACAAGGCCTAAAGATTTTGTTTGGAGAGCATGTTTAGAATCTCTCTCTATGAAGCTTAACTTGTATAAAAGAAAAGTGATTGATTCTCCTATATGCCCAATATGTAAGAATGGAGAGGAATCGGTCAACCATGTTTTATGAAGCTGTAATGCAGCAAAAGATGTTTAGTGTCAAAGTTCTCCAAAGATTCAGAAAATGGCCAGCTCTGAAGGTAATTTCAGGGACCTTTTTGAACATATTAGCTTAAATTGTAGCTCAGAAATTGTGGAGAACTTTTTTGTTATAGCCCGAGCTATTTGGTTGAGAAGAAACAAGTGGTGCTTTGAGGAAATGTTAATACATCCTAACTAGTTGTTCAAAGCTGCCCTGAAATCCTTTGAAGAGTTTAAACTAGCCAAAACAGAGTGTAAGCAAGTTTCTCACAAGCACCAAGAGTCCATATCTTCTTGGCATCCACCTCCAAGAAACTTTGTTAAGATAAATTGGGACTCAGCCATTTTTAAAGATAAAAACAGAATTGGGGTAGGACCGATTGCAAGGAATCATGAGGCAGTTGTCTTGGTTACAAAGAAAATTTCTAAATCTTCCATAATGGACCCTCTTCTTGCAGAAGTGATAGGAGCTTTAGAAGTTGCTAAACTGGAAACAGAGATGAACTATGCCAATGTGATCATTCAAGGTGATTGTTAACAAGTGATCAAGGACCTCCAGGAGAAGGCGGAGCGACAGTGTTGGTGTAGTGCTTAGGGACACAAAATTGATTCTCTCTTGTATCAATTGGAAAGCTGAATTTATTTGTAGAAATGGGAACAATGAAGCCCATTGTCTAGAAAAATTGTCTATATTTCTAGCTGAAGGTGAGTCAGAATTGGTTCTTCAACCAAGCTTGTAAACTCTCTTCATTTCATCTTTCTAATGAAAGTTGGGGTTTCATCCCTTTAAAAAAAAAAAAATCATTTTCCTACTTTAAATACAAAGTTTAACGAAATATTTAAATTCTTGTTCTTTTATACCCGTTTTGGATATAAAAAATATTTTATCTAATCTCATCTCATCACATCTCATCGTTATAACATTATAAAATTTTGACAAAAATATAATAAAAACTTAAATTCTTCAAATTTTAAAAAATAATATTTTAATAATATATATTTATATTTTAGTTTTCATATTAACTTATCTCGTCTAAACTTAATATCCATATTGCATCTAAAAATAGTGTAGGCATTCAAATACCAACCTCTTACTTTTTTTCCTTCAAAGAAGAATGGGAAATAAATTCGCTTGTGTATTATGATTGGACATATGTACATACAGACAATGTGCGGTACAGGGTTCAAGGGAGTGCTAGCTTTTGATAGAGCTATTGAAAGTTATTGAACCTTCCACGTTGGCTGCCAAATCAAAAGCTAAATGTGAAGATAATGACACCTCAGCTGAAGCTTCTAGAATAGGCTAGAAAGTGTTGGTAGTTGTTTTTCTGAATATCTTTGTAATTGTAGTGGCGGAGTCACTAACAAACTCTACCCTTCTATGTAATTTTTCTGTCATGCACAACACGTTTGTATGAATGCCTGTTAGAATATTCGTCATGTAAATCTCTACAAAAGGCACATTGTACAAATGAATTAATCATCAATGAATGAGAATATCCAGCCTCTCAAATCTCATCAAAAGTTGATGTCAGGTTCTGTGGGCCTAGACAATTTCATATCACAAGCTCACTATAATGGAAAGTAAGAGTGTAAGAGATTAGAGAGTCGATCCCTCTTAGAGGGCTTATTTATACCTATGAGGAGACCTTTGACAGAGGGATTGTGAATGTTTTCCGTACCCAAAGCCAGCCCCCTTCGTCAGTTTTCTGTCATGTGGCAGACACTCTTGCCATCTCGCGCTGTGCTCCCTTAACTGAGCATTAGATGTGGTATGACCCCTATTTAATGTGGCGTGGTTCTTATTCAATGCGGCATGACTTCTTCTAACATAGTTGTACCACTTGGGGTTGCTTTGCTACTAGCACTCGAATATCTGGGCAGCTTTACGTAGTTCGGCTCTACACAGCTGCTGATTCTAACCTTTCGGCCTAGGCTTCAGGCTCTAGGGCTCCAATAATGGTTTTGGGCCGACCAGGTTGGGCCCATGAGGCTCAAGATCTCCCATACACAGTACCCCCCAAATTCCTAACATACAGGTATGATGGAATCGAGTTTTTTGGGTTCGGTCTGAGGCTTAAGACTCCCCTATTGGGCTGGGTCGACTGTTGTCTTGAGATGACCTTGCCCACCTCACATTGTAACCGCTTCGCTAGTCGTTAATGTTTTTCAAATGTTATTCACGTTAGTTGCGCTCTTCAAGGGTCCAAAGGATGTTATGGATACTCATCCACATGGTTTTGGCGGCTTGCACGTCACCTGCCTTAATTCGAAGAGGCTCATTGCCATGATTGAGCTGACAGTTTTCCACCTTCCCAATGTCTGCCTATGTTGGGTTGTGCCACCTAAGTTCCCACACTAGCCGTCAGTACTTTCATGCCTAAATACGCTTGCCTTCCTTCAGTTTCTCATTTCAGTCACGCCTTTGCTCTTCCTCTACGACCTTCTTCCTTGTGTCCTTTTTGTCTTCTTTGCAACCTACTTCTTTTTCACCGCTACAATGTCAACCCCTATCAAAGATACGTTTACCGGTAGGATCTGGGATAGCGAGGAAACTAAGGATGATCTCCTTGTCCATCGACGGACCTACACCATTCTACTGGAGATCGTCCTGGAACTTCCCAAGGGTGTACCTACAACGGACAGAGGTGACCTATCCACACGCGACTGCCTCTATCTGACAATGTTTCCAAATGGCTTATGGTTTCCGTTCCCTCACCCGGTGAGGGAAATTCTTGACTTTTTGTATTTGGGTCCTGCATAAGTGAACCCGAATGGCTAGAGGATAACGATCGCTAGCCACGTCATTTTGTGGAATGTGCGGGGTGACTAAAAGAGTTTCATGACATGACAACTCAGAAGTTCTTATCAATCTACCGCACAAATCATCTAGATGGTAGTTTTTAGTCCAACTAGAGAAGAGTCATTCCTCCGTTAAGGACAGGTAGAGACGGTTCTTCTTCATTACTAGGTCGGGTTGGGAGTTTCCAGAGGGAGAGGAGAAGCTTGGGGAGCTCCCATTTGGGCTTGTTAATAGTGATTGTACGAATCCAATATCCTAATGGAAAGGGAGAGCTCTAGGTAGCTTTCGTCTTGTCCTGGACAGAGACCCACATACTGAATGTTGAGACCGACACATTGTTGACAGATAGCAATATCTGGAGCTTCATCATGTCCCCAAATCAGTCGAGGATTGTCGGTCATAGCTACTTGAAGGTTCCTCATCCTTTGTCAAAGAAATGGCGTACAGGTTCCTTTCTTGTGGTGAAGAGCCCGTGTTGAGCCCCCTTGGCAAAGTTCATGCTCAATGTAGGGGAGGTCCTTCTCATCCAGAACCCCAAGTGAAGCATGTTCCCAAAGAGCAGAGAACCCATTTTGACCTCTCGATGCTGCCTATTGTGGATTCGAGGTCTTGTCTCAAAGTTCTTGAGCCTGCACTGAAGGTCCACCTTGAGGTCTCAGGGTCTACGTGAGGCCTGGCCGACTCCTCTCACCAGTCCCCCACGTCGATGGAGGAGGATGATAGGGAGGACATCACTATCAACTCATTTTCCTTCGAATCTCTTGCCACTCGGCTCCTTGTCAATCGATGCTAACTTTTGTGGAAACCCTGTCTTAGAAGAGGTTACTTGTACTGAGGCTACCTGTGTTGAGGCTACTTGTGTTGAGGCTGCCCATGCTAAGGTTGCCCATGCTAAGACTCCTCATGTTGATGCTACCCATGCTGAGTTTGAGAAGCTCGCTGAACATATGGAGGCCACTCCTCTTGGGTCTACGGCAAGGGGGCCAACTCCCCCTTTGCCGCTACCAAGCTCAACGTCTCCTGTTACCCTGAGTTCAATCTGGGTCTTAGATCATACAAACAAGTGAATGTCCATACTATTTCCATTTGTGGGAGTTTTTACAAAGCCTAATGTGAGTACCCACTCTATTCCGAGGAAAACTTGACGATTTCCCATTTGGGAGTTGAGGCACCCCCTCATTTGAGACGATCCCGTAACTGTTGAAAATGCTTATTCTTGAACCTCCTTTACTCTTAAAGGGAATATCGCTTGTGGGTTGAGTGGTGTCTTAGGTAGCAACAGGGGAGGTCAGAGAGAATTAAGAGGTGATGGGATTCTCGGCTCCTTCTCCATGGACTGCATTCTGGAGGGGTCCACACTTGCATCCGAGCTGCCTTTGGTCGCTGCTGCTGGGCCGCATGGGGTGTCGATAGTGGGGACCAATTCCACGATGTCTAGGTCCAAAAATGTGGAAAGGAAGTTTCAGAGGTTGAAGCTAGCATTTGTTCAGGTACACCTTCTCCTTCCATTTTCTTCGTTCTTTGCATGTTCGTGTGCTTTGTTCATCCCTTATGATCCCTAGCGTTTTCCTAGCCCGCTGGGCAACTTGTCGAGTTCAGTGAGAAGGGTCGAGTTCAGTGAGAAGGATCGAGAGGACCTATAGGAAGAGCTTCGAGCCTAAAGAGCTCTCAACACTCTACTATATTTTCGTCTTAAAAAGGCGAGGTAGGACCTCGAGCAGAGAATGGAAGAGCGCGACTTGCTTGCTGTTGACATCTCTTCATCGGAGGAGTCCGTGTAGCTGTTGCAAGGAAAGAGTGGTAACCTTCGCTTGCAATTGGAGGCGAAGAAGGAACAGTTGGAGCGTACGCCGAGTTGATGCGACTAAATAATAACTTTCTAATGCCTTATGTGGAGTCTGAGCTCCTCCTAAAAAAGAAGAATCAGGCCATTGATGAGGTTCAAGATGTGTAGACCCGATTGGAGGATAAATTCAAGGTGCGGTGTGGGATGTTGGTCAAGCAAACTCGGTTGCTGTATAATTATCTCCAGGTCCACTTTATACACCAACACCTACGAGTCAAGTACTGGCTGCTACAAGATCAAGTTTGTGCCTTGGAAGCTGAGGTCGAGGAACTCTGGGTCCAGTTTCGTCATATGCCTTTCGTGCAGGACGAGACCTGGATGTATGTTTACAAGGAAGATCTTGAGCAAATGAGAGACCACATAGTGGCGAGCCTTGGGGTGGGATCGGGAAGGGTTAATCTTCTATCATTAGAGCCCAATTTGAGGGCTTTTGGCTTTAGTAGGTCCCTTGGGCAGGGAGGATGCCTAGGGCATTTTTCAATCACCCCCTGCCATCATGATGTGCCTAGACCTCTACCCCACTTTCTTTTATTTCTATATATAAATATATATATATATATAGGTGTTTTCTTGTCTCTTTTCTCCTCTTTTTCCTGGCCATGGGGCCCTATGTATATTTTGAAATGTGCTTAATGAGAAAGGTCTGCTTGTTAATTTGTGTTGTATTTGTCTGCCTTCTTCTTTCTCTCTCATTTTCCTTCTTTTTCCTTCTCTCTTTTTTTTGGCGAGTCTAAGAACTTAGCTTTTTCATATGAGCATCAATCAAGTTAAGTAACTTGTGCTTAGGCAAGACTGTATATGGGTGAGGCTCGGGACCCAAAACCTGGAACCTTAACCTTCTTTCGTGGCAGGTATAGAGGCTCGACTTTTTTTATGAGAGCCAACAAGTCGAGGAACTTGTGCTCAAGCCAGGCCATATATGGGTGGGGTTTGGGGCCTGAAACCCAAACCCTTTTTTTTTGTGTCGAGTCTAAGGACTTGGCCTTTCAAGCGAGGGCCAAAAGTTGAGGGACTTGTGCTCAGGTTAGGCTGTATATGGGTGGGGCTTAAGGCCAGGAACCCTAACTTTTTTCGTGGCAAGTCTAGGGACTCGGCTTTTCGTATGAAAGCCAACAAATTGAGGGACTTGTGCTCAGGCCAAGCCATATATGGTAGGACTCGGGGCCTAGAATCTTGACATTCTTTCATGACGAGTCTAGGGACTTGGCTTTTCTTACGAAGGCCAACAAGTCGAGGGATTTGTTCTCAGGTCAGGCCGTATATGGGTGGGGCTTGGGGCCCTAACTTTTTTCATGATGAGTCTAAGGACTTAGCTTTTCGTGTTGGAGGATCGTAAGGCTTTGACTAAGGCAAATGCAAACAAAGTTGAACAAAAGGGATGCGCAAAACTGCTATTCATATTTGTGTGTATTACAATGGAGAATATGGTTCGTTTGCATAACATTACTCCCAACGCTCTGTGCTCCACTAGCTCGGAAGTCTGCAAGTTCTTTAATCCTTGGGTTGGTAACGGTTTGATCCTTGTTTTAAGAGGCGGACTACTCGGGGTTTGGGCTTTAGTTCCCACGTGCAGCATTCACTCGCCATCTTTTGCTCCCCGAACTTCCCCTACTCCTGTGGGATCCAAAAATTTCATCTTTAAATGGTACGTTGAAGTGATTGCCAAAAGCTGGTTCGAGGTTGGTCAGCCCAGGATAGCATTGTAAGAGGATGAGGCCGTGACCACCAAGAAATCCACGATCGTGGAAGCTACCCGAGGCATTGTTTCGACGAGGATCGAGAGGGTGATGGCCTCCACCAACTGGATCATGTCTCCCATGAAACCCTTGAGTGGCATCAGGACTGAGTGTAGCAGGTCTGGAGCGATCCCCATTCGATTGAAGGCTTTTCAGTATAGGATATTTGCTGAGTTGTCGTTATTAATCAAGATCCTCTTGGTAACGTAGTTGGATATCTGAGCATAGATGACAAGGGCATCATCGTGAAGGCACATGACGCCATCTTCATCCCTTTAGCTAAAGGTAATGGGCTGGTCCTCAAGATGGTTCCTCGAGCTGGGAGGGGCTCTTCCTACCGCGAACAACTCCACGTATCTTGCCCATTGCGCGTGGACTTTCCATGCTGAGAATGAGGTTCCTCTCCCAGCGTATCCTTTTGCTATCGTCTGGATTTCACCGATGGGATCTTCTCTTTTGGGCTAACTCTTACAACGGGGGCTTCACGAAGAATGCTTGTTTTCCCTGCAGCCTTCTTTGCTTCTACTCCTTCTACACCAATCTCGGTCAATAAGTCCTCGGGGTTGCCTCTCAACATCCCAATGGTTGGTCTATGCCTCCTATTCTTGCTATTGCCTCTTCCTCAAGAAGCAGTCCTTCATTTAGTGATCGTTGGATATTGGTGCAGTATTTGGGAAAGTATCACTAATCTTGTTGCAAGCTGGGGCTTTGATCATTTTCCACTACCAGGTTGGAGTGCGTGTGGCTACCGAATTGTCTCCCATATGTGTGGGTCGTCCCGTGCCTTGCCTTAGCCGCCTTCTTATCATTCCCTCCATGGTCCTCCTTTCTAGTGGGCCTCTTGTTTGTCTACTTAAGCTCAAACTGGCGGGTTCAGTGAGCGCCTAAAGGGTATCTTCGACATTGATGAAGTTGTTGACTCGATTCATGAACTCTCCTTGAGTGGTGGGTGTTGGCCATGAGATTTTGGTCATGAAGGGGCTTTATGGCCTAACCCCTCCAAGAAGGGTCTCTAGGGTGATTTTCTCATCGTAGTCGTCTGTCATCATACACTCCCTGTTGAAGAGTCCCAAATACAACTTTAGACTCTCGTTGGGGTGTTACTTCACCGTTAGAAGGTAGGTAGTGGACCGCCTCTTCTTTCGACTCGCCATGAATTGAGTCAGAAAAGGCACGCCAATTCATCCAAGCTATCTATGGTGCCAAATGGTTGGGAGCCGAACCATGTCCTCATAGCCCCCTCAGGGTGAGGGGGAAGGCCTTGCCCACCACATCTCGGGAACCCATGGAGGGTCATGTGGGAATTGAATGTGCCCTAATGGTCGACTGAGTCTTTTGTTCCATCGTAGGCCTCTATCTGCAGGACCTTGAGCTTTGGTGGGAGGGGCATCGCCATAACGTTTGCACTGTATGGTAGGTTAGTGCTACTGTGCAGCTGGTCCGTGGAGGATGAGTAGCTTATGTGCTTAGCGATTTCCACATACTTGTCCTCCAATTCTCAAAGTTTGAGGTGTAATTTGTGCCTCTCTTCTTTAGCTATGTCGGCCTCAAGGTCCCACCTAGTCTCTGAGTTGTGGATGTTATCGCTACCTTTGGGATTGCCCTTGTTGCCTCGTAAGGCAGCGTTTCCTAGCAGAGCATCTTGACCTCTTCGATTAGCTTCCTCATGGTTTCCATCATTTCGTTTTTGAAAGTATAGTTATTTTTCGTTTTATAAAATCCGAGTATTGAGTTTAAAACTTTTTTACCTGGTTTTCAAATAATCTGGGTACCGACCCAGATCTAATCAACGATGGGACCTATAATCGAAACCCAATCTTTTGGGTTTCGGACCAAGCCAAGAAAATATCTTGCCCAGATGAACAAGCCTAGATGCGGTAGATTAGCCCATATTCAAGTCGGATTCGATTAGGATTTTGGTAGAATTTAGTGGTCTTAGAGATTGCATTGGTTGCCACTAGATGGAATTGAGGTGATGATAGTGCAGTTATTTATTTGGAAGGAATAGTTTTGAACCTTTTGAGCTTGTTGTTCAGTTTAGATGGGATGTGTGGACTTTCAATTAGACACAGACACCTTGGACAAAGTATGAGATTGAAAACAAGAATTTACTAGACTCTACCCAACTATTCAAACTTCCCTACATTCGTACATATTCAATTTATGGAAAGGATCCTTCTATGAATTATTTGGAAAAGAGTGATGCTACATACAAGCAATATTGCGCACCCAGATGTGCATCCGTACATTTTTATTAGTTGCTTTCATATTTTTCATTTTAAATATAAGTGTTTTATTAAATCTATCTTTTCACTTTAATATTGATATATATATTGGTGCATAATATTACTTACATTTAGAGTTTTTCTTTGAAAAATATTTCATATGGCATGACTTAACCTATTATTCAATTATGGTCCATTTCTTTTTAAAGTTCCGTTGTACACAGGGGCGGGTACACTTTTTTAGACAAAATTAACACCATTTTGTAAACCTTTTTAGAGTGGGACTATGAGGGGAAAAAAACCTTTTGCTTTTTAGAAAAGCTTTGGGAGTCATTTCCATCAACCACCCTCATAAAGTCATCAATTGGAAAACATAAGATATAGATCGTGACACCAGATTTCTACTCAAAGACCTCGATACTTGGAGGATTGTTAGGATACAACGATCATGTGCGCATCCTATTGCACAAAGAGCTTATTCCAATCAAATAATTGGAAATATCTCACTCATTAAAATTCCGGACTGCCTGTTGGACTTCCATAGTGGAAAAGATCTCTCTCTAAATGTGTAATTATCTAGTTAGTCTAGTTAGTTTATATAGTCTTTATTACTATAAGTTCAGACTCAAGTGTAGTATCGAACCTTTTACTTTATGAAATTTATTCATATCTTGCTGAGAAAAAAAAGAAAGAAAAGCCCCGGGAGTCGACAACTTTGTGAATGAAATAGAAGCCTGTGAACCCAAATATTTCACAAAACATTATGGTAATACATGTAGGGATTGTGTGCATTAATTCTTGCTAAATTGATAGCATGGAGTAGTTCCAACCAGCCAACCCTCTTTCTATTAGATGGACTTTTGATCTACTCTCTTTCCTTCGTTAATTGGCTGCTCAACTTTCAATCTTCGACTTTCATCAGCTCCCCCTCTCCTCTCTTTCATATTTTCTTGGGGATTTATTTGGCCTTTGATAACAACTGTGATTTGGGTCGTGGTTGAAATAACATAGCTTAGAAGAACATTCCTTGATGGGAAAATCACAAGGCATGTTCGAACTCACGAACTGCAACATGCTGTATCATGATCTATGGGGCAAATTTTGCTTCCAAAAAGTAAATCACACAGACGGCATGTTTTACATGTCATACTTCAAGCACAATTACTCTGGAGTACACACTCCATAATGACAAGAGCCCAAATTTGCATACAAGGATCCGGTTAAGGAACCCTTTATTTCTTCTCATCTTCCTAAAATTAGATATGAAAGCATTCAAACAGAATATACATAAACTCTGAGCAATCAAGAACACAACACAGCTCAATGACAGCATTGACAAAGTCCAAATTCAACGAAAGAAAGAGCTTAGACAGCCTTCCATGAAGAAAATGGTGGAGTTTCAGAATTCTTCCAGGTTGCAAAGTTGTTCATATATCTTTCACCCTTAACAGCATCCTCGGAAGCAAATGATTCAAGATCTGCCATTTCTTCTGGTGTTAGTTTTACAGACAGAGCTCCAATATTCTGCCTGAAATTTTCAATTTTTGTGGTTTCAGGTATGGGGCACACGTCCTTCCCTTGGTGATGAACCCAGGCCAGTGCTAGCTGTGATGGGGTACATCCCTTCCTTGCTGCCATTTCATTAACACGCTCAAATATTGTTTTGTTATGCTCCAGATTTTCAGGTTGAAACCTTGGTAAAAACTGCATCAGCGCATGCATATGTCGGCATTAAGCCTGTATGATTCATAGAGGAAATGGGAATATATGCAAAAATAAAAAACAACTGAACATATTATTCAAGATAATTCTGTAGTACATAACCATCCACAACTGCCATGCCCTTTCTCAATTTTCAAGACACTGAAAGATCCAAGAGAAGTAATTGGAAAACTCAACGCCTCAAAATTCTGAGGGTGATTGATAATCATCAGAACAACCAAATCATTATTTAGCCCTCAAATAAAGAGACAACTACTCAACCAAATTTCGATCCTCGCAAAGGGCAATCAATGAAGTTAAGTTGTAACATGCTTGCTTAATTAAGGTTTTTCCAGTAGGATGTGTCATTGATGTGTTTGAATATGTTAAGTTGATTGATGCAAGTAACCAGCACCTTTCTTGAAGTGCAGCCTCCAAAAAGGAGAAATGTACCTCAAGGATGCCTTAATTAGGTTAATAATCAAGTCTCATGGGAGTAACAGCAAATAAGCAGCAAAGAAATAGTTCAAAACAATCAAACAAAAACTGGTTTCCTGTAAATCAAGAGGAAGTGATGGAAAATCAAAGTCTGGTGATTATTTCATTTGACCATCAGAATTACAGGGAGGTGAAAACCTTTAAATAAAGTAATTAAACATTCTGTTGGCTATATGAGAAATTGGGGAGGTGGGCTAGCCAAATAGAACTACAATGAACATTTACATCAACACTATAGATTTCACCAAAAACTTTAGGCATTAAAACCATTTGTTTCAAAAAATGAAGACCATTTGGGTATCATAAGCACAGACAAAGAGCTATGTGCATGAGTGAACTTTGATATTGATGTTGATTACTGTATGTGTTCACTAAACGAAACAGGGAAACTGATTTTTTAAACATTTGTGGTAGATCTACAAACCTTTCGGAAGTCATTATTAGACAAATCTTCAACAAACTTGGGTCCTGAGGAAAAGAAACCTCGTCCCAGAGGACTATATGCAACAATTCCAATGCCCAGTTCTCTGAAAAATTAGGAGGACAAATTTAAAATACAGGTTGTAATTATTCTAAAACTTGAAAAGCAGTTGTAAGTGATGCCTCACCTGCAAGTAGGAACTATTTCCTCCTCAACATCTCTAGACCACAAAAACCACTCTAGCTGCACAGCTGTTATTGGATGAACAGCATGAGCTCTTCTGATAGTTGATGCAGAGGCCTCGGATAGACCTATGTACTTGATTTTTCGCTCTTCTACTAATTTCTTGAGTTCTTCAATCTTATTGAATATTGAATAAAAGAATTAGAAGCGCTTGAGATAAAATGGGTAACCGGACAGGGACGGTAGCTTTGCATGTAATCTGGAACAGTGGTTACTTGGTCTTGTAGAATTTATCCGTGGTGTAAAAGTGACTTCTACCATGTTCAATCAAACGCCATAATCCTATCAAATCTACAACTAACTAAACCCCACTGCCTTAACTTTTAAAATAGAAAATTCTAAAATCTAAATAACACTACTTTGAATTATTTTTAAGAACTTTTTGCAATTAGTGTGACAGCCATCCCGAGAAATCGCTGGAGTTGACCGGGTTCGGAATTTGGCAAACTCTGGTGACCGGCAGCCGAAATCCGGTCGATATCAGCCACTATTGGATGAGCGTATTTCAATTATAACGTAAAAGCTCCTTTTAGACTGTATCTTGATTATAGATTTTTACAAGAGGAAAACATAGAAATTTAAGGAGATCGAAAAAGGGACAAACCGTGACTTTAATGGGAACGCGGGGATCGATGCGGTGCTGGTAGTAGAGATCAATGCAATCGATGTCGAGGCGCTTCAAGCTGCCCTCACAGGCAGCTCTCACATAAGCCGGATCGCCGCGGATCTCCATCTTCTCATCGGCATAGCAAATACCGAACTTTGTAGCCAACTCCACCTTCTCTCAAACGCCAGCTCCCTTCAAAGCCTGCCAGGCATCCAATTCCGGCCAACACATTCACAATATCATCAGAAAAGGTATTTGCGCGGACGGACCTAGCTAGCTAGCTTAGCTTAAAGGGTATCAGTACCTTGCCCAGGAGGGTTTCGTTGGTGAAAGGGCCATAGACGTCGGAGCTATCGAGGAAGGTAACGCCGGCAGTGTGGACGGCGTGGTGGATGAGAGCAATCATGTCTTCATCGGGCTTGGGAGGGCCATAGAATGCGGACATACCCATGCAGCCCAGCCCCTGCGCCGACAATTCTAGACCCGTCGACCCCAGCTTTATCCTCCCAACTCTTAGCGCCATTTTCGATCGGCATGAGGAGTAAGTGTGGCAGTGGACCAACACAGTTTATATAGAAGACCAAAAAATAATCAAAGTTTGCTAACGTAAGAGCCTACGTTTCGAGCTTTAGATACTTATTATTTATAAAAATCACCCTTAAATATATCGAATATTACGTAAAAACAGAGTCATCTAACGTGGTCTCAGTTTCATGTTTTTTTCATTGGGACAGGGGCGGCCGGTAGAAAATAAAGTAGTTGAATTTGAAGTCGATGCATTTTTATTTTTTTTTTGGATAGGATGCATTTTTGTCCCATTGAAAATTATATAAGAATATACAACTAGGAAATTATATAAGAATTTTTCATCCTTAGTAATTTGTGTATATATTTACTTTTTATTAATTTTCTTTTATCATTTTTAAAATATAAGAAATGTGTATATATTATATTATGATTTACGATATGTTTAAAATAGTTATAAACTTTTGAAATTAATTTTATGTATGAAATAAAAATTGTTATGAATACTATAAATAAGGACCACATATTCATTTACATCACAAATATATAATATTATTTGATACAACATATAAAAGTAAAATACTAAATAAAACCACGACCTATTTGTCCATCAGATCAAATTCTTTTTTAGATCTTTCATCTGTGTCTCCAAATCCTCGAGTCTAGTCATGAAGGGTTGAATGAACTCCACTAGCCGGCGTCGTACCACTCTATTCACCACTTCCTTCACCTGCTCCAAGGTAACTCCACTAGTAAGCTGTCTATGAGTTGGGGCAGTAGTACTAGTAGCAGTATCGATCGGCATGCTACTCTGTCTTGAGACTAGAGTCTTCGAAATGTGCTCTTTGCTCTTGCTGAACGTGACCTTGTTGAGAGGTCCTATCTGTAATGACTTTTTTCTTAGCCACTTGTATTGTAACTTCTGCAAGAGGCTAGATATAAGAAATTCAAATGGTAAACTACCTCTACTTGCATAGTGTGACTCCAGTCTGATGTAGTGGAAGAAATACAGGGCCAGATCAATCGAGTCATCCCGCACTACCGTAATAGAAATTTGGCCCGCTCAATCCTGAAGTCTGTCTTGTGTTTCTTCAGGTTCAAGTTATACCTGACTATCAAATTCAGCATTCTAAAGAAAGTTGTGTAGTTGTCTTGTTAGATCACCTTTCTGTCCTCATATGGAGGAGCCGCAAAATCTTGCACTAGTTAATGTACGTGAGCATCTGTGTGACCATCATCAGGTACGTCCCTCTGGTCCTTATCACACTCATCTGAACTGTCAACTAGCTCATCATGAGTGAAGTTCGTCATTGGTAATGAGGATTCGGCCTTTGTATCCGCCCTAGATGATGTAGTCGTTGCTACCAAAGTAGCTTGTGCTGGAGTAGCAGATAGTTGAGGATATGCATCACGCGCAGAATATTCAAAAACTCCGTAATCATGTAGGGAGACAAAGTAACGGTGACTCCCTGCACCATAAAAAAACTCATGGGTTTTGTCCCAAGGCTTGGTACAACTCGCAAACCATATCAGAATATGTAATCACGTTCTATGTGCAGATCGGTGTCCATCCTTGCTCCATGAAGATTTGGTGTATGCTATGTCCATCCCAGGCCAAGTCCCAGAAGTCATCCAACAAGACTGGCCGCTCTACAAGGATAGACCTCTTAGTAGCAGCGACGATAGGAGCAGCGACAATAAGAGCAGTATTAGCAATAGCAGGAGGAGGTGTTGCACTAGTCTGGGCAATTTGATCTCTCTCATGCTTTCTTCCACTGCCTGTTAGTAGTAAAATGTTCAATATTATAAACACAATGGAAGAAGTTAGATGAGGTTAATTAACCAAAAATACCTAAATGAAAATAAAACTACATAAATGGTTTTGTTTGCCACTTACTCGTTCGAACGAATAATAACTTGTCCAAACCAGCCTTATATCTGTTTGGATGCAAAGACTTGTCTTTTATATTCTGTTCAAATGTTCTATCCATTCAGATGAGAAACCTTGCAAACAGAAATGGTCAACTCAATCATTTCTCGATTTTCTACAAAAACTCAATCTTTTTAAATCAAAACAATCCTAGCTTCACTCTTAAAGGTTTGAAACTAACTATACTTGAAAAAAATCACACAAACTACAAAAAATGAGTTGGATTCGATTTGAAATCCGACTCCTACAAAAATGAGTGTTCATAACTCATTTCTAACCAATAATGGGTGTTAGAGGGTCCATACCTTTGGGGTTTTAAAGGAGAAGAGTTGTGCGGCAGTTTGGTGTCATCTACGGCGATTCACGGCGAACAAAGAGGGCTTTTGGGGATTTCTTGTTCGATACAAAAATGACTTGTTTGGATTCACCTAAGTATTTATATCCCGATATTCGTTTGAATGAACTGCTACCTGTCCGAATGAGTTTTGTAACCGTAATGTCCGTCCGAGTGGTTAAGTTCCCGTACAAACGAACTCTTGTAATGTTCTGTCATATATTATAATTTTAATTCTACAACTTATTATAATACTCATTTTCTTTACTATTATTATTTTTATAAATTTGTTATGCTTATATTATTTATAATGTATTTATATTAATTATAGTTATTAATATAGTAATTCTTATAATATTGTATGTCTATAATTTTTCAGAGTAATGATACATGTACAATTCATTTTACAACTGTTTATACAACTATGTGTTAAAATGAAGATATTTATGTAAATTGATATTACTTTTACAAGTTATTTTACAAAAATATCCATCATTTAAAACATAGTTGTATAGAAGGTTGTAAAAAGTGTTGTATATATATTATTTTCCATTCATATATGATATGTTCTTATACGTTCGAATAAGTAGGGTATGCATTTGGACAAATAGGATAACTGTTCGAACAAGTGTTGGAGAGTTTGGGATTTACGGATTAGAGTATCGGTTCAGATGATTATGATGATGCTAATATGAATTATATGACACTACTAGTATTACAAAGTACTTAGTAAAAAAATACTAACATTAGTATTAGAATATACTATGTATATTACTTAAATGATAGTGTTAGTATAAGTATTTCATATATACCAATTACTTTTATAAGATACTTACTATATTACAATACTATAGTAGTATTATAATATTTATATATTTATATTTATTATACTTATACTATTCTATACTTGTATAGACTACTTAGTATATTAGTACTATAGTATATATATTATTTATATAGAATACTTAAATTAAAGTTACATCTCAAGAAACTAAGTATAAGCCTTTAAATTAAAAATTAATTGTATTTGTACTAATTATCTATAATATTTTAAAGGTTAAGTTTGATCTTGATTTTGAACGACAAGAGGATCGAATAACGGTAGAGGAACTGGTGTTGAATGCATTTTGGAGGGACAAATGTCAATACCATGCACACTATAAGGAGGTCAGTACTATGGTAGAGGCGCGACAAAATATATTCAAAGTAATGCCACCAAATGAGTGGGAGAAGGCTTGTGATATGTTTAAAGATCTTGCTTATCAGGTTATATCGCATTTATCTTTTTTAATAGTATATAATAGATGTATTACAATTTGGTTCTTATAATATTTTTTTTAGCAACGGAGTATTGTGAAAAAAGTAAATAGATTAAATTTAAAGATACACTATCATGCAAGTTCTCGATTTATTCATCGTTTGCACCAAAAAATAGTCAGTACTACTCATCCTAGTCTCATATTAAAATATGTACTTTTGTCATTCGAGTTCTAATATAGATTTTCTTTTTGCAGCAAGTTGAAAGTCCTGTTGACTATGATTTGACCCAATTATATGCTGAAACACATAAAAATTGTGATGGTATTTGGACTAGTCCCGAAACTGAGGCAAATTATGTAAGTTTAAGTCTTTTTAATTCAAGTCTAATACAATATTTTTGTTGCTTACAGTAACTTTAATTATTTTTTTATAGGATAAGATGATGTTTTTAAAGGAAACTGTTGCGGATCCATCCGATGAACCATCTGTCAACGATGTTCAAATCATATCTCAAATCTTGAATCACGTTTTGGATATTTGAGAGACTTAGAGTATTGTGTGAAGTCATTATCAACATCATCATCACCAACATTATCATTCCCTTCAAAGAGCATATCCAATAACGACAAGACTAAGGAACTAGAGACAGTACAATTTGAGATAGAACAATTGAGGGCTAAGGAACAAAAGTTGCTGACCCAATAAGATAGAGCAGCGGCATTAGAGGCAAGAATAGAAGAGAGACTAGAGTTGAACAACCGAACAATGTATGAAGAATGACAGAGGATTTTCCAAAACTCTATGTCATTACCACAATTTTAAAACTTGATTTTCTCTTTAATTGACTTTTTATTATATTTTGTTCAACAACATTTGAACAATTGTGATGTTTAAATTACATTTTTATAATATTAGCATGGTTTTTTTTTATTTAAATGTGAATCTGTATAAATAGTACCATTTGAACTAGAAATAGACTGTTCAAATGGCAGATTACAATTTATAAATTCATTCGAACAAACAAGACCAATTCAAACGAAACATAACCCATTCAAATGAAAAGTGAAAAAATATGTGCGTCCATTCAAACATTATTCGAACAACACTAAATCCATCGAAACCCCATTCGATTTTGTTCGAACTCTAAGTCCATTCGAACGGTATCAAATATGACCATTTGTTCGAATCAAAATTTTTGTCGGTCAGAGCAATCCGTGTAGGTACGAACGTCCAACATTTCATTCAAATGGGTTTTGGAGACAAAAATATTTTATCTCAAACAATAATGCCTATACGATCAGATTCGGATGGGATGGATAGGTTTCGTCTCTAAAAATTATTTTTAGAGATGAAATTCAATTTTTGTCTTTAAAACTTTTGAGACACGCTTTTTGAGGCAAAATTGAGATGAAAGATTATTTTGATTCCAAAAATATTTTGAAAAAATAAATAAATTTTTTCAGACAAATTGATTTGTCTCAAAAAACTCATTATCTTGTAGTGATTCTAAGTTATTCTTATGCCTAATTCAACCACCTCACCTACTTGGTATTGTTTTTTCTTAAAAGTTAGAAGTGTTTGTTGATGGGTCAGACGGGTCATCCCAACTAAAGAAAAACATAGTTGAACTCTAGTTGCAAAATTTGGGTATTACCCCCCCCTTCTCTCCCCCAACTTTAAACTTGGAACACAAAATTGTTTTTAAATTATGAAAGAGTCTCATCGAGTCCTATAAATGGCCAGCATGCATTTAAAACCCTATAAATCAATGTTCAATAGACCTTGCAACCCACTGCACTAAGGCATGTTGATGACCAAAATGGGTACTTCCTTTGGCAGCTATGGACATCAGAAGACTCTTGTGTCTAACTTTAATTTTCCCTAACATTGAAGAAGTTATTTCCAAGTCTATAGGAATTTCATTCCAAATTTGGGAAAGTGCAAAGATGTGGCATAGATGCAACACCCAACACTTCTATCCACCACTGAGTCCCAGGTTTTTGGAAAGGAAGATGTTAGATGCGAGAAATATCACTCAACGGGATGGAGGGAGAGAAAGAGTCTTCTAAGCCTAGTATGATGACTCAAGCATTGATCGATGTCATTTGGAGCCCTGACAATGTTTCGGTGCGGTTGTACAGTGTCGATGTGTACGTTTATGACAATGAATAAAAACTAAATGCAGAGGAAATAAAGAGAGGTGAACACACAAAGTTACGTGGTTTAGCATGTTGCCTACGTCTACAGGCATTGGGGAGGAGAATCCACTATAATATATTTGTTAACAGTCTCTCTTGGCCTCTTATATCTCATTGTACAAAGAAAATTGAAGATCTATTTGGTGGGGAAGAAATTCCCTCTGGAGCTCTGGTGTGCTGTCGTAGATAATCAAAAATAGAACATATACTCATAAAAAATACATGTAGTAGTGCGAGTAAAGATAATTCCTATAAAAGTATCTGGATTAGTTTTATGCTACTTGAACAAGGATGGAGGATTTGAGTATAACGAAAACAATTTCAAGAAGAACAACTAAAAGAAAAATAATTTGAATTAAAGTATCGAAATCAATCAAAAGAACAATCCTTGCTCTAAGTCAACATCCATTATCGAAATTTTACAACTGATTATCAATGCAAATATATATCAATTAATACTTTGAATATTCATTATTGGAACTATTTTTCTATATCTCCTTAGTCATAGTTGATTATAAAATAAGCAATCTAATTAATCCTAACTACTAAACAATACAAGCACAAGCAGTTGCATTTAATTTAGTTGAGTATTCTTCTTAAGATCTAATAGTTTCTGATGTAGCAAATAATTAAATTTTAATTACTTCACAGATTAGAGGATCAAATAACTATGGATTTGATATCTAACCTAGCAGTAAATTGCAACGAATAATAATCTAGTAGGCCTCTTAGTAATTAAACAAAATAATTATGAACATAAGCACAGCAAAATATTCGATACTTAAAGTATAAATTAAATAATAAAAATAAATTAGATCTTACAATTTTATTAATTTTAAGGTTTCTATTTTTTTTAGACCAAATATAAAAATTTAGTCTCACATGGCCATGATAAAAATTCAAAAGAGAAGATGAAAAAGAAGAATAGAGGGTTGTGTAAGTTTTTAAAAAAAGGGGCGCTGCTTTCTACTTCCACATATATATATATATATATTATATGTATGTGTGTGTATTTTGCCTGCTATTTGTTTAGGTATAGAGCCGCGTAGAAATCAGATGCAAGTGGCGGCTTGTGTCAATTGAAATGAAATGAGCCCAGCTGCCGTTGCACCCTCAACTCTATTAAATCTAGTGGGCTCAAATGAGGATATGTGGCTTTTGTAGAGGCTTAAAAATCAAGTGGAGTCAAAACAGGTGGGCCCTTGAATTGTCTTGTGGAAAACGAGTTGAATTGCCGTGCAACTTGGGAAGTTGAAGTCATGGCTCTTTTGACTTGTGAGTTGTACGTGGGACCCATCTTTGTTGAAGTCCATTGTGAAGTTGAACGTACAACACTTCCTGAAGTGTTGAAAGCCGAAGTTGCGTAGTGCATTTAATTTCCGTGGGTTGCCGTGGACCCATGAGACGAAGGAGAGAAGCGATCCATGTGAAGTCACGTGCAGCAACTTTAATTTCAGTTTCGACTTTTATTCGGCCAGTATGTATCAAAACTTAAAATACGAAAATTATAGAGCTTTTTCTTAGAGTTCCATAATATTTTAAATTATCTCAACCGGAATTCGGGTGAGACAGTTATGCAAAAATTATGAAATAATGTTAAAAATGTCCAAAATCGCCTAATTAACTTCGTTTTGTATTTAATGCGTCCATTTGCATCATAAATCAAAATATAAAAATAACGAGTATATTTAGACACTAAATAAGTATAAAATATTAAACATTAAGGGAGAAAATATGATATTTTACATTCTCATCAAATTCTCCCACACTTAACTTTTGCTTGTCCTAGGGCAAAACTCAAATTCACTTTAAAAAAAAAAATAAGGTTGCAACGCCATCCACAAAGAACAACCAAGCTCTTCAAAACTCATAACATATCATGAACAAACAACTTAAAATTTCAATTTCTTAGTAAGTATTTTCACTCGAAGATGAAATAAACTAAATACGTAGACTCTCGTGGAAATAAACACTCGACTCTCATGTGTTTGAAGAGTATATGTTTTGCTCAAATTCATTCCAATGAAAATGATCTACCACAGGCTTGCATATCTTCTCATTCTCCACCATTGGGATCACATGCATAACACGAATCATAAGGACTTTTCAGGATTGTAATGGGGTTTAGGATCAAGGTAGGAAATATTTGGGAGTGTAGCTCAAAAGCCATAGAAGCTAGTAGAGCAAAAATGAATCAATTCTAGTTCAAATATATACGACACGTAAAAATAATCAATCCATCCAGCAACTTCTTCAATTTGGCTTTAAAGCACTTAAACCACGTAAAACTTTTGAATTGAAAAAGAGATCGTCGTTTTGGCACTGACTAAAGAGAAACCCTAAGGGTTTCATCACATACCGTTGCACCCCCCTTCCCCTTCTTCTTTCCTTCTTCTTTCTTTTCATTTTTTTCTCATCCTATGTTGCGAACTCATGACCCCTCCCTTGCGTTGCCACCCTTTGCCACCAACCTCTACAACACGTCCTCCTCTGCGACGCCTCTCCTCCTTAGCCTGCACCAACAAGCTTTTATCCCCATTCCCATGAGTCACACATTTGAGACCCTTTCACTCCTCTAAAAAAGCTCGAGCCCAGCTGTGGCAGCACACTGCTACCCAAGGCTTACCATTGGATGCCATGTGGGGGTCCCTTGTAAACCCTGAATTGCCCTTCCCTCCATTCGCAGTGTCAGCCATGATGTTCGAGAAACCCAACTTAGCCTACAAATAGGCCTCAAACCATCCCAAGCAGTGCTTCCCTCCTCTCGCTTAGCTAGGATTTGTAATCCCATCCTCCTAGCATGGTCCTGAAGCTTTTTTGACATTTTTATTGTGTGCTGCCATGTGCACTGTAGTGCATAGCCTCCCGATCACCTCCTCTTGGCCTCACAATCCTTCTTGAGCCACCATACTTGAACTTCCGTCTACCCCTAACCCACCACCCCAACCATGGGTTTAGACCTCGAATCGCCATTGTCCCTCTTGCACAGCTGTTGCCTTCCCGCTGCGCCACCACCTCTGGCGATACCTTAGTGAGTGATCTGTCATTTTGGTTTAGTTTATTATTATAATTGCATGTTAAGTTTGCTAACGTTGGGTGTTCGTCCATAGAGTAGCGACACATGTGCCCTTGTCGTAACACGGCACCGCAGACCAACACTCACACGATGTTCTAGAAATTTTTCGACTGTGTTGTAAGTTGCCTTCCGACGCAACTCTAGAATCTGGAGTATTATTTATGCCTCTAACACTTTTCTGCAGTACGGTTGGTTAGACTGGACCTTGGACCCTATTGAGACTTGGGTTATAAACTGTAGTTGAGGATGGTTAGGCCTTGGGCTAGAAACGGAGGATGAGAAATGCGTGTTGGTTGTGAAACTGTGTTTGTTAATCTGTGTTGTGATTATTTGTATTGTATATTTCCTGATGTGTTTCATGCCATGTCATCCAATATACTACTTATCATGCATTTGTGCATTTTATGTTATTTTTATTTGAATTATTTATATAACTAAAATACTGTATTCTACCATGTTGTATGAACTGAAATTTGGGTCTGTATGTACTAGTTATAACATGCGGGTGTGTGTTTATCATGACCCCAAGCCGAGATAGGGCATCATCTCAGTGCAGCTTCTCTATTCACTCAAGAAAGTAATAAACTAATGTCGCATCTCCTACACTTTCGTTGGGTGACAGTTAGATCTATTAAGATGGTAACGCTCTTGACCCGAATCGTGGCCCCTCGCTGGTAGGGACCTAGAGGATGCCTGTCATGATACACACTGGATGCGAAGCTGGGTATTACTCGTACAAAGTCACATGTGTCTTTATCCATGGTGTGACAAAAAGAGTTAGGATGTACAGATGGTCTCAATAGGAGATCATGGTGTACACTTAATAAACGATTTATGATGTGGGCCAAAAATGAGATTTTTGGTGTGTGTGGGTAACTGTGTCCTTTTCGGGAAAAATGGTGGATTTGTTTTTACATGTTCTATTGTATGTTTGTGAAATGTATTGGTTGCTTAAATGTATTTAAACTCTTGGATGCTGATTGGTTGCTTCCTTGCTAATATTTCATAATCTAGGTAAAAGCCACACGATACCAGGTGCAGTACCAAATAAATTTTGGTGTTTTAACTTGAACTTGATTGTTTGAGTTGAAGAGCGGGGTTAAGGGTTAAGTTTTGGCAAGAAGATGGTACGATCGCGAATGCCATAGTGTCAGCCTAAGGATGATTTGCCGCAAGGTGACGAAAACAAAGCCATGGCAAGGGCGTTGAATTGAATGACCTAGTTTCTTCTATAGAATTCTCAACCGTAGTAGAGGGAGCAATTGAAGAAAGAACAAATCGGATCCTCTTATGTGCGCTTCTTGGTGCATAGGACACACGTTTTCTCAAGTGAAGAGGATCCACCTCGAGCCGATAGGTGGATTAAGGATTTCAAGAGGATGTTCTAGATCTGTGATTGCACAAAAGCCCAGAAGGTTTTCAATGCAAGTTACTTGCTACAAGGCAAGGCAACAGCTTGGTGGGAGACCAAGTGGGAGCTCCTAGTGATGGAGCTAAGATCATTTGCAACGGTGGCCTGGCAGCACTTTAAGGAGCAAGACAACCAGTTCTTCCCAAGCGCATTAAGGTGTAAAAAAGCTCAAGAATTCAAAAACTTGGTCCAATGGGGCATGACTATTGAAGATTATGCCTGAAAATTTTTGGAACTCAAGAGGTTCGCTACGCATCTCATTGCCACTGAAGATATGTGGACCAAATGCTTCCAAGAGGGTCTATCGCCAGAGATCTGTGGACAAGTTGCTTGTCGTCAGGTTTTGAGTTTCCATCAATTGGTCGAGGTGGCCACAATTGTAGAACGGGAGTTTGTTGTTCCCATTAACTCTTTTGTGGGCCAAAAGAGGAGAAGCTTTGGTGAAGGAAGCAATTTCGGATTGCCACGAAAGTTTGTTTTGAGGACCGAGACTAATCCACGGCATCCACCAAAGTTCGCATGGGAGGCTAAGCCCTAATATGCGGTAAATGCAGCATATCGCACATAGGTAAGTGCCCGCTAAGGTGCGACCTTGTGTTATAGATGTGGTTAGGCAAGTTATTTCACTTGCAATTGCCCTAACCCGGGCCAAGGGAATCGAAGCGGTCGACAAGAAGGTAGGATTAACTAAAGGGAGGTAGTGCAAGCTCAAATTTTTGCAATGACGCCCGATTCTATTCACGATGAAGCTCTAGTGACTTAGGATGCAGGAGTCATCATAGGTATAGATCTGAACTCATCTTTGCAATTGTTGCTTTGTGTGGTTCGATATTTGGTTTTTAGTTGGTAGTATTGATCTCGTTAGGTAGGGTTCATTTGTATGAGTATTATGCTTGAACTTTGTTTGACTAAAGTGCATCACGACCATTTGTGTCGACCATGTTTGCATGAATGTGCAACCTTATCACGAAACCCTTACCACAGTCTATGGTAGTGGCATTACCTAATGGTGAAACTGTGTGGTGCTCAATGGTCGCATTAGGCTATCCTTTGAACTTTGGTGCGCAGATGCTTGATGCGGATCTGATTATGTTCAAGTTACTTGGGCTCAATATTATTCTTGGAATGGATTGGTTGTAATGGAATTTTGCTAGTATCAATTTTCGGAGTCGAATAGTCAGTTTCCAACTCCCTAGAGTTTGTGGGCAACAAGCTGAAGGCAAGACCTGTAGTTGTATCTACTATCCAAGTATAGAAGGACATAGCAAGTAGGGCAGATGACTTTTTGTTCAAGTGGTATCTTCTTGGTCTACGAAGAAGTCAGTAGCATATAACCTTATTGTGGATTATTTGCCCGGTTTGCCTCCTATTCGTGATTTGTATTTCACTATCAATTTAGAATCTAGGGCGGCTCTAGTGCACTAAGCTCCTTACCATATGTCACCGGCTGAGTTGAAGGTGTTGAAAACTTAGTTGCAGCAGATGGTAGATAAGGGATTCATTCAACCCAGTTCTTTACCTTGGGGAGGAGCACCTGTGCTGTTCCTAAAGAAGAAGGATGGCACCCTCAAAATGTGCATTGATTATCAAGAGCTCAACCAGGTAGCCATCAAGAATAACTATCCACTGCCTTAGATTCGCGATTTGTTTGATCAACTTCGAGGTGACACTACCTTCTCGAAGAATGACTTAAGATTGAGGTATTACTAGTTGAGAATAAGAGATAAGGATGTACCTAAGACTGCTTTCAAGTCGAGGTATGGGTATTACAAGTTTAAAGTGGTGCCTGTTGGACTGGCTAATGCCCTACAGCTTTCATGGACATAATGAATAGGGTGTTCAAACCCTATCTAGATTCGTTTGTAGTGGTCTTCATCAACAACACCTTGATTTACTCTCACGATTTAGAGGAGCATGCATGCCACCTTCGTTTGGTCCTGGGGAAGTTAAAAGAACATTAGTTGTACGCAAAGCTCAGCAAGTGTGAATTCTGGTTGGAAGAAGTCAAATTTTTTGGGCATGTCATTTCCTAGGATGGTGTGGCAGTAGATTCTAGTAAGGTAGAAGCTATTTTGGCATGGTCGCGTCCTTCATCAATATATGAGATTTGGAGTTTCTTGGGTCTTGCCAGGTACTATTGAAGATTTGTGAAAGGATTTTCTCGATTGTCTGGACCCCTCACTGCCTTGACGAAGAAAAGTGCCGAGTTTGTTTGAACCAACAAGTGCGAGAGAAGTTTCTAAGAATTAAAGAAAGATTGACTATGACACCCGTTTTGGCACTTTTCGAGCCGCACAAACCATTTGTGGATTTTAGTAATGGATCAAAGTTTGGTCTGGGAAGTGTTCTTATGCAGAAAGGGTGAGTCGTTGCTTATGCATCCTACCAACTAAAGGATCATGAGAGGAAATATCCCATGCATGACTTGGAGCTGGCACCTATTGTTCTTGCTTTCAAGATTGGGTAGGGTTACTTGTATGAAAACATTTGTAAAGTTTACGCTGACCATAAGAGCTTGAAGCATCTATTTTTGCAAAAGAAACTCAATATGAGATAAAGAAGATGGTTGGAGCTGATCAGTAATTATCAGTGTGAGATTAAGTCTAATCCTAGTAAGGCAAACTAGGTTGCTAATGCACTAAGTTGGAAGTCTCATCTGGTGGATGAGTCTAAGTTGTCAAAATTAGACTCTCTCCTTAGTGGTATGAGAGGATTTCTAGTGGAGATTTCGCAATAAGAAGAGGTGCTAGCTTTAATTCATGATGTCCGAATTGTTAAGTTTGAGGAGTTGAAGACTCTAGAGAAAGGATTCGAAGCTGTAAGATATCCGGAAAAGAGTCAGAAGGTCTAAAGGAACCACGCATTTCTGTCTGAATAAAGATTATATTCTCTAGCTCCATAATCGTGGGGTGATTCCATAGAATCAAGAGTTCAAGCAATGGATTATGGCTGAAGCTCATGCAACCCCTTATTCAGTTCACCCCGAAAGCAACAAGATGTACCGAGACTTAAAGAGAAGCTTTTGGTAGGAAAGGTTGAAAAAGGATTTTGCTTTGTTTGTTATGAGATGTACCACTTGCCGTCAAGTTAAAGCTAAGCATAAGAAGCCTTCTGGTAATCTTCAAACCCTCTCGATCCCTCAATGGAAATGCGACAACATAGCGATAGATTTTGTGGTGGGTTTGCCGAGAACTCCTAATGGAAAGAACTCAATATGGGGGTGAGTGTGGATCGGCTGACCAGGCGTGCCCATTTCTTACTTGTTACTAACACCGGCACTTTGAGAAAGTTGACTTGATTGTATGTCAAAGAAATAGTGTGTCTGCATGGGAAAGCCAAGAGCATAGTATCGAATCGAGACACACGAATCATTTTCCATTTTTGGAAGAGCTTGCAGTCAGCCTTGGGACTAGATTTAAGTTTAGTAGTGTGTATAGATTTTGCTTACCACAACAGCTTCCATGCATCCATTGAGATGGCTCCTTTTGAAGCTCTTTATGGGAGAAAGTGCAAATCACCTTTGTTTTGGGACAAAGTTGGTGAGAGTAAGCTACTCGAACCAGAAGTTCTTCAATAGATGAAAGATTTGGTTCGAATTATTAGAAACAAGATGGCGATTGAGCAGAGTCATCAGAAAAGTTATGCGAACATGAGAACAAGAGCTCTTTCCTTCGAGGAAGGTGATTGGTGAACCTTAAAGTCTCCCTCATGAAAGGTTTCTAGCGTTTTGGTAAAAAATCGAAGCTTAGCCCTAAGTATGTTGGCCCTTTTCAGATTTTGGAAAAGGTTGGACTTGTCACTTATAGGATCACCTTGCTGGATTATTTTGGAGAACCTCATGATGTCTTCCATGCGTCATCACTAGAGAAAAGCTTTAGACAACAGGATCCATGCTTTGTCGACCCAAAAAGCATTCAGCTTCAGCCAAACCTTACTTATGAAGTTGCACCAACTCAAATTGTGGACTGGAAGGAGCAATAGTTGAGATCCAAGACGATTCCTTTAGTGGAGGTGTCATGGGGAGATCCGTTGGCTCAAGACTTTTCTTGGGAGAGAGAGGTAGACATGAAAGAGTTGTACCCTTATTTGTTTGGGTATTATTGGTTGTATGTCTTTCTCAAGCTTGAAAGCTGACCGATTTGCGCCTCAATATTGCAAAATTGAAACCGAGTTGTTTTGGATCGTCATATACATCTTTTGCATGTGCTACATGAACATGTTCTCAATTGTTGTCTTCTTCTCTTGCTGTGGAAACTGTTGAGATGGTCTAGCCAACTCTTGATTATTGCTCCTTAAAAAGTTGGGATGATTCCTCCATCTCGGATTGTATGTGTTCGAGTGGATTATTTTGGCGTTGGAAATTTGACATGTAATTTGATTGTTTATAACTCAGTTGGGCAAAAGGATTCTCCACTTGGCAATCTACATGTCGACGCCCCAACCCACGCTTGGGATCGCACCTGAATAGAAGCGTTGGGGATGAGCAACGCAAGGAAGTTCACCCCTCATCATATCATACGTGTACGTTTTTTTTTTAAACGTCAAGTAAAGATTCTCGCAGCAAAAGAAAAAGGTCAAACCTTCTATAATATACATCACATGGTTACGCTATGGATCCCAAAACAAACATCATACATAGTTCAATTTCAAAATTTACATAACCTTGTCCAGAATATCAAAATAGTACTTCCCACAGGCGGGAAGACTTTACCAATTACATAAATAAGGGGCGTAACAAAAGAAAGTGGGTCTTAGCACTGCCCATAAAGTTCAACAGACAGGCTTTTTCTTTATCTTCTTAAGGTTCGGGCCCTAGCGAAGCCGATCCAGGTCTAGGCTAGGCCCTACCTCACATATCGACCTAGAGGGCGGTCCAAAAATACGTCCCAAGTGAAGGGACTCGTCAACCCCTAATACTAAGCAACACCCCGCAGGGTATAAACCGACGGAACTGTACATTATCATTTTTAGTGACTCCACCTCCCACTGACCCGGCAGGTTCAGAGTTACTGGCCCTCTAAGGGCAGTCTCAATCGGGTCCCTGAGGATCCGAGGTGCCATCACTGGGGTCGTACTCGGTTGAGCTATCTTCACCTGTAATTACTTCTATCATTCCCAAGAGCGCAGGATAGTAAGGACATAAAGAGGGGTGAGATTTCGGGGCTAATCTCAGCAAGTAAATCAACATTTTAACGAAAGCATTTTAAGCATATAGTTAAGTGAATAACAAGCAAATTACATACGTATGCAGTAACATGTGACTCATGCTCAGACAGATGCACATGCTCGTGACAAAAATTCATCTTTCTCATCCTTTTTCTCAATTTCCAAAATATACTTGTTCAAATCTCTTAACAAAACTTCTTTAATGCATATTCTTTCAAAAGACACTTTATTTAGAAACTTTTTGTCTTTTCTTATCTTAGGCACCACTTATCATATCAGATACGGCCCGAAAACCCTTTTCTTTTCGTCATGACTTCATATTTTGGACACCTCACGGTTCCCTTATGTACCGTGTGCTCCCCGCTAGTTACCGTCACACCCAGCGACCAAGTCAACCTAAGTGAATACGTTTTGCACCCTTTCACGCTCTTCGTCACTCGGGGATTTCTCTCCGAGCAATTGCAACCTTTATCAGATGGCGAGGCCGAAGCCAACACTGCTTTTATGGCACCCACTAGCATTAGGTGCGACCACGCTCCGGACACCTTTTGGAGCCATACATGGTCCGCCGACTGTTCTTCGTCGACCCAGGGGTTTTCACTCAATTTAGACACTCCTGAGTAAACAGAGAGTTCCACTGGGACACTTTCCCGTCCAAGCCTTTGCGGTTCTTCTAAAACTTTAATTCATTTCTTTCGAAAACATATTTAACTCAAACATGGGTTTTCGTGCTTATGCATGGGACATGCAACTTCCAACTTTGTGAATGCAAAAACTCGAGGCGAACTCGAGTACACACATTTGGTTGTTTTTCCTTCAAAACCTTCTTATTCTTAACCCATACTTATGTGAAAACACTTAAAGAAGTACATTAAGATGAATGGGGTGCTCGGCCTCCACCCCTAGGGTTTGGACCGAGACCCACTTTGTCTCCAATTGATGTTCTCTTTTATTGATCTCCCTAACACTATCTAGCCCTAATTCAATATTTAAAACAATTTCCTAGCCTCACAAGTAGGCAAACCCGAAACCAATAGCCCTTAAGTTTTGTATTTTATTTTCTTAGCCCTTCAAAGCTAGGGTCCTACTTGAATACTCTATGTGAAACCGAATCCATACATGTCATCCGAACATGAATATTAAATAAAGAGGGAATTAAAACTTCAAGATTTCCACTTCAAGAAAATCCTCCAAAACATAACTCCACAAGCATGCAATTTTTTTTTTTTTGTAACCATCAAGCAACAGTAATATCAATATCTTCCAAGATCAACATAACTAGTTTCCATCAATACTTTATACATGTTCATCCTAGCATGGCATTTCAATAAGCAAGATATTTACAACTAAAATCGAGATGCTTCTTCAAATAACATATATGCATATATCCCATATTTCCCCAATACTAAGCTAACTCAACATCTTCAGGCTTACATGCTTTTTCCTCATCAAACCATCAAGATCATCAATCATCTTATAACTCTTTAATCAAGAAGATCATAGGTTCTACACATGGATTCTAACCAATATAGCATTTCTACCCGCAAAGTTTCATTATGGAAATACTAAGCAAGTAACCAAACAATACAAGCATATACAAGCATATTCAAACACATTCACTAAAAAATATACAAAAAATGCTAAAGGCAAAATAGAGATATACTTACAAATCTTCCTAGCTATCTTATAAGAGTTCTGAAAATAAAAGAAATACTTTATTAGAATATGCTAAGAATTTACCATTTTCAAAAGAAAAGGTTTTCTTTTTGAAAGCAAGAATATAGGGTTCTTCCTTATGCTTCTAGGTTTCATCTTAAAGTAACTAAGTCACTTACCTCTTCTAGGTTTCCTCCTCCTTCCAAAATCACTATCTTCCTCTTCTTCTAAGCTTGAAGTGTTTAGGTGTTTAGGTGGTGAAGTGAAGTGAAGCAAAGTGGAAGGAATGGGGAGTGGTTGCCGTGAGGTGAAAAGGTGAGTGGGATGTGTGTGTGTCCGAAATGAGCAAACCAAATGGATGAGGAAACAAGGCCATTCGGCCAAGGCACCTTGCTAGGCTTCTAGGCCACTCATTGCCCTAAGTTTGGGTGACATGTGATGGGCCTGAAAGACCTTTGAGTGACTCCCATCACTTGATCACATCAACCCTAATCTAGCTCATCCTAGTTTGAAGATTTGCTCCTTCTTTCTCTCCTCATGGCCGACCTCTCTCTCAAGGGTTCCAACCCCTTTCCATCATCCCACATCACTTCTTGTCTTCCCAAAAATCATCTCACATGTCATTCCAAGGGATTCGGGGATCACTTTTTGGGGGAAATACACAAGTGGGGTTTCGGACCCCATGGCCTCATCCGAACCGTGTCTTCCTCTCACTCTCATCTCCCTTTTGTCACATGCTCTTTCCATCAACCAATCACTTCACCTCTTATACAAGCTTGTACTATCACTCTTACACAAATTTATAGCCTAGATTTTGTAGCAAAAAGAATGTCAAACAAAGGGGAGAGGGAGTCGGCTATGGCCATACCCGAAACCCTCCATTTCCTTTCCTCCTACTTTTTGATCCATCAACTCACATCTCATGTCACCTTTTTCTTACACCTTCTTACACATCAAGTCTTATCTAATCTTACACAAATCTCACATGTCCTCTCCATCTAGATTTGGAAACATTTTGGTGAGAAAACCCTAAGGCCATTCGGCCATAGCCCTCCTACCAAAACCCCTCTCTCTTTTCTCATCTCTAAATCTTTTCAAATCCTACTTCATCATTTTACTAGATATGGTAGGATGGCCCGTTGATCTTATTTGGCATAATCCTATGCCTCACACACTTATCTAGGTAGGAAAATATGGGAAGATTCCACTCTTGTCTTCTCTTTCCTTTCTCCAACCAAAACAACTAGTCAACTTTCTCACCTACTAGTATTTTCCTTCCTTCAACTACTAGTCTTGTTCTAACTTACTAAACTTCTCCTAACTTGACATGTGTCATCAAGCATAGGCTTGGGTTGACTGGCGGACTTCCTTTCACGGAACTATGGGCTTGTCTTCCCCCCCACTTAGGCCCAAAGTTTTTGTTATGGCCTTAAGGCCTTAAACTCCTAAGTCCACCTTTTTAAGGCTTTATCCACCAAATTGCCTAAGTTACTAAGCTCTATATATTTAATTAAATAAAAGTAAAGTATGGAAAATTTGGGGTCGTCACATCCTCCCCCACTAAAAAGAAAATTTCGTCCTCGAAATCGCTAAGGCATGCACAAGAAGACAAATAATGGGTGGGTTTTTTTTTTTCCACACACACACATATATATGAATATACCTCTTGTGCTAGTGGCCGTAGATTCCTTTGATAAAGAATAGATGGGTATGTCTTCCTCCTCAGTCACAGAGTCCTAGGAGTGGTAGAACACAGCATCCACGTCCGGGTCATAGTACATGTTCACTCTCAACTCGTTTATCCTACGAGTAATCTCTTCCTCTGTCTCTATTCGAGGCACTCCTTCCTCTCTTAGTCTAATATGGTCCTTGGAAGTGTCGGAAAAGTTCAGGGGCTCCAAGTTTGGTTCGCTCGCCTCACCTTGAATTATCCAACGTAATTGTCTTCTCTCTGCTCTCAACCAGGTCCTAGGTGGTTGTCGTTCTTTGTGAGACAGAGCTCGACGAGGAACAAGTACTCCTCTACGAGTTATGCTCATAACATGGGTGCGGTGCCACTCGTATTGTTCCGAACGTGCTAATCCCTGTACTCTCATCCTTCCGTGCCTTCTGCGCATTATCCTTTGTCTATTTTCCCTTCTTTCCCTTATTTGAGCTACGGTAGCTACAGACATACGAAGATTTCTTCTAGTTTGGGCCATCTCCTGATTAAAATTCACAAGTCATTATAGTTCTAAGGAATAGTCAAGCGATTACAGATATAATGTCACCAAGCACTCATACATTCATACATGTACACACATATCATTGTCATCATTTTCCAAACGACACAAAAAGTTCAAGTAAAAGACTATAGATACATCAATTGTTTACAAACAAATGAGGGTATTTAGCCCTCATGAGATCTTCACAATCCCACGTCGCTTCTTGAAAAGCGGGGTTGTTCCATAACACTTTAACCATCAAAATCTTTCAATTCCTTAGTTCTTGTTCCTTGTAGTCTTCAATTTGGGTTGGCCATTCTTCATATGTCAGGTTAGGACGCAACTCAATACTGTCTGGGTCTATAACAATTCCCGGTCCTCCACTTAGACTCTTCTTCAATGAAGACACGTGAAATACATTGTGAACCCCTTGTAAACTCGTGGGTAAGTCCAAACGGTAAGCCACCGACCCGACTTTCTCAAGAATTTCGTAAGGGCCTACATAACGGGGACTCAATTTTTCCTTTTTGCCAAATCGAGTTACTCCCTTCATCAGTGAAATCTTAATATATACCCAATCGCCAACTTCGAATTCCAAAGGCCATCGACCTCGATCCGCGTAGCTCTTTTGTCTACTCTGTGCGGTCTTCATTCTTTCTCATATCAATTCCACTTGAGCTCGGACTTCTTGTAAGTATTCAGGCCCTAATACTTGACTCTCGCCGACTTCATCCCAGTATAGAGGCGATCGGCATTTTCTTCCATATAGGGCTTCATAGGGTGCCATTTGGATAGTAGCTTGAAAGCTATTATTATAGGTAAACTCTATCAGAGGCAAAAGACTTTAACAGTTGTTGCGCGAGTCTAGTACGCATGCTCGCAACATGTCTTCTAAGGTCTGAATTGTCCGTTCTGTTTGATCATCAGTTTGTGGGTGATAGGCACTGCTGAACTTTAAATTCGATCCCATCATCTTTTGTAGACTTTTCCAAAAACGATATGTGAATCTGGGGTCTCGATCCGAAACAATTGTTTTGGGCACGCCGTGCAGGCGCACTATTTCTTTCACATATACTCGTGCCAATTTCTCCATGGAATCCGTATTGGCTATCGGAAAGAAGTTTGCACTCTTTGTCAATCTGTCAACTATTACCCAGATTGTATTCTTTTCTACCGATGTTCTTGGGAATCCCACTACGAAGTCCATAGACACGTCCTCCCATTTCCATTCCGAAATAAGTAAGGGTTGTAACATTCCAGCCAAACGTTGATGTTCGACTTTAACTAGTTGGCATATCGAGCACTTGGCTACAAACATAGCCACATCCTTTTTAATGCCTTCCCACCAGAATTTCTTTTTCAAGTCTTGGTACATCTTGGTACTCCCTGGGTGAGCTGTATAAGGGGTGTAATGTGCCTCCCTCATAAGCTTTTCTCTGAATTCTGGATCGTTCGGTATTACTGTCCTTTTCTCGAAGCACAGTGTTCCATCATCTATTATTGTAAAGCGAGGTGATCCCTGCCCTTCAAGTAGTTTCTGTCGAATCTTTTCCAATTTAGCATCCTTTCGTTGCCCTTCTCGTATTTCATCTTCAGTCAGAGATACGATTTCCTGTGTCGCCAGTAGCATCACCCCTTGGGGTAGGTCCTTAACCAGCATATCCCGCATAGATGTTAGCATTGGTGACTCTTCTATCCGCGTCTTTCGACTCAATGCATCAGTCACCACATTAGCTTTTCCTAGGTGATACTTGATCTCACACTGAAAGTCACTGATCGTCTCAACCCATCTCCTTTGTCTCATATTCAAATTCTTCTGATTGAATAGGTACTTCAAGCTCTGGTGATCAATATATATCTCACACATTTCCCCATACAAGTAGTGTCTCCAAATCTTTAGTGCGAACACTACTGCTGCCAATTCCAAGTCGTGGGTAGGGTAATTGTGTTCATGATCCTTAAGCTGTCGGGATGCGTAGGCAACTACTCGTCGTTCTTGTATCAAGACACATCCCAAACCCATCTTCGAAACGTCACTAAATATCACATATGGTTTGTGAGGTTCTGGCAGAGATAGTACTGGTGCCGACATTAGTCTTTTCTTGAACTCTTGGAAACTCTGTTCGCACTTATCACTCCAAACATACTTGGCGTTTTTCTTAGTTAACGCCGTCAGAGGACCAGACAGCTTAGAAAATCCTTCCACAAACCTCCTGTAGTAACCCGCTAGACCAAGGAAGTTTCGTATTTCATGAGCGTTTGTCGGTCTCTACCATTCCGTTACTGCTTCTATTTTTGCTGGGTCCACCGCCACTCCTTTACTGAAAATAACATGACCCAGAAACTTGAACTCTCGAAGCCAAAATTCGCATTTACTAAGTTTGGTGTATAGCTGATGTTCCTGCAGAGTACTCAGTACAGTTTTTAGATGCTCTCGGTGCTCTTCATCATTCCGAGAGTATATTAAGATGTCGTCAATAAACACCATGATGAAACTATACAAATACTGTCGAAAAATCCTATTCATTAGGTCCATGAAGGCTGCTGGAGCATTTGTCAGTCCAAAAGGCATAACTAAGAACTTGAAGTGTCCATAATGAGTTCGAAAGGCAGTTTTGGGTACATCCAGCTCTTTGATTTTTAGTTGATGGTATCCCGATCTGAGATCAATCTTTGAAAATACTGTTGCTCCTTGTAATTGATCTAGCAGATCATCTATTCGTGGTAACGGATACTTGTTCTTGAAAGTGACCTTGTTAAGGTCTCTATAGTCGATGCACATCCTCATCGTTCCATCCTTTTTCTTTACAAACAAAACTGGAGCTCCCCATGGTGACAAGCTAGGTCATATGAATCCCTTTGCTAGTAATTCTTCTATCTGCACTTTCAATTCCTTGAGTTCCGTTGGCACCATTCGATAGGGTACTTTATGAACTGGAGCCGTAGCAGGTTCCAATTCGATAGTAAACTCTGTCTCGCGATCCGGGGGTAGTCCAGGCAAATCCTCTGAGAATATTCGAGGGAAATCTCGTACCACTGGAATTTCTTCAATACTCTTCACTTCTTCTATTACATTGGAGGACATCAGCAAGAATGCTTTCGTCTCTCCTTTCATACTCTTGATTGCTTTCCTTGCCGTTACAATAGAAGGAACCGAGCTAATCGTCTCTCCCTTGTAACGTAGCTCTTGTTCTTCTGGCAGCTCAAAGGTTATCTCCTTCTTGCGGTAGTCAATCTTGGCGAAATGCTTGGATAGCCAATCCATCCCCAGTATTACGTCAAGTCCCAACAGGTGAAAAACTATCAAGTTGGCATCTAATCGTACCCCAGCAATCTCTAAAGGACAGTTCCTTGCTATCCGTTAGCAGCCTATCGTTCTTCCGTCCGGGAGGGCTACCAGTACCTTCTGATCTAAGGGTTCTACTTCTAGGTTACACTTTCGCATGCAATTATAGGAGACGAAGGATCTCGTTGCTCCAAAATCAAACAATGCATACACTATATTACGCCTCAGAATGATCTCCCCAATAAAAATTTTCTACTATCATCAAGCTAGCAAAAATCATTTCGTAATTTAAATTAAGACAAGGTCGAGTCTTTTACCAGTAATGATGCCTGCATTAATGGCCTCCTCATCTTCCATGTCCACTTCTCCCAGGGTAAGGGCATATACTTTGGCTTTCACGGGAGTTTTTGCTTTCTCTCCTGGTAGTGTGGTCCCACTAGCGACCATTTGAGGACAGTTGCGGACTTTATGGCTTTTCTGACCATATTTGAAACAGGCTCCTATCGCCACCCAACATCGCCCAGATGCGGTCGTCCACATGTTCTGCAAGGCGGCGAGGATGCTGGTACTCCTGGCCCACTCATTTTGCCCTTCCCTTTATCTGCAGAAAAAGAAACTCTTTTCTTGTCCGTGTCCTTCCCAGAAGGGTAGGGAAAATTCCTCTTTCTATTCATTTGTACTTGGTTGATCAAACTCTTCTGTTCTGCCTCAGCGATAGCCGCTACATTTAGTAGCTCTTGGAAATTTTCAATTCGCAGGCAAGCTACTTGGTTACGGATTCTTGGCTACAACTCGTCCTGAAACTTCTTCGCTCGCATTTTCTCGGTGGATACCAAGTGAGGAGCGAATCACGCCATTTCCATGAATTTCGGGGTGTATTGATTCACTGTCATGCCCCCTTGTCCCAGCGTTGCGAATTCCATGGCCTTCTACTGTTTGATGGATTTAGGGAAGAAACGGTTGTCAAATTCTATCTCGAAGCGTTCCCAGGTGGGATTCACATTCTCTCCCAGTTCCTCCTTTAGTAGCTTTCTTTTTGTATCCCACCACAGTCCAGCCTCTCCCTATAGCAGGTGTCCCGCATATTATACCTTCTGGGTCTCCGCTACACCCGCTGATCTCGAAGGTACGTTCCAAGTCCATAATCCATCTATCCGCTTTCATAGCTCCCTCCGTTCCCAAGAAGTTTGGATAACGGTAGACTAGGAACTTTTCGTAAGTACAGCCCGTCATTCCTCCGCCGGTATGTGGATGGCATCTGCCTTGTTCCATCTGGGTTTTCACTAACTCTGTCATTTGACGGATCGCCTCAGCTATGGCTTGTCCTTTGTCCATCAGAGTATTCTGTGCTTCCCTTTCTCCAGTTCTTGAGGGAGAAATCAGTGGCGTCTCGCCCCTCGTAGGGCTGCCAACATTCTGATCATCTACTTCTGGGGGTGCCCTGGACCTTGGGGTAGGAGCACGACATTTTCCTCTTGCCATATCTATCCTGAAAGCACAGAATTTACACGTGAGTACCCAAACTCCGATATTCTATTCTGACCTTCACAGCACTATCATCACTTTCAACCAGTCTTCCAAAATATTTCAACCCTAACTCTAAAAGGTCAAATCCTATACCATGTGATTTCCTTTCCTAGGACTTGTGGTTTTTACCCAGAGACTTAACTGCTCTGATACCACCGCTGTCGATGTCCCAACCCACACTTGAGATCGCACGTGAATAGAAGTGTCGGGGATGAGCAACACAAGGAAGTTCACCCCTCGTCATATCATACGTGCACGTTTTTTTTTAAACGTCAAGTAAAGATTCTCGCAGCGAAAGAAAAAAGGTCAAGCCTTCTATAATATACATCACATGGTTACGCTATGGATCCCAAAATAAACATTATAGATAGCCCAATTTTAAAATTTACATAACCTTGTCCAGAATATCAAAATAGTACTTCCCATAGGCAGGAAGACTTTACCAAAAACATAAATGAGGGGCGTAACAAAAGAAAGTGGGTCTTAACACTGTCCATGGAGTTCAACAGACGGTCTCTTTCTTTATCTTCTTAAGGTTCGGGCCCCAACGAAGCCAATCCAGGTCTAGACTAGGCCTTACCTCACATATCGCCCTAGAGGGCGGTCCAAAAATACGTTCCAAGTGAAGGGACTCGTCAACCCCTAATACTAAGCAACACCCTGCATGGTATAAACCGACAAAACTGTACATTATCATTTTTAGTGACTCCACCTCCCACTGACCCGAGAGGTTCAGAGTCACAAGCCCTCTAAGGGTGGCCTCAATCGGGTCCCTGAGGATCCGAGGTGTCATCACGGGGGTCGTACTCGGTTGAGCCATCCTCACCTGCAATTACTTCTATCGTTCCCAAGATGGAAAGATAGTAAGGACATAAAGAGGGGTGAGATTTCGGGGGAAATCTCAGCAAGTACATTAACATTTTAACGAAAGCATTTTAAACATATGGTTAAGTGAATAACAAGCAAATTACATATGTATGCAGTAACATGTGACTCATGCTGAGACCGATGCACATGCTCGCGACAAAATTTCGTCTTTCTCATCCTTTTTCTCAATTTCCAAAACATAAAAGACACTTTGTTCAGAAACTTTTTGTCTTTTCTTATCTTAGGTGCTACTTATCATATCAGATATGGCCCGAAAGCCCTTTTATGTTCGTCATGACTTCATATTTTGGACACCTCACTGTTGCCCTATGCACAGTGTGCTCCCCGCTAGTTACCGTCACACCTGGCGACCAAGTCAACCTAGGTGAATACGTTTCGCGCCCATTCGCGCTCTTCGTCACTTGGAGATTTCTCTTCGAGCAACTACAACCTTTATTAGATGGTGAGGCCGAAGCCAACACCGCTTTTATGGCACCCACTAGCATTAGGTGCGACCACGCTCCGGACACCTTTTGGAACCATACATGGTTCGCCGACTGTTCTTTGTCGACCTAGGGGTTTTCACTCAATTTAGACACTCTTGAGTGAACAGAGAGTTCCACTGGAACACTTCCCCATCCCAGCCTTTGGGGTTCTTCTAAAACTTTAATTCATTTCTTTCGAAAACATATTTAATTCAAAACATGAGTTTTCGTGCTTATTCATGGGACATACAACTTCCAACTTTGTGAATGCAAAAACTCGAGGCGAACTCGAGTACACAAATTTGGTCGTTTTTCCTTCAAAACCTTCTTCTTCTTAACCCATACTTACGTGAAAACACTTAAACAAGTGCATTAAGATGAATGGGGTGCTCGGCCTCCACCCTTAGGGTTTGGGCCGAGACCCACTTTGTCTTCAATTGATGTTCTCTTCTTCCATTGATCTCCCTAACGCCATCTAGCCCTAGTTCAATATTTAAAATAATTTCCTAACCTTACAAGTAGGCAAACCTGAAACCTATAGCCCTCAAGTTTTGTGTTTTCTTTTCTTAGCCCTTCAAAGCTAGGGTCCTACTTGAATACTCTATGTGAAACCGAATCCATACATGTCATCCTCCCAATATATATATATATATATATATATATATATATATATATTTCTACTTCTCCAAATATCCGAACATGAATATTAAATAAAGAGGGAATTAAAACTTCAAGATTTCCACTTCAAGAAAATCCTCCAAAACATAACTCCACAAGAATGCATTTATTTTTTTTTTTAGTAATCATCAAGCAACAATAATATCAATATCTTCCAAGATCAACATAACTAGTTTCCATCAATACTTTATACATATTCATCCTAGCATGGAATTTCAATAGGCAAGATATTTACAACTAAAATCAAGATGCTTCTTCAAATAACATATATGCATATATCCCATATTTCCCCAATACTCAACTAACTCAACATCTTTATGCTTACATACTTTTTCCTCATCAAACCATCAAGATCATCGATCATCTTATAACTCTTTAATCAAGAAGATCATAGGTTCTACACATGGATTCTAACCAATATAGCATTTCTACCCGCAAAGTTTCATCATGGCAATACTAAGCAAGTAACCAAACAATACAATCATATACAAGCATATTCAAACACATTCACTCAAAAATATACAAAAAATGCTAAAGGCAAAATAGAGATATACTTACAAATCTTCCTAGCTAGGTTATAAGAGTTCTGAAAATAAAAGAAATACTTTATTAGAACATGCTAAGAATTTACCATTTTCAAAATAAAAGGTTTTCTTTTTGAAAGCATGAACATAGGGTTCTTCCTTATGCTTCTAGGTTTCATCTTAAAGTAACTAAGTTACTTACCTCTTCTAGGTTTCCTCCTCCTTCCAAAATCACTATCTTCCTCTTCTTCTAAGCTTGGAGTGTTTAGCTGTTTAGGTGGTGAAGTGAAGTGAAGCAAAGTGGAAAGAATGGGGAGGGGTTGCCGTGAGGTGAAAAGGTGAGTGGGGTGTGTGTGTGTCCGAAATGAGCAAACCAAATGGGTGAGGAAACAAGGCCATTCGGCCAAGGCACCTTGCTAGGCTTCTAGGCCACTCATTCCCCTAAGTTTAGGTGACATGTAATGGGCTTGAAAGACCTTTGAGTGACTCCCATCACTTGATCACATCAACCTTAATCTAGCTCATCCTAGGTTGAAGATTTGCTCCTTCTTTCTCTCATCATGGCCAGCCTCTCTCTCAAGGGTTCCAACCCCTTTCCATCATCTCACATCACTACTTGTCTTCCCAACAATCATCTCACATGTTATTCCAAGGGATTTAGGGATCACTTTTTGGGGGAAATGCACAAGTGGGGTTTCGGACCCCATGGCCTCATCCGAACCCTCTCTTCTTCTCACTCTCATCTCTTTTTTGTCACATGCTCTTTCCATCAACTAATCACTTCACCTCTTACACAAGCTTGTCCTATCACTCTTACACAAATCTATAGCCTAGATTTTGTGGCAAAAAGAATATCAAACAAAGGGGAGGGGGAGTCGACTATGGCCATACTCGAAACCCTTCATTTCCTTTCCTCCCACTTTTTGATCAATCAACTCACATCTCATGTCACATTTTTCTTACACCTTCTTACACATAAAGTCTTATCTAATCTTACACAAATCTCACATGTCCTCTCCATCTAGATTTGGAAACATTTTGGTGAGAAAACCCTAAGGCCATTTGGCCATAACCCCCCCCCCCCAAAAAACCGAAACCCCTCTCTCTTTTCTCATCTCCAAATCTTTTCAAATCCTACTTCATCATTTTAATAGCTATGGTAGGATCCCATGTTGATCTTATTTGCCATAATCCTATGCCTCATACACTTATCTAGGTAGGAAAAGATGAGAAGATTCCACTCTTGTCTTCTCTTTCATTTCTCCAACCAAAACAACTAGTCAACTTCCTCACCTACTAGTATTTTCCTTCCTTCAACTACTAGTCTTGTTCTAACTTACTAAAATTCTCCTAACTTGACATGTGTCATCAAGTATGGGCTTGGGTTGACTAGTGGACTTCATTTCATGGACCTATGGGCTTGTCTTCCCCTCCCCCCACTTAGGCTCAAAGCTTTTGTTATGGCCTTAAGGCCTTATACTCCTAAGTCCACCTTTTTAAGGCTTTATCCGCCAAATTGCCTAAGTTACTAAGCTCTATATATTTAATTAAATAAAAGCAAAGTATGGAAAATTCGGGGTCGTCACACTACACTTGAATGATTTCTTGCACAATGATCATAAACAACATTAGTTTGAATAAAATTAACATAGATCTTACCTAGTTGTTGAGATAGAGTTTCCATTTGTGCCACCAATGTGATAATGGGATCAAGTTCAAAGACTCCAGCCACCTTTCTTCGCATTGCTTTTTTCAAAGGCCATTCATAATTGTTGGATGCCAATTGTTCCAAAAGTTCATAGGCTTATTTATGAGTTTTCTTCAATAAAGCCCCTCTAGCTGCTACATCAACTATAGACCTGTTTGTAGCTCACAGACCATTAAAAAATGTTTGCACTTGAAGCCATGCTAGAAAGTCATGATGCGGACACCTTCGTAATAAATCTTTGTACCTCTCTCATGCTTCTAAGAACAATTATCGTCAAATTTGATGAATGTGGTGATGTCAATCCTTAGCTTTGTTGTCTTCACAGGAGAGAAATATTTTGCTAAAACTTTTTGTGCCAACTTCTCCCATGTAGTAATAATGCAAAGTGGCAAAGAGTTCAACCAAATTTTTGCTTTATCCTTAAGTGAGAAGGGAAAAAGCCTTAATCGAACCGCATAATCTTTCACACTGTTGTGTTTAAAAGTAGCACAAATTTCTAGGAAACTTGCAGCATGGACATTTGGATCCTCTTGTGATAGTTCTCAAAACTAGACAGTTTGTTGTATCATTTGAATGATGACCGTCTTGATATCAAAGTTATTGGCTTGTATTGCTAGCCTCCTTATACTCGATGTCGCCCCATTGACTGAGGGCATAGCATAGTCTCTTAACGCCTTGTGCTCCTGGTCAGCCCTATTAGATATAGATGTGTTAGCCTCTTTCTTCTTCTCTTTATTAATCTGATGTAAGGTTCTTTCAATCTCAGGATCAAAGAGTTTATGATCTAATGATTTAGATCGGGGTATGTAATTCCGATTTCTGAAAAGAAAAAACAAGCTGAGTTGTCCTTAATGCAATTATAAAAATAAAACAAAATCCAAAGTAGTAAAAATCTAGCTAGTATCAATATCAATAACAAATAACTAATCTCTGGCAATGGTGCCAAAAACTTATTCGCATAAAATATCTGCAAGGTACAGAATCGTAACAAGTAGTAAAGTATTTTAAAATGAAATGAATGTCGAACCCATGTGAATTGATTATGTTATTGAGTACTGAAATTTACTAAATGAATTACTATTTGAAAAACTGAAAAACAAATTGAGAGATTTTACTATCTAAATTAAATTGAAATACTTTTTTTTTTTTTTTTTGCAAAGACCTACGCCACAAGTCCAAGAGTGACCCCTTCCCAATTTTATTAAATAGCCCTCACTTATGGTGAAGGAAAACCATGAAAAACAAATTAAACTACCATGGATTTTCAATCTCACCCATGCATCAGCACCAATAAACCACCCAAGCAAATAAATAAATAACAACAAGACTCAAAAACTATACAATCATCCAAAACCAAAATAGCCCCAGCAAACTAAAAAATAAGCAAAACAAACGAAACAAAAAACAACATTTTATACAGCTTCATTTGTTCATCAATCAGAGTAAAAAAGAATTTCGTCCACTTCCTCTTCAACAAAAGCACAACTTTAATCTCAAATCCTATTTCAAATACTCAGTAACATCAAATATTTTGTCTACAAATTCTAATTAAAGGCAAACCCAGCTTTTCCAACCTCAATACACCATGTAAATTTGCAGGCACATTCAGATTCCCATCCCATCGTCTCATCAAACCATTTTCATCTCACCATGCCAATAAATCCGTTGCTTGATTTCTTTCTTGGAATTGATGCCTCACTTCATAGGACATCCCTTCCAAAACCTCCAAGAGCTCCTCCCATTAATCCCATAGCTACTAAACATTGCATTTTTTTTCCCAAAACAACCAATCCAATATTGCTTTAGAATCACATTCAATCATCACAAAAGTGCAATTCAATTCTTTACACACTTGGACTCCATAAAGTAAAGCTCTTAACTCAGCCTCATTATTAGTACCTTCCCCAAAGTGAACCGAAAAGGCACTTATAACATCCCACATTATGGTTTTGAATAACATTACCACCCCCACAATTTCTAGGATTTCCCAGGCAACTACCATCAATATTTAGCTTCCAACAATCGCTACACGACTTAGACCAAGCCACAAGGATCAATCTCTCTATCTACCTAAAAGAAAATATAATACCCAACTTGTAACATCAATGTATCAAAAGAAGAGCATAAAATTTAAGATTGTAAATATAATAAAAATAGATATAGAGCATTTAATTTCACCTAACAATTAACACACAATTTATTCTTCCTAATTATTAAGTTTCAACAATCCAATGTTGATGATCAAAATTCCTTAACTATTTAATATTTTCTCTTGAACAATATTAAAAATATTTCCAACTAATAACTTTATATCTCTATGATAATCTAATTAATTGGTAACTTATTAAGTTTTTTGAATTTTTCTTATAAAAGCATAGTAGTCGCAGTAAAGTATATCTACTTTTGCTTAACTCATTGTGTTTAATTTAAGAGCTAAAATTACAAATTACCTCTCGATCTCATTAATATTCAATTGATCAAGCAATAATTGGCCAGAAAATTGCAAACATTAAGAATAAGAACTAAACACAAAATCAAGAAAATATTAAAAATAAAATAACTTGAAAAATAAATTATGTATTCAATGCTAGACTACATCAAAATTCTAGAAAATAAAATTAGATCATAATGAAATTGAAAAGAAAATGAATAAAACTAGTATTCTTCATTAGAGTCAATTGATGAAATACGCAGTTCTTGTCTCCGTCTTTTAGATCTTCCTCCTAAAAAAAACTCCAAATGAAATCTCTGGTGAACTCGCTTCACCTCTCGGCTATTTCTCTCTTTTTCCTTCTATTTTCCTCCCTTCCCCATTTCGGCCTTTTGCTCTTTTGCCTTGGACTTGAAAATTGACTTTCACCTCTATCATTTTCATTCCTTTAAACACGAATAAATAAATCAAATTAAAAATCAAATCAAATCAAAAGAAATAAAAGAAAACTAACAATTTTAATGAGAAAAAGAGTAATAAGATTCATGTAAAAATTACACTTATCAGAGCTCAGCTATGGCAGCACGTCACTGCCTATGGCCTATCACTAGGTGCCATGTGGGGGTCCCTCAGAGACCCTGCACAGTCCCTTCCCTCCATTCCTAGCATCGACTAAGAAGTCTAAGAGACCCAACTCGACTTATAAATAGGCCGAGCTCCTCCCACCTTAAACCATGCCAAGCAGTACTTCCTTCCTCTCCCTTAGCTCGGTTTAGTTTATTATTCTAATTGCGTGTTAAATTTGCTAATGTAGGGTGTTCGCCCGTGGCATAATGATACTCATGCCCTTGTCATATTGCGGGACCGCAGACTATCACTCACGCGATCTTTTAGAAATTTGCCCAACTGTGTCATAAGTAACCTTCCAATGCACCTCATCTAGAATATTGTTTATGCCTCTAACACTTTTTTGCAGCCTGGTTGGTTGGACAAAGCCTCGAGCCTAGTGGAGCGTTGAATTATAAATTGTAGTTGAGGATGGTTATGCCTTGAGCCAGAAATGAAGGACAGGAAACGCGTGTAGTGTTTGTTAATCTCTGATGTGATTATTTGTATTGTATATTTCATGATGTGTTTCATACCATGCCATCCAATATATTGCTTATCATGCATATGTGCATTTCATGTTATTGTTATTCAAATTGTTTATATAACTATGATGTGTTATGCCATGTTGTATGAACTGGAGTTTGGGTCTGTTAGTGTTGTTTATAACATGCGGGTGCATGTTATGTTATTTTTTTCTTTTTATTTATTTTTCTGTCGGATGATTGTCTCACCTTGTTGATGATTATTAATTCGTTGTCTTTTTTTTTTTTTAATTTTCTAGTACTTAATTGAATGTCTTTTCTTTTATCATTCCGCTATGATTATTATTTGCACAGTAATTGCATGTTCCACACACTCTGAGCACTTAGCGATGGGGTGCATGATCCATGCAATCATCATCCAGTATCACAACTTCTACTAAATCACATGTGGGGGTCAAAGACGCCATACAAGTAGTTTTCTATAAAGAGATCATTAAAATGAGCTTGACTCTCCTTCAGTGTCCTCGCCACCTTTTGCCCAAGACCATGGCACTCTGATTGCAAATAGCATTCTAACTTTCCTCCTCAAGAACCATCTCAAGATTGGAACCTTGAGCCTAAATCACCTCCTTATGGCCCACCCTTTTGAATTTGTACCTACCTCTCAATCGCATAACCACTCTATCTCTTTATTCATCATGATAATAAAACCCAACTTTGTGTCCAAGTTTGATAAGGGAACTTGGCCGTCAAAGACATGGCCATCTTACTCAGATTAAATGTTGGGCCTGATCTTGAGTCGTATGAGTCAATTCGTTTTCAGCATCTTTTAAAAAAATTATTAATAACCCAGAAACCTAGGTTCCAGTCTTAAAAACCGATTTCATCTGAATTATGGCCCAAGTCTGACCTAGTCTAACCTGGGCCAAATTTTGAGTCGGATTTGAAATCCGGATTCCAATCCAAATATACCTGAATTTCGAGACTAAAATTAAGAGGAATAGTACTATTGAGAGATAGCGGTTGTGAGAGGGAAATGGGAGGTGTAAAAAGAAAATGGAAGAGATAGTGACATGATATTTGCAAGATGGTGACATTACTCCTAGCTACAAATTTCAACTCTTCGACTCCAACTAAGATTACAAGTTAAATTTTAGACCACTTATTTAGCAATTTTAACGATAAATAGAGATTACAAGAATTAGCATTAATTTCATCGACAAGTCCTATTAAGGTGCATTTCGTAATCATCAGTTTTGAAGCATGCCTTGATTTTGTAATTAAAAGTAGTCAAATAGGGTGGTTGGATGTTTGGGGCATCTCCAATATCAAAGTTGTCGATTTCGATGGAAGAACCGAAAAGAAAAGAGAGAGCTTAAGGTGTGTACCAATGATCCCCTTTATTTGTCAACTTTAGTTACTTATTCCATCTTGTTGGTGTCTTGTCAGCTCAATCCTACTCGTGCTTCATGTTGGAAAATTTAAAGTGTCGTAGCCTTTTATGATAGTTCTAAATTTCATATCATACTAGTTGGTAACCCCAATCATTCAAAGGTTCAAATCACTTGACCTATAATTCAAAAAAACTTATTAATAATACAATTGGAGCCTTATTGGAACCTTCTAAGAGTAAGAACTTCTCCTTCCCAAGTAATGTGGGATCTCATACACCACCTACCTTATTATTCTCATATGGGGTATTACAATCTACCCTCCTAAAATGCCTAACGTCCTTTTCGGGTCTGTCCATTATAGGTGGCACAGCTTAAGTCCCACATTTTTGTTGGGATAGGCTCTGATATCATTTATAACACCCCAATAAAAGGTCCAAACCACATGACCTATACTCTAAAAGGACTAGTTAATGATATAATTTGAGCCTCATTGAAACCTTATAAAGAGTAAGAACTTCTTCTTTCCAATCAATGTGGGATCACATACACCACTTACCTTATTACTCTCATATAGGGTATTACAAAAACATGCATTACCACCCAGGCCAAAGGAAAAATTGGCCTATTGTGGGAAAGACCTTATATGGTAGTCATCAGCAACTGCCTAAGGTCGTACAGGCTCAACGATAGTGAAGGAAAGGAACTACAACACCTATGGAATGCTGAACATTTGAAAATGTTTTACTTGTAGAAAGTAATTGGATTATGTATTCTTTTCTCTTTTCTGAGACAATTCACCTACTGTCAATCTTTCCATTATCAAAATATTTTGAAGCAAATTTCCTATTATCGAGATTTTCCCATTTTCGTACTTGATTTTTGCAAAATATGTGCTTTGCTATTCACAATGTGTTCATGGTAAATGAAAACTCAAAAAGGATGTAGAGATTAAAAGACTTCATGACCCTATCAAATACTTAGTCGCTAGCAAGACAAACTCTTGCATGGTGAAAACCAAAAAAGGGCATAGAGATCAAAAGACCCCACAACCCTTTCAAATACTTAATCGCCAGTAAGACAAGCTTTTGCACATGACAAAAATTGAAAAAGAGCGTGGAGGTAGTCGCCAACATGACAAGCTCTTGCATATAGTGAAAACTAAGAAAGAGCATGGAGGTCAAAAGATCCCTTGACCCTCACAAATATTTGAGCATCCATACCACACCACACCACGATCTAGAACCTACCTCCATAACCGAATATAGATTCTCCACAACCACTTGTCATCACATGGTTGGCACACATTGTAAAGTTTTTTATGCAATGTACTTTATAAATAGACAACCCAATGTACAAAGAATATAATGAGAAAGGAAGAATTTCATTGAGTACCAATTGTCTGTGATGAGTCTGTACTTTTCTCAAGCAGTTTGTATGGTTCTCTTCCATAGTCTAAACATGGTATCAACAACCTAAGGCTCACATCCTCCTTCTTCCATGGCCTTCCTTGAAGCTTCACCTTCCCTTCTCTACTCCTAACTCCATCCTCACCTCCACTGCACATTTCATCACCATAGAACTTACCATTCATAATTTTCCCTTATGGAAGGCACAAATTGTTCCTTTCCTCAAGGGCCATCAACTGTTTGGATATGTTGATGGCTCTATTCCCTCTCCCACTGCCTTGGTTTATAGCAAAACTAATCTAGAATACACTCAATGGGTTTTACAAGACCAACTTCTCTCTCCAAGTCTGTCCTTGCTCAAGTGCTAGACTATACAACCTCTCATGAGGTATGGATGACTCTCCAAAATGTTTTCCAAGCTCAATCTTCTACTCAAATTATCCAAACCCAATATCAGCTTGGTACCCTCAAGAAAGGAACTGAATCTGTCCTAGATTACTACAACAAAGCCAAAACCCTTGTCTATTCTCTTAGTGTCGTAGGTCACGCCCTCACTGATCAGGAGTTCTCCATCTATTTCCTTATCGGACTTGGGACTGATTATGAGTCCATGCTTACCTCTCTAGCCACACGTCCGGATCCATTCCCCCTATCAAATTTATAGTTACCTTCTTAACCATGAGTCTTGTTTGTCTCATCAGAATCAATCTTTGCTCATGGGTTATCCTTTCTATGCAAATAATATAGTAGATCGTGCACCTTCTGTTCTTGGTCAACCTCCTCGTGGTCATGGTGACTACTTTCCAGGGGGTTGTCGTGGTTAAGGTGGTCGCAATAATTGTCGTTGTGGCTATCCTTCCAACTACTTCACCAATTTCAATGACTCTCGTCCAGTTTGTCAACTTTGTCAACTTTGCCAAAAGTTTGGACATACTAGTATCTTATGCAATCACCGATGTAATGGTGCCTTTCAATCCCCTACTCCCCCCTCTTTGACAGCTAACTACACCCACATTTCCACTCCCACTTTTCCTCCATCTTCTTGACACAGCTGTGACAAATCATACCAAGAATCCGACCAAGTGAGCATCAAAGATGGGTCTTCTCTTTCCATTCAGAATGTTGGCTCGACTCATTGGAACTCTCCTTCCAGCAATTTTCTTTTGGCTAATCATCTTCACGTCTCTCTAATTTCTCGAAACTTACACTCTATTAGAAAAATTTTGTCTTGATAATAAAGTTTTCTTTGAGTTTCACTTTCGTTTTTTTCTTGTGAAGGACTCCCATTCCAAGGCAGTGCTCCTTCGAGGTCCAGTTTTGAACGGGCTTTACATTCTACCATCCGAACCCATTGTTTCAGCTTTGAGTAAATTTTCTACTCAAGCTCACCTTGGCGCACGTACCTCTACTCTACTTTGGTACCACCATTTGGGACACCACCCATCTTGTATCACTTGGCTGAATCTTCAGAGGTTTCATCTCCCTACCACATAAAGCACTGGGCTCCCTCCTTGTTTGGCTTGCTCTTAGGCCAAGGCACAAGTTCTTCTCCATCCCTTCTCACCCTCAAAGTCCACTTGATTGACTTTTCAACACATTTTTCTATATGTTTGGGGCCCAGTCCTCATTTTATCCACAATGGATTGTTGATAACATCTTTCAATATTAGATGAATTTTTCAAATATCTTTGGCTTTTCCCATGAATGTTAAATCTGATGTCTTTCATATTATGATTGCATTTCTACAATTTGTACGAAATTCCTTCTCACAAAATGTTATTTCGGTTAAAACTGATGGGGGTGGGGAATTTCGCCCTCTTCGGTCCATTTATCAGAAATATTGCATTACTCATCGTCTCACTTGCCCCACTCCCATCCTTAAAATGGAAGTATAGAAAGCCGACATAGACACAATGTCGAAGCCAGGATTTCACTACTTTCCCATTCTTTCATGCCACTAAAATGTTGGGTCAAATCATTTTTTACCACCACATATTTAATTAATTAGATACCCACCCCTATCCTAAACAATAAATCCCCCTTTGAAATTTTGACGGACCATGCTCTTGTCTATCATTTCCTTTTGGTGTTTGGGTCCGTTTGTTGGCCCAACCTAAGGCCTTTCAATCCTTATAAGTTGGATTTTCGTTCTCAAATTTGTCTCTGTGGGCTACAGCCCAGACTACAAAGGTATAAGTGCCTCCATCTTCCTTCAAGCCGAGTTTATATTTCTTGTGAAGGACTCCCATTCCCAGGCAGTGCTCCTTCGAGGTCCAGTTTTGAACGGGCTTTACATTCTACCATCCGAACCCATTGTTTCAGCTTTGAGTAAATTTTCTACTCAAGCTCACCTTGGCGCACGTACCTCTACTCTACTTTGGTACCACCATTTGGGACACCACCCATCTTGTATCACTTGGCTGAATCTTCAGAGGTTTCATCTCCCTACCACATAAAGCACTGGGCTCCCTCCTTGTTTGGCTTGCTCTTAGGCCAAGGCACAAGTTCTTCTCCATCCCTTCTCACCCTCAAAGTCCACTTGATTGACTTTTCAACACATTTTTCTATATGTTTGGGGCCCAGTCCTCATTTTATCCACAATGGATTGTTGATAACATCTTTCAATATTAGATGAATTCTTCAAATATCTTTGGCTTTTCCCATGAATGTTAAATCTGATGTCTTTCATATTATGATTGCATTTCTACAATTTGTACGAAATTCCTTCTCACAAAATGTTATTTCGATTCAAACTTATAGGGGTGGGGAATTTCGCCCTCTTCGGTCCATTTATCAGAAATATTGCATCACTCATCGTCTCACTTGCCCCACTCCCACCCTTAAAATGGAAGTATAGAAAGCCGACATAGACACAATGTCGAAGCCAGGTTGTCACTACTTTCCCATTCTTTCATGCCACTAAAATGTTGGGTCAAATCATTTTTTACCACCACATATTTAATTAATTAGATACCCACCTCTATCCTAAACAATAAATCCCCCTTTGAAATTTTGACGGACCATGCTCTTGTCTATCATTTCCTTTTGGTGTTTGGGTCCGTTTGTTGGCCCAACCTAAGGCCTTTCAATCCTTATAAGTTGGATTTTCGTTCTCAAATTTGTCTCTGTGGGCTACAGCCCAGACTACAAAGGTATAAGTGCCTCCATCTTCCTTCAAGCCGAGTTTATATTTCTAGAGACGTCATTTTTAATGAACAAAGTTTTCCATTTGAGCCCAAGTCCATAGCCCACCTTCCTTCCCGTCCACACCACCTCCCTTCTCTACTGTCTCGCTTCTTCAATAGCCACGACCCAATCCTCTGACCCATCAAACACTGACCTGATCCCTAATATACTAACCCAACCCACTACCTCTTTCCCTACATTTCAAACCTTAATTCGACACCTCTAACCTCTGCCGACACTACCAATCCCATTTCCTCTGTGTGTCTCTCGATCGTACCCTCTATGGCATCTTCTCCGTTTGTTCAGCATGTCTAGTGTCACCCCATGACCACTCAGTCTCTCACCAACACCCTTTGTCCTCAAGTGCGAACCAATGGTACTATCCTATGGCCTTTGAAAAATCCCTTTATGTCTCTCACCACCTCTTAAGTGTCTTTTCCTCTTCCTTCCTCTTCTTTTTAGGTTCTTATCCCGAAAGAACCATCCTCATTTTCTGAGGTAAACAAATACTCAGGTGGCACACTGCCATGTCTGAGGAGTTTTGTGCCCTTCTCCAAAATTAGACTTGAGAACTAGTTCCTTCCAACCCTAAACTCAACATTATTGGTTCAAGATGGGTTTTGAAAACCAAAAGGAGAGTCGATGATACCCTTGAATGCCATAAAGCATAGCTTGTGGCCAACAAATTCCATCAACAATTGGGTTTAGATTACATCGAAACCTATAGTATTGTAATAAAGTATGTTACTATTCACCTTCTTCTCCCCATTGCAGTAACTTGAAACTAGCCGCTTCATCAACTCGATGTGTAGAATGCATTCTTACATAGGGATCTCAGCGAATCAGTTTTCATACAACAACCACCTAGTTTTGTGAATCCAGACTACCCTTCACACATGTGTAAGTTAAAGAAATCACTCTATTGGCTCAAACAAGCCCCACGGGCTTGGTTTGCAAAATTATCTAATAAATTACTCTCTTTGGGTTTTGTTGCATCTTGTTCTGATTCTTCATTATTCATGACGGCACCTGCCTCTGCCTATATTTATATCCTAATCTATGTTTATGATTTGATAGTAACCAATTCGAGTCCTCAAATTATTTTTGATTTCATTCAGTCTTTAAGTACTTACTTTCGTGTTAAGGATTTGGGCATGCTTCATTAATTCCTAGGCATTGAGGTCACTAGGGATTCCTTTGGGTTGTATCTCTGTAAATCTAAATACATCATTGATTTGTTGCATAGCACCAACATGCACCTCTCCAAACCAGTCAGCACCCATATTCCTCATCAGTCAAACTCACCTTTCTTGATGGTTGCACATTCAAAGATCCTCAGCTTTTTCGGAATGTTATAGGTAGTCTACAAACCTTTCATTTACCAGACTTGATATTTCTTTTATTGTGAACAAAGTTTGCCAGCTCATGCACTACCCTAGACTTTCTCACTGGCACGTTGTGAAAAGAATCCTCTGTTACCTTCTTCATACACCTCTTCTTAGATTACATTTTTCTCCCTCTTCCTCATTCAAAATCTTAGCCTTCTGCAATGCTAATTGGGCAGGATACCCTGATGATCGCACATCTACTAGGGGTTTTTGTATTTATTTTGGCAACCACCTTATTTCTTGAGGATAAAAAAAAAAATAGCCACTATTGCTCGGTCTTCCACTAAAACCAAGTATAAATCAGTGACTAATACAACTTGTGAAATACTTTGGTTGCAAATTTTAATTTAAGAGCTTGGTCTGTTTCTTAGTCACCCCCTACATTGTGATTTGATAACCTAGGAGCTACCTATTTGTCTATTAATCTTGTTATTCACTTTTGGACCAAGCACGTGGAGCTTGATTTTCATTTTGTGCTAGAAAGAGTGGCAGCCAAAGCACTCCAGGTCTTCTTCATCTCCAGCAAAGACCAAATAGCAGATGTAATGACTAAGCCTTTGTCATCAGCAACATTTCAATTGTTATGATCAAACTCTGACATTAGTGCCGCTTGCCTCGCGAGAGGGTATTAAGGCATCTCAGTGCACTACACCACAGGCTCAAAAATGATCCGTTGCACAAACCCTACTCTAGTTGTTGTGCACTAGCAGAAGGCCATAACATGCCACACCACGTTCTAGAACCTGCCTAAGAGCACTGCTATAGCAATAAAGAATTCCACAAAATCAATCACACAAACTGATGTGGTTTCATATGATCTGTTAGATCTACTTTACAATAAAACTAACTTCACAATCTGACAAATCACATAAAATCACATCATTTTGTAGAATTTATTTTGTGAAATTTCTTTGTAGCTAAAGCATTTCTCATAACCGAATACTGATTCTTCATAGCCATCTATCATCACATGGTTGGCACACATTGTAAAGTTTGTTATGCAATGTACTCTATAAATAGACAACCCCATGTACATGGAATATAATGAGAAATGAAGAATTTCATTGAGGACGATGTGTTTGAACTTTTCTCAAGTAGTTTGTATGGTTTTCTCTTCCATAGTCTAAACACTTACGAGGCCAAGCTAGCTACGAGGTGGCAATTGACAATCCACGAGACTAATTAGATGTTGTGATGAAGGTCAAGTCAAAGGAGGTGGAGAGCAATATGAGAGAGATGTCACTTGACAATTCTCTCGTTATTTTCAAATGAAAGACTCGCAAAGATACTTATTTCGAGTTTTTTATTGTTAGCTATCAATATTGCAAAAGTTAAAAATATGAGTCTCGATATGTAAAATTGTGAATCTTCAGGTATTATTTTGTATTTAGCCGTTATTTTATTAAGGTCCCATTTGGTTTTACATACTATCTCACTTCATCTTAGGTCAATTTATCTCATCTTAACATTTAAATATCATTTGAATAGAAACACTTTTCAATTTTCAATTTTTGATTTTTTAATCTAATTATTACAACTTTATCAATTTTTAATTAAAATATAAAAAATAATTAGCTTCCTCAAATCTCAAAACAAAAATAATTTTAAAAATTTGATAATATTTTTATTCAATTTTTTCTCTCTTATTTGTTAAAACCACATAAAACTTCTTAATTCAAATTATTTTATTATTATTTATATTATTTTTTTGTTCATATATTTCTCATCTTATCTTATCCGTATAACTAAACGGGACCTTAAGTGAGAAGCAATATCAAATGTTGATTGGTGCTTCTAACCTAGTACTAATTTTCAGTACATCTTACCTTACTAAAGGAAGAAGTGATAGTTGAGTCTATGAAACACGGTCCACTCAAAATTTCAAACTTTTGGATAGAATAAGATTTTTAAAAGGAAAATGTTAGTTTAACATCTCAATTTAATATTTTAATTTGACATCTCAGATATTTTAATTTATTTTATTTTATTTAATAATTAAGAAAGTAATTATTTATGTATTAATACTTTTCATTTTTTTAAAAAAATATTTTTAAATGATAAAAAAAAATAATAAATAATAAAAAGCAAAATTTCTCTAAGTGTAAAATAAAAGAATAATTTTTTTTACAGTCCATTAAATATAGACTGCATTGCAATCTACATAAAAACACTTCAATTTATGACTAAATAAAATAAATTTTTCAAAATTTTAAAGTTTTTTATTTTTAAATAAAATTATTTTAATTAATTTTATTCTAAAATAGGAATTTCTCTATTTGTTTATTATTTGAACTCAAGAGCAGAACCATCATTTGGCTTGGGGGCTTTGACCCCTATAAAATTTTTAAAATTTGATTTTATCATTTGACTTGGGGGCTTTGACTCCTATAAAATTTTTAAAATTTGATAAAAATCAAATTTTAAAAGATATTTTTATGAAATATATTATATAAAAAATTAATATTTGTCTTTTCTTAAATTTTATTTTGTAAATTGACTCTCTAAATTAGATTTTTTAATTTTATCCTTATTTAAACTACAAAAAAATTTAATTTTTAAGAAGATATATAACATTGCCTAAAATAAAACGGTCAATTTTAGTAGACATTGCAGTATCACCTTTTTAAAAAAACAGAAATGCTAGGTGCCGGATTGGTTACTTTACACCCACCACTAATAATTAGATACGTAGTGGTTCTAATAAAATTAATTATACACTTGCATCCCGTGAATCTTCATTAATTTCGTAGCCAACAGGGTCACAAACATTGCTATCAACCACAAAAATAAGCCCGAGTGTTTTGGAAATAATTCCCAAAGGTCGAATCTTGTTCTCACCAACATCTCAAATAGTGAAGCTAGAGTGCAAAGTTTTAAATATCGTATTGATGAGCGTATCAGTCAAGGCATTGAATAAAATATTTCAGTATCGATATCATTTCGTGTATCGTTTCGAGATAATCTACATAAAATATATATATATATAAATCATATTTTAAAATAATAGTCAACACATGAATAATTAAATATAAAAATATATAAATTTAATTAGTCTAGTATAAATTGAAGTAAAAAATAACAAAAAATTGAAGGGCCGAAATCGAAAAATCTAATACAACCGGTACCGACCGAAATATTGATCGGTACGAGACCAGTATTGGCCGAAATATTGCTCGAAAAGGTCGGTACAGTCCAGTACGGCCGATATTTGGACCAAAACGATATGTCCCTAAAATATGTACCGGAGAATCGGCCGATACGATATGTTTCGGCCATACCGGCCAGTACGGTACGAGATTTAAAACACTAAGCTAGAGTCCTATGGCTGGTGGTCAAAATTGAAGCCAATGGTGGGAATGGTGGTCAAAATCTCTCCAAGCTTGAGTTTGTACAGGATGGTGGTCTTACCAGCAATCAGCAATCAGCAATCGAGCTAGACATCTCAAAACTTCAACATGACATGCAGATCAGAAGCGGAAAATACTTATCACACCTTTGCACCAAGAAAATTAATAACTAAATAATACAAACGGAGGAAAAAGAGAGAAAATTTTATATATATTTTTTTTCTATCTACTCGATAACGAAAAAAAAATCACACCAAACAAGCCAAATTAGTTGTATTGTGTTCAACTAAGTAGGTTTTTTTTTATATAGAGACGTGCTAGGAAATAGTCGGTGTGCTGCTACACACTAACACACCCTCTCACAATAACAATAATTTTATTTTTTATTTTTTTTACTTTTACTAGTATGCCGCGACACACAAATTTTTTGTTTTTTAAAGCATTTCACCCAAATAACAAAACCCTACAATCTACCCCCTAAATCTCCTAAGCAACCAAGTAATTGGAATTGGATTGTAATTTTTTTTTTACCCGCTCTTTAACAAGCTGGAATAAGGACTATCTATCAAAAGCAAGCCCTCTAGCCTTCTAGATCAAAACCCAGAATTCATCTTTTCTCCCAAATTAGCTATAAGTTCAAGTGCAACCTATGCAATCGGCATAAACCAAGTTAATCACCTGGAAGGATCGGTATCCCTACACCGAGTCCTATGTACTTGAGAGAGAGAGAGAGAGAGAGAGAGAGAGAGAGAGAAGCAATGCAAGAGTGACGAGCGGGAGAAGAGAGAGCATAAGAGGAGAGCTTGAGAATAACAGACTTGTAAGTTTTATCAGGTGTATGTTTGTCTACAACAAAGATATTAAAAAGCAAACATGGCTTCGTATCATCGGACGGTGTAAAAGAGAAAACAACACCCATCCGATTTGAAGCTCTCTCTCTTTTAAAAAACATGGTATCCCTACTACCAGACCTAACCGGTACTGCACGACTTATTTCATTTTCGAAAATGATACTCATACAATATTCGTGGGTTCCTTACTCAGATCAATGAGCGCTGACATAATACAAGAGGTTGTGGTCATGGCCAAAAAAATCTGGTGGCGGAGGAACAATTTCACTTTCCAGGAACAATTCTGCCATCCATCTCAACTAGCTAGGGAAATCAAAGCTTTACTAGATATGATGGCAGAGGAGATTGCACTAACACACCTGGCACACTTTCCCTTCAAGGCAACTCACATGATATATGGCAAGCTTCCCCCCCCCCCCCCCCCCCCCCCCCAACCCAACCCCCAAATTGGATCAAGGTCAATTGGGATAACTCTGTTGATAAAGTGAAGGGCTTAGTGGGTCTTAGAGTTACTGTCAGGGACAACTCTCATGGCCACTCTCAGATTCAGTTCTCCCATGCTCCCCGATCCGTTGTTAGTTGAAGCGTATGGAGCTTTGCAGGCATCCATTTTTGCAGCAGAACTTAACCTTCAACAACTGATCCCTGAAGGAGATTCATTGCAGGTTGTTAAGGCCCTCAGCGATGAAGGAGAACAGTGGACCAGTTCTGATATGTTTATCCATGAAGCACAACAGATCCTTAGTACTTTTGCTAAATTGAAAATTTCTCATGTTAGGAGAAATGAGAATCACTTAGCCTATATGTTAGCAAAAGACTCTCTCTCATTTTGTGATTGTATTGTAACTTTTGAGGAAGTGCCCTCTTGTATCTCCTCTTATGTTTAATGAAATGGGATCGAGGTTTCTATCAAAAAAAATATATATATATAATTTATTTAATATTTAATTTTATTTAAAGATTAAGAATATAAATATTAATAAAATTATAATTTTTATTTGTTTTTTTAATGATTAAAAATATTTAAAAAATACTTCAAAAAATGATAAAAAAATAAAATAATTTAAATACACATAAGTTATCAAAATGTTATATATCCCATTATACGGATATCACTGCTCTTTCATTTTTAACCATGAGAAAATGTACGTAACCTTCCAAATGATATTATTGCAAAGATCAACAATCACAAGTCCAAGAAAGTCTTAAACATAAAGAAGTACGAGGGTCCGTTTGGTTATTGAGATTAGATAAGATTCATTTCATATGATTTTTTGTTTTATTTTTTAAGATTCATTTTAAATAATTATTATCATTTTTTTTTAAATTTTATATAACATATAATAAATAATTTAATTTTTAAAATGTTGAAATAAATAATATTAAAAATAATATTTATTCAACTTTTAATTTTATAAGATACTTCACGAAGCAGAGTGTACACAGACGGTAGCATCGGTCAAGATACTATGGGAAAAACCTTGTAATCAAAGAAGCTTTATTGGAACTTGTTGATGATATAAATATGGAGCAACAAAATTGATCGTGTAATTTTTATTTTTATTTTTTATTTAATAATTAAAAGAGTAATTCTTAGTATATTTATATTTTTTTAAAAAATATTCTAAAAATTAACAATCAATTTACTTCTGGATTTGTCCGATTGATGTTCGTACTTTTTGACAAAGACAAATCGATCCACTGTCCGATAAAATTAAATAAAGCAATCAGAAATATTATTTTGTCCACTCATTTTATATTTTCTTTTGATATTTTATATATTTTAATTTTTTTTAAAATTTAATACTTAACACTTAACAAAATAATTATTAATGAATTGATATTTTATTGTATTTTTTTAAAATAATAAAAAAATTAAAAATAATAAAAAAATAATTTTTATCTAAGTGTAACAAAGAAGGAGGCCACTTAAATGGTAGATAGCACCACTCTTAATCTTAATATCATAAGAAAGTTGAATGGAAAAAATTAGTCTTTTCGTTCAGAATTCTATTGATTTTCTTTTTAATTTTATAGTTGAGAAAGTATTTTTCAAAAATATCATCAATTTCTCTAAAAATATTTTAAATTATTAAAAAATTATAAAAATAAATATATAAAATACACTAATGAGACTCAGCAATGACTACAGAGCCACCCAAATTGAATATAGCTACTGTCCGAAAAAGTTGAATATAGTAGAAATTAGTTGAATATTTTTTCTTTAATTGAAAACAAAATTTATAGAATAATATATGCAATGCATGCATGTTAAGAAAGTTTCAATAATAGGTTTTTCAAAGGCCGTGATAGAGGTCAGAAAAAAAATATCCGTATCTCTAAGCATTTCTCAAAAATAATTTTTCTTAGATATATTTGAAACTTTTCAAGAGGACATGTGTTTTTATAATTTTGTTAAAACATTTTTTAAAAAAAAAAAATTAGATAACAAAACATATTATAAGAAAAATAAATATATATAATCAATTAACTACATCTAAAAGGGATGTCAACCTGCTCTCTTTCTCTCATAATTTTTTTTTCTCAAACACCTCCCTAGAAAATAAGAAAGAAATCTCTCTTGAGCAGGGTAAGAGTTTCGGCTCCTCCCTCCCTCTCTCTCATCCTCCTCTTCTTCCTTTTTCCTCCCTTCTCTTTCTTCGATTGTTTTATTGTGTTGTGTTTTGGTTTTCAGGCCGAATGGGAGAAGTGGCATCGCGACCGTTTTTGGTGGTCTCCGACCACGATGCACCCTATCACGGGGTTCGCCTGCCACCGATCTACCAGACTACCGAAGGCCGTAATAATTGGAGCATAGTGTAGCTCACACGTGCGGGCTAAACCGTGCGGTTGGACTTCACGCGCCTTCATTTTCGAGAGTTCCGCCGCTATCACGCGCGACGGTTTTGGGTTAAGCGGCATCGGAAGCAGTATGGTGGAGATTCCGGCTTATCCTAGGGTGGCGCGTGTTCCCCAAGCGCCACATCAATCTCTGGTTGCGGTTCTTCTTGTATTTTTTTAGTGTTTTTTCGGGTTCCTCCAAAATTGAAAATCAGAGTTATATCTTTTAGATGTATTTTCGATTTTTTCATGCTCTTTGCATTCTGTTTTGCATTTGTTTAGGAAAAATAAAACTTTTAGTCTCTAAGACCTTTGATCTGTAGAATGTTTTGGGAGTCATTTTTAAAACGACATTCTAATTTGGATGGATGTATTAGTCTATCTTGGACAAAGGTGGTTTGTTTTGAAATTAGTTGATGGTTATTTTGTCTTGGATAGAGGTGAGTGTTGGGTGGTCTCTAAGACGGTGTTCTGGAGATATGTGCAATTAGTGCTAGACCATTTCAGTCACCATTTGGGTGCTGAGGAGTTACAAATCGTGGATAGTGACTTGTAATGTATGTTTCAAGTTCAGATGTAATGCTCTTTTTTAATGAATGCAATTAAGCTTTCCTTTAAAAAAAACTGCATCCAAAAGGACTATTTACTATCAAAACAATTATTTTAGTTACAAATAATCATTTTGAATACAATTAATTAGTTATAAATGTTTATTTTTCTGGTATATACAGTGACTGAATGCCCACCCCCAACAAGTAAAATTATTTGCAATACTTCTACTTTATATACAAATGAATTTAACAAGCTGACCGCTAAAAGTGAATATCGATTGAAAGCTTTTTAAATTAAGACCAAAGGTCCAAACTCCTAATTTGAGCGTCATAAAAAAAAGTAATTCTTAACATTACTTAATTCATTCATATTGCGCACTAGGGTCAGTTTGGATTCGTAGACGAGATGAGCTCGTGTCAATTTATCTCAAATTCATTATTACACTAATTTTTCAAATTCTCATATAAAACATAAATCTCAATACAATATTTTCAAATTCCGATATACATTTTTCAAATTCCAAATTAATTTTTTCAAATTTTAAAACAATAATAATATTAAAATATAAAACTAAACTTATCTTAACTCATCTCATCTCCCAATTCAAACCGGGATTTATGATCATGTGTGTCGTTTGTAGGGCTATAAAAAGACCTAACCAGGCCGGTGGACCCGTTGGACCGGACTGCGACCGGACCGGATGGAATTTAATCCGGTCTGGTCCAATTTTTTATGGATCGGAAATTTTCTTCCCTTGGACCAGAGAGTATGCACACACACACACACACACACATATATATATATATATAATAGTATATAAATTTTAATATTAATATTAATAAAGATTAAGAGTGGTAGTATAACATATTAATATATAATATATACTCTTATAATATTAACATATAATAATTTATAATAGTTGTAGTATAAAAGTATAAATTATAATATATCTATATGGAGGATTAGTAATACTTTATAAGTAATAAGTATATTATTATTATTTAATATATTATTACTAATTTATCACTATTCATTAACATATAAATTTTTAATATATTAACGTAAATTATGTAATAGTGTTGTTAGTTATAGTTAACCAACCTATGATGTATCACTAAATTACTATTAACTAATTAATAATTACTCTTTTTATGATTATATGTAGCAATTATAAATATTAATTATTAATGTTGTTTTTAACTATATATAAAGTATGATCAATGATCATTAATATCATTGATTAATTGATATGAATTATGAGGATTAAATTAACTAATCAATTTATGGGCTATATATAATATAGAATATTAGTTATAACTTATAGTATAAGTATTAAGTCTATAAACTATAAGTTATAATTATATATTTTATTTAATATTTAGATGAGATTAGAAATTGACAATTGACAAAAATGATTATTTTTATATGAAATTAGTACTAGTATATATTTAATAATTTATAAACTTAGGTAAAAAAAATATATTTAATTATTGCAAAATTTTAGATCAAATTTAGCCCATTAAATGATATGGGGTACTCCTGGACCGGACTGGACTGCTCTTGGACCGAATTGGACCGGACCGGTATGGACCGAATCCTATTCGGTCTGGCCCAGAATGAGGAAATTTTTGGACCGAATAGAATCTGCCCATATTTTTCTCAGACTGCACCGAACCATTTACACCTTTAGTCGTTTGTAAGCATTCACATGTTGCTTTTGTAAAATATAAAATAAAAAAGTTCTTCAAAGGATCATTTAATGTATTTTGTATTTTATCTTTATTATACACTTTGTCATGGTAATTTCTTTAGATGTAAAAGATATTATGAGTGATGCTGGGGACTGGTCAGATTGTCCTTAACGTTAAAAGCAGCTCAATAATAATTAGGCTACTTTTTGACAATAAACACAATAAAAAAATATAATAAATAAAAAAAATACAATAGAAAATATAATAAAAAATACAATAAAAAACACAATAAAAAAGTAAAAATATAATAAAAAATACAATAAAAGAATAAAATGAAAATGAATTTTAGAAAAATTCGGCCCTCAGTAGAACAGAACTGCCGGAGACGGTGGTGATTGACACTGCCCACCCCATCGGAACCGGCGGGCTCCGGCGAGTTTACTCTTGCGACGACTACTCACGACGACCTCTGATGAAGTCTCGACAGTTTTAAACCTGAAATGGGTCCTAACCGGCGGGCTGCTTTTCTCTGACCGATCCCAGCTTTTCTAAGATACTATTTACAATTCTAAAATACTTTAAAGGGAAAACCAGGGATCGGATGGGCTGGTAGGAGTTAAAAAATAGTCCATCAATCAGAAATCGACACGTCAGCGGACATAAAAAATTAGAGATTAGGCTGTGCCACACCAAATCGCGTATTGATTTCCCTCCCAATTCCCAAACCCTTCATTCTTCCCATCGCTCAGGACCTTCACCATTGTCCATCCCGTCACCGACTACCCTTCATCGTTGCCCCTCTCGTTGCCGACTGCCCTTCGTCGTCTTCCCCTTTCATCACCCCCTTCCGGTCGCCAACAGATCCCCATTTCAACGCCGCCGCCCTCATTCTGTCGCACCCAGTCCAGTCCCATTTTTTGCGATTTAACGCCACGGTTTCGTCGCCCACCATCCCAGCCATCAAGCAGGGGCGGAACTAGGATTTGTTATTTGGGGGGGCGATTGACAAAATATGAAGTATATGTGAATATAAGTTTTTTATTTGCGCATGATTATAAAATTATATACAAAAATACATGTTTATAAATCATTTTTTTTTTAATTTTTGCAATTTGTTAGATCCCATTACAAAAAAAAAAAAAAAATGAACTTAAGATTTCTCTTACAAATTAAACTCGATAATGATCTTTCATGAAATAAAATTAATCTATTATCATTTTTAAAGTGAAATTATTGACAATATTTTCTGTATATAAATTAGCAAATAATATGTAAAAAATTCATATTTCTAGTCATCTACATAGTTTAGATAATCTAAACATATCTTAAAAATTTAATTGCATCAGCACATTAAACTAAAGTGGGAAAGATAATTTGGGTGTAAATAAAAATTTAAAGTGAGATTAGGTAAGTATTAAAATTTGAAAAAATAATTTTAGTAAAATTTTTAGAGGTCCAAGAATTTGGGGGGGCAAATTTTTTATTTTTTAATAAATTAGTGTGGAAATTTTAATTATATAAAAAAAACTATATATATTTATATCCTATATATCATTTTTTAAAAAGTTTGGGGGGGGGGGGCAGTAGCCCCCCCTAGAGCAGGGGCAGTTCCACCCCTGCCACCAAGTGACAGTTGTTCATGGCTGACTCCAACTCTCCCGATGTCCCTCAGGTAATAGTCCCATTGGTTGTTCATGGCTGATTTCCTTCTATATTTAGTTAGTTTTACGGCCTGTATGGACTCCCTAATCCATGGGCTCTTTACGAAAAGTTGCGGTTGATTATGTTTGGGAAGAAATATGGATCAAGTGGTCGTTAAATAAAGAGGGTTATATTTAGCCGTTTGTGCCAATTAGCTTAGAAGGTGATGAAAATCTTTTTGAGTTACAACAAAAATTATTCCGGCAAATTTTTGTTGAAATAATCAGATTTAGAGGGAGTCATTCCCAAACCAAGTTTAGTTTTAGATTTTGATGGATTTTGATCCTATATAAAACCATTCTGCGTTGGCTAATTAAGAAGACCGTAAAAAAAAATATATTACAGAGGGCTAACTATGATATGTTATTGATAAATTGAAGACTCATTTGTATTCAATTGGTCTTTTTAAAATGTGTATTACAGAGGGCTATTTATAGCCGATGATGCCCTGCACTAAGTGGGGCGATCATGCCTAGTACATATCAGATACCCTGATTTGTGAATGGAACTAACTTATCATGCATTCGACAAAACATAGAAATAATTGGAGCCCACTTCCTGAAAGTTATCAAAAACATGTTGGCCCAGTAATGCAAGTGCAGTTGGAGCTAAAAACTTGTCTTAAATCTGACCAAAATTGGAACTTAATACACTACTTGCTGACCAAAAAGGCTGGCAAAAGAAAAAAATAATAATAATTGGTAAATCTTGTTTATTATTATAAAGCAAAATACATCGATGTGAGGTTAACATGGTTGATCATCAAAACTGAAAAGCCAGTTGGAAGTTGGTTAATTTTGGTGGCTTCCAGTTATGCATGAGAAAGGTTCTTAATTCATTTTGGACAAAACAAAACATCTTTTCAAGTTTCAAGCCAGCCAATTGCTATAGAGGAGAGATTAGGACCCAAAACCATTCCAAAAATGACTATTAATTTTTGTCAGGTAGCCCAAAGATTTGAATTAAGAACCTGTTTTGGACAACTAAAAGGGCACAAACACAGACACAGTTTTGTTTTGTTTGGAGGTTGTATATATTATAGGTACTATGGAAGTAGGGAAACAAAAGATATAGCAAGCTCTGCCATAAGCCTGTTGGAAACTGGTTTCCCTGTAAGCCTAAAAACCAACCCTAGGATGCGCATCTTGATTCCATTTAGGTTTCAGCTAACTTTGCTCTGATATAAATAAACAAATAGGCCAATGAAAACCATGGTCATGGTACTGCACTCTAAAGCTCCTTTAGCTCCAAAGTACATTGGAATAAAAGAATAGAGGAACAATGCTTTGTTCTAGTAAATTTTTTGAGAAATCAAAAAGAATCTATATCTAGATTTCACATAATGATTCCATAAAGAAGTTTCCTACCTAGACAATGAATGATGATATTCCTCTCACCAACCGTTGACCCCTCAGTCTGAAACCAACCGTGGTATTAATATTCATTAAATTACATCTTCTGTGACGCCCCCAAATTCCCCTTAAAATAACACGGGAATCGAGACGTCGGGATGATGACAACACGGGTCACACATCCCAACAACACGTGTCAAACGTGTGTGCACACGTGACATACATAAAAATATAGGTCGCAGCGGATAATAAATTAATATCTAAGTACCAGAATTTTTAGAAATATTTTACAAACCCATTTAATAAAAACTCTCCAACAGGAGATTTAATACAGTCATCCAAAAATACAAATTAAACAAATACATAATTATAAAGAGGAAAAATAAATTTCCCGAGATAACAATTAATAACATCACCTCAATAGCGGAGCCATCTCCTCAGGCTCGGCCTCTCCAAAGTCTGCATCCAAACAAAACTACGACGCCAAGATGGCATCGCAGGTAAGTACAACCCAACCAAACCAAAAGACAGAAATACATTAATGCCACAACAACAACCAAGAACAATCACCATATGCATGAGGCTCAAAATCATCTTCCTCAAAATCGATGAAATAACCACACTCGTCAAAATCCCAATTTAATCCACAATAAAATCACCCATCATTTTCCATAAAATAATATCCTCAAAATCGATCATACCGGGCGTTACGTATCGCCGTCCCCGATATGATTTACACACACACCCAAAATCATAATGGGCGTTACGTATCGCCGTCCCCATTACGATCCACACACACTCATTTCATACCGGGCGTTACGTATCGCCGTCCCCGATATGAAATGCACACCCGATGACCATAATGGGCATTACGTATCGCCGTCCCCATTATGTCATCCACACACTCACACGCTGATCACAACGGGCGTTACGTATCGCCGTCCCCGTTATGACTCAGCCCAAAACCAATAAAATCCGCTAAACACAATTTAAATCCCATTTTCCATCTCCAACACATGAATATCCAAAATCATGCCAAAATCCACTTTCCAAATATTTTCATGAGCATGCGCGTAAATACACAATGCAGACAACCATGCAGCAATTATCCAACATTTAATTAATCCAATCAACCAACAAATACCAACATCAACCAACACATATCAGCAATAATCAAATACAACTGTTGATGCCAAAAATATATTTAAATCTTAAAGCTCGTTTGGAAAGTACTTACAGCGGTAAAAACGCATTTCCTTGAACAACGCCAATCTGCAGCGTTTGTAGCGGTCACATGTACGTTAGGCTAAAACACTCGGTTTGACACCAAAATTTAGGGAGGTACTCATTGAAGGGTGGGGAATCTCATGGAGGTGGTGGTGTGGCGGCACAACCATCGGAAGGTGGCGGATCGGGGTCAAAAGTGATGAAAACCCATTTTCGGGTTTGGGGTCGTACCGGGAAGGTGAGGCAACGGTTGGGGAAACTGAGCTAGGGGGTTGACCGGCTGGGTGAGGGGAGTCGAATGGTGGCGGAGGTGAGACCTACGGTGGCCGGACGGCGGCGCGGCGAAGAACGACCCGTTTAAGGCCCATTTCGGGTGGAGGGGCTAACCGGCGGCGATGGGTGGCTTTGGGCGGTGGGTTATGCTCGCCGGAGGTTGGGGAGTCTAGTGGTGGTGGTCGGAGGCTAAGGGGTGGCCGGCGGTGGCCGGAAAATGCAAGGGAATGCAAAATGGCCATTTCGGGTTTGTGGCCGTGGAGGGGCGGTGGGGTGGCCGGAGGGGACACCACCGGTGCCGTTGATCTCGCCGGCGTGAGGGGAGGCTGGTGGTGTGGGCGGTGTCGCCGGTGGGTGGCCGGCGGCGGTCCTGGGGCTGAGGGAGAGAAACGGCGAAAGGGAGAGGGAGGCAGGGGACGCGGGCTGCACGCGAGAAAGCAGAGGAAAAGGAGAAGAAAAAGAAAAAGAAAGAAGAAAAAGAAAAGAAAAGAAAAAGAAAAAGGAGAAAGAAGGAAAAGAAGACTAATAGAAAAAGCACAATAAATAAAATAAAAACTGACTTTAAATACTATAATTTCAATATCAATAAAATAAGATATTTAAAGCCCACTAACAGAAATAAATTAAATCCAAGCGCAATATTAATTATAAAACAATAATTAATATAACGAAAGCAGATAAAATAAATTCACATAATAAAATAAAGGAATTTAATTCCACTCATTAAAATAATTAAGAAAAGCAACGTAACTCGATATTAACTAATTAATAGCTCAAATAAATATCTTAAACAAATAAAATAAGACTACTAATATTATTTAAATAAATTAAAATAATTAACACCGAGAATAAAATAACGTGTAAAAATACACGTAAATCTGGGATCTCACATCCTCCCCCCCTTAAAAAGAATTTCGTCCTCGAAATTCGCTCGGCTGCAACTAATAAAACTCCAATAACTCACCTACTACATCACTTAATACTAACTCCAAGCATTAGTACAATCATCTATTTTCCTCAAACACCAATGAATTTTATTGCATCATAGACGTATAGTCTTCAAATAATATTTCATCTCTAAAACTCTTGAGGTAGCCAATCAATCTGAACCCCACATGTACAAGAACCTCAGTACAATCTCCCAAAAATTTTAATATTCACTAACTCCTTACAAAAATTTGTGTTACCCTAAAATAACTCCCAAGTTTAACTTTCTAACTTAATCGCCAATAACATAATTTACCCAACTAAAAGATAAATTCTCACTTACAAGTATCATCCCAAATTTCAAATCACCACTAATTCCTCAAAATTTACACAAGAATTGAACCTTCAACTATATTACAATTCATCACGCTTCCGTGCGCACTTTGATAACTCGCTAAATTCATAAAAATTTAAGACCTCATAAATTATCACCATTGAGCAAAAACTAGCTCAACACCTATTACAAGAAATCCTTCGCCACATTTATAAATACTAATGCTTTGTCATTTCACAATTCAAGTTATGCCACCTAATATTAAAGCCTAAAAATTTCTAACTCCCAAACCACTAATATACTTGTCCATCATTATAACTCCTCACTCTCATCATAGATTAATTATTTAAATCCGTATTCTCTCAATCGAACCTTCATTACCTATAAGATGGAATAACCTCAAATATTTTAATTCTTATATGACCTCAAGCCAAAACTAAATTTCTTTAAGATACCTCGACAAATGCTGCTAACCATTAAATTCTCCGAAATATTATTCTTAAATTATCCACCCCTAACAATTCGCCCAAAAGCCTAAAATTTATATCTCTTAAATTTATTTCCATCACATCAATTCAACCCTATCACTTAACAAATAAATTTTCCCCAAGTTAAACACCAGCCAAAAAAAAAATACTCTCCAAAATTTGCACGCACATTTATTATACATCAATCTCTAATTATCCACAAATAACTTCAAAATTTCACCAAGAAAACAATTGATCGCCCACCATCATAAGCATTACTAAAACAATTTCTATAACACTATACCAATGGCTAAGAATTTTACACTCACATGAAGAGTCCATCTAAATACAATTCCAATAATCTCCCAGAAATAAAATTAGAACTTAGACATTCAAACACTCAGTGAGACCCAGGTAATAAATACACAAAAATAGCATATACAATACCAACACAGAAATGCAATTGCATAAATACCAACAAATTATCAAACAAATCCACTCGTTAAAGTAAATAGATAAACTTTTTAAAATAAAACATACTGAAATGTGGAAAGATAATAAATTTTAAAACTTACTTCAAAGCATGTCCCTAAAATAAAACAACAGAAATGTGAAAAGATAATCAATTTAAATTTATCTCAAAGCATAAACTTAAAAAGAAGCATAGCAGCGATTCTGTTAAATCTTTGTCTAAATAAATTTCAAACGTTCAGAAATACCTAAAATACAAGAGCCATAATTAAATAAACAAATAATAAACCAAATCCAAAACTATCTCGTAGGAAACCTATGAACTGAAATTAAAATCAAATCCTGATGATAATTGAATAAAAACTTAAGACAATAAAATAACCCACAACAAAAGAAATAAACTTTAAAATAAGGAATTCTATAACACAACTGTTTAAAATAACAGATTCAATAAATGGATTGATTTAAAATAATAATTTAATCCGAAATATCCCAATTCTAATTTAAACAAAAACAAAGGCATATATATAAAATAAATAAATAAATAAGTAAATAAATACTCGACAACTTAACCAAATAAAGTCAACTAACTAAAATCCGAATTACTACCCACGTACAATATTTAACAAAAATTAAAATAAAATAAAACAAAGCCAACAAACCAATCAATCAGAATTGATTTAATTATGAAAATAAATAAACAATATAAACATTAAAATAAAAAGCACAACACAACAAAATAAATACCGATAATGTTACCATATAAATTAGTCGAAAGACTAAGACAACAAATAAAATAAATAATAAAATAAAATAACTCAATCATCAAACAAATAAATTTTTAAAAACCACAAACTTTTCTGGTACTGTCCCTAGGTAACTTGCGGATTTACCCAGAGCCGAACTGCTCTGATACCACCTGTGACGCCCCCAAATTCCCCTTAAAATAACACGGGAATCGAGGCGTCGGGATGATGACAACACGGGTCACACATCCCAACAACACGTGTCAAACGTGTGTGCACACGTGACAAACATAAAAATATAGGTCGCAGCGGATAATAAATTAATATCTAAGTACCAGAATTTTTAGAAATATTTTACAAACCCATTTAATAAAAACTCTCCAACAGGAGATTTAATACAGTCATCCAAAAATACAAATTAAACAAATACATAATTATAAAGAGGGGAAAATAAATTTTCCGAGATAACAATTAATAACATCACCTCAATAGCGGAGCCATCTCCTCAGGCTCGGCCTCTCCAAAGTCTGCATCCAAACAAAACTACGACGCCAAGATGGCATCGCAGGTAAGTACAACCCAACCAAACCAAAAGACAGAAATACATTAATGCCACAACAACAACCAAGAACAATCACCATATGCATGAGGCTCAAAATCATCTTCCTCAAAATCGATGAAATAACCACACTCGTCAAAATCCCAATTTAATCCACAATAAAATCACCCATCATTTTCCATAAAATAATATCCTCAACAACGATCATACCGGGCGTTACGTATCGCCGTCCCCGATATCTTCATAAGCCAATTTATTTCATACTATAATCACTAGATAATGGATGAAAACGATAGCATGGTGCTTAGAGAACATGTTGCATCAAAGACAAGAAATGGAAGAGCTAGTTGTTTGCATATTAACCATTTTAGAGGCATGGATCGATCTGACTTTGTCTCCCCTTGAAAGCTGCATAATTTGTTTTTATCTCATTTTTCTTCCTATCAGTAGACAATTGCATCTAAGAAGTGCCCCTTAGAATTAATTCTAATCTACTCTTTTAGCCAGCTAGCTGTGGGAGAGGGGTTCTGTTTTTGGCGATGTTTGTTCCATCAACTGGCCGCAGCTTTTTTGTTAGTAGTATCATGACCAAGTTGTTCTGAAACATGAATTGACTAAATGCTTTACCTTTTTTAATTTCTATAAATATTTTAATAAACATCAACGACATCCTATTGTTTTAGATTCATCAATTCATTCCCACAATTTAGAACACAAGAAAATTATATATGACATGAGAATTGTCTTGAAGTATTAAAGGATATCAGAAGTGTTTAATTTACAATGTCATCTCACAAATCTGTTTTTGCATTATGAGAATGTGTTGTAGCATTTGTAAAAAGGAGGGACATACTAGGAACTATTGTCCTTTAGTGAGGTATTGTAGGTTTGTTTATCTAATTTTTTTTTTTTGTTTTTTTTAGAAGGTGATGTTTTTTTATTTATTATTTGTTTGTTTTAGAAGGTGATGTTTTTATTTGTTTTTTTTATTTGTTTTTTTTGCTATAATCAAAGTGTTCTAGTGCTTTTATTGTTTATGTCCAATGCTTATGTAGGAATATTGGGCATACACCCGAGACATCTACTGAACTTGCGGCACCTAAGGTTGAGCGCACTAACTTGTAAGTTTAAATTTTTATTTATTTATTTATTATAATCAAAGTGTTATTGTATTTTTATTATTATTTTCTAATGTTTATGTAGAAACATTGATGGTACACTTGTGGCATCTGCTAAACCTACGACACCCGCGCATTAACTGAGAGAACTGATGGAGGTTTGTTTAAGTCAATGTTCAAGAAGAAATTTAGCATTGGAAAATGTTTGAAATACATCTTGTAATCTAATTATATTTTTTTTTCCCATATTACAGGAGGGTTGTGAAGTTTTTGAAATTTGTTTAGAGGGAACGACGAGTTTTAACAATGAAGTAAAAAATATGGGTATTATTTTTTGTACGTAAAAATACTTTTTGTATGTAAAAATATGAATGTAAAAATACCAAGTAAAAATATTAAAAAGTTATTTTTTGTAACCCCACTATTCATTGCAACGGTGAAGTAGAAACATGGATGTTATTGTAACAGTGAAACATAAACATTGTTTATTATAACAATGAAATAGAAACATAGATTTTTTTTAAGACATGTTTAATATATGGTCTTTCTATTACTACATACTTAATATCAGATATTTGATTCTTCTGTCCAAGTTCTATTGTAGTAATGAATATGACTTTTCTATCCAGGTTCCTCTTTTTGAATGAATTTTTTAAAAAACAAAAAATATTCAGTTAAAAAAATTAATTAGAAAATGAGAGACCAAAATGAATTAATAGCAAAGTTCAAAAAAAGTGTTTGAAAATTTAATAAAGTGAAAATTTAATTTGAAAATACATGTCTTACTAATTTTAGTAGTAATATATATACTAATACTATATATTATATAGTTAGTAGTTATAAATATAATTTAACTATATTATAGTAATGTACTAATTTAATTAATACTATAGTTATTATATAGTAATAGTTAGTTCTAAAATATATACTAGTACTATATACTATTGTTAATATTACTATATAGTACTATATATTCTAAGTTATAACTATATTATAGTACTATATTTTTATAAAGTTAATACTTTAATAATCTATACCTATTAACTATAATAATATAGTTACTACTATAATATATAATAGTTATAATTTATAGTACTACTATAATATATAGTGCAAATATAACTATAACTTTATAAAGTATTAACTATTCATTTATAATTTAATAATCTATAACTATTAACTATAATAATATAGTTACTACTATAATAGATAATAGTTATAACTTATATAGTACTACTATAACTATAACTTTATAAAGTATTAACTATTAATATATAATTTAATAATCTATCACTATTAACTATAATAATATAGTTACTACTATAATATATAATAGTTATAATTTATAGTACTACTATAATATGTAGTACAAATATAACTATAACTTTATAAACTATTAACTATTAATTTATAATTTAATAATCTATAAGTATTAACTATAATAATATAGTTACTAGTTACTACTATGTTATATAATAGTTATAACTTATAGTACTACTATAATTATAACTTTATAAAGTATTAACTATTAATTTATAATTTAATAATCTATCACTATTAACTATAATAATATAGTTACTACTATAATATATTATAGTTATAACTTATAGTACTATTATAATATATAGTACAAATATAACTATAACTTTATAAAGTATTAACTATTAATTTATAATTTAATAATCTATAACTATTAACTATAATAATATAGTTACTACTATAACATATAATAATTATAACTTATAGTACTACTATAATATATAGTATTACTATAACTATAACTGTATCATAGTAGTACTATAAGTTATTGCTATAATATATAGTAGTACCATATATGAGAAATTTATAAATTTATACATATACTATCTTAATAATACATTAAATGTTAATATATTAAATTATTAATGTATACTAGTACTAATATGTTATATTATAGTTAATAATTATACATTAAATAATATAATAATTCTATAATACTAAATAATATATATTATATATAAATAATATATAATATGTAAAACTTTAATGATAAGTAAGCATTATTGTTGCTCAGCAATTTTTTTTTATATGTAAAAGATATGTTTTATTAATTAATGAAGGAGACATAATCTGTGTACTTGGTGAGTATACAAAGAACACCTAATTACATTCTATGAGCTGTAAAAAGCTGCAAAAAGTCATGAACATAGTTCCCATTAATAATATAATTAATTATATATAATTCATTATATACGACTATATTTGAATATTATAAATAAAATTGAAAAGTATATATATAAAATAAATAATATATAAAATATAATTAATTATATACAACTATAATTATATAAATAATTATAATGATATGTAGGCATTATTGTTGCGAAGACCCATTTTTTTGTATTTATATATATATATATATATATATATAAGTTAAAGATAAGTTTTATTAAACTTAGTAGTTAGCAGTCAATGAATTCAACTCTGCCATAGAGACAACATACATTACTCGCATAATGATTGAAGTAGCTAATAAAAATTACACCAAAACACATTACATCCCAAATATCATAATAAAGTACACCACCTTACATATAACTATTAGAAAATGTACAACGAATTACATGAAGCGCAGCACTGTCTGAGATATATAACCATTTTTTAAATACATAAAAATTACACCACAAACTATAATAAAAAAAAAATTGACAAAAATAACACTTTCGAAACTCCTTTATACATATTCTCCATTGCTTTAAATTTGGATTCTTCAATACGTAATACCCTATCATGCCTTCGTTCAGCTAACTCCAATGTCTGCTTATAACATTTATTTTGAGTACTTTGAAAATCAATCCACCCAAAAAACTTGAATCAAAATAGGAACTCGAACTTCTTATTTTTTGTCATCATATTAAAAAGCCATCCATAAATGCAATGTTTTTTGGAAATAAGAAAATAAGATATTATTAATTTAAAATAAGATAAATCAAAATACTTTTATAATTACATCATTATCAATTTGTACACCAACTAATTAAACATATATAGGAATTTGAGAACTTGCCTAAACTACCAGAAAAATACCTTTTTTGCTTCAACCAAACACTTCAACAAGAAATAACAAGAAAAAATAATTGGTTCAATTTATTTTTTTTCGTTTCTTTTCTGAAAGGGAAAACTGAAGTATTTAATTTGCTATTAACCTTAAAAAATAAAAATAAAAATAAAAATAAAAATTGAAAGGCTTCTTTGTTACATATGAAAGCTACGTTAAGGTGGAGGTGTAGACTGTGAAAGTGATCTCTGTCAATATGTGAAAGGGAAGCTGAACCTATAATACATGCTATATGGAATTGCTCTGCTGCTAGTGATGCTATATTCAACAAGCTGATCTACAACACGCAGCATTACTAACTTCAAATTAAATGGCAAAAACCAATTGAGAATTATATCAAAGCTAATTGAGATGCATCTATAGATAAAAAATTTAAGAAGATAGGTCTTCCAATCATTATTAGATTCACACGTTCATAAAAAACATTTGCTAGTAGATTTTAAAGTATTGAGTGACAGCATTTGCAAAAAATGACATTCCTGCAAACTGAGGAAAAAATATGGCTAGAAGAAGAGCCTTTACAGATTATGAATATTTTTCTTGAGGACAAATATTGTAATGGATGAACTTTGGTATTGCAATAAAATTATTGGTGATTCTTGATTAAAAAGATAAATGGCGTATGTGTCATTTAAACACACCATTATACCATTTATAGAATTATGAGATACTCAAAGTGCCCAAACAACCCCTAAAATACCAATCGTTTTAGAATGAATATTATCCATTTCACGTGAGAGGGAAAGAATCTTACTAAAGCTAGTTTAGAAGGGCTGGAGGAGCTGTAGCTAAAACTCATTTTTCCTTCCCCCATAAAAAATTACAGCCAATTGACAAAATCATAGACATTTACAAGATAAATTGGCAAATATCATCCTAAATCCCTCAAAATACCAATTCTCCACAAATTTTGATATTCCAAAAAAGTTCAATGATTAGAATATATGAAATCACAAACATACAAAGCTGGTGATATTTTACTCCAATATAGCAAAACCCTTAAATCAAAGCAGTAGAACACTAGTTTACAGTTCTAAGCTGTAAACAGGAATTCGAAAATGAAACAAAATCTGTAGAAAAGATAGCACAATAGAAAAAGATCCGGTTTTAAACATTAGATTTGTCTAAATGTAGCATACTTCCTTGTATAAACCTGCCTCCATGTTTTCAATTAATAATCTGTTCACTTCATTTTTTATCTTACACCTATTGAAAATGGATACCAATGTAAGGAAGATAACAACGATGGACCTATCAGAGAGGATAATGAAACTGGATACCGTAAGGAGGCCGCGAAGACTGCGAGAAGAAAATGCGCCGACTGCAAGAAGGGACTGCTGTCGACGCCGGAAGGAGGCCGCGACTGAAATGGAAGGGAGGGGGTCGAACTGCGAAGACGAAAGGGCTGGAGCTGCGAAGATGAAAGGGGAAGACTGTTTTAGGGTTTGTTAGATGAATTAGATGAATATGAGAGGGCTGTTTCCGTGTGACACAGCTTATTACCGTTAGTTATAATAGCTGACGTGTCACTTTATTATTGGAGGGCTGTTTTCGCCCTCTTATCAGTCGGTCCGACCCCAATGTCTCTCTTAAATTAATTTCTCTCTCTTGTAAATTTCTTTTCTCACTACTGAAAAATTATCAAAATATATGAAAGATTGTATTTAATAGCTAGAGAAAATATTTAAATTGAATAAAAAATATTAGAAAGTATATAAGTATTTAAATGATGTAAAAGAAACAGATAAGCTTATGTATAAAAGATTGTAAAAATTAATATGTAAAATAAAAATAAAAAATAAAAAAAAGTAGATTTTGATGATATATTTTAAAAGATAAGAAGAAGAAGCCGTTAAGAATATTAAAACGAATAGCATGTTTATAATATGTTTATAATTGAGTAATTCTACTTTACTCTAATTGATTTGTACGTAGAGCTATCCTTGGCAACCCCGGCCATGAGTGGGTGCCGCAAAACAGCCAACCTCATGACCGGTACTGGTCTAGACTATCGAGCTGCCCAAGGTCAGGGGGGCAACAGTACTTGGCCACCCAGTGGGTGCTAGTTGATATTTACCCTGAGTTTGTGAAAACAGTCATGATCAGTGAATGGAAAATTTCGATCTCCTTGTCCGGATTCGATCTTGTTCAGTCGAAATCTGGTAATGTGGACTGCCTAGCAGACAAGCAAGTGAAAGTGACTAGGTAAACGAAGAGACAAGGTGGGGTTGATGTTGGGAGGGATGGAGATCAGAGAGGTTGGGGATCAGACGGTACGAAGGCACGCGGGCGGTCGGGCTTATCTGCTTGCTTTATCAATCGTTAGTTTAATACTCCTTGACGCTTCTTCAATCGTCCATTACGTACTTATCAAAAAAGGTCTTCCATGATGCCCGACAATAACAGGCGCAATATGGAATTAAACGTACTTGACCCCAAAGCGTTCCATGAAAAACCCTCAAAGATTATTTTACTTTCACTTCACGTCCGTACCTCTCTAAGATAAAGACTCACGTATCATCAATCTCCTATATTAGAAGTACAAAAACCATCGTCATTCTACAACTTGCACAAATGAAAAGTTCTACATCCATGATCAACGTTTCTTCTCAAAACCATCAACCGCTACCCCCCACCAACTCATTTCCCAAAGAATCCCTTGACTCCTCCGTGCAGAATTTCTTAAGAAGTTGTTACAGAAGGAAAACATGGCCATTCTCCTTCAACTCCACCTGGGAAGATTTGATCAACAGAGCACCATGGAGAACCAAGTTGGCGGATTTTCTCGAATCCAACTCGGTTCGTGGTATTGCCATTATGCTGCTTCTTCTGGACCTTACCATCACAATCCTCGAACTCACCTCCTCTTTACATAAATGCGCTCCCAAAACGAGCAAGGCAGAGGAAGTTTGGTACCATTGGGCTGGGATTGGAATCTTGAGCTTGCTCTCTGCAAGGACGGTAGCTTTAGCCTTGGGACTAGGCAGTTCGTTCTTCAGGCGACCGGGTAATGTGGTGGACGGCGCAGTTGTTATAGGTGCACTGGTTTCGGAAGTGTTGTTGGCGAGGAGAGGAGGCGGCTTGCTCGTTGTGGTGAGCATTTGGCGTGTTGTGAGGGTTGTGGAGAGCGCCTTCGAGTTGAGCGACGAGGCCATAGAGGCACTGGTTGAAGGGATATTGTGCCAGTTTAAGGCACTACGGGAAGAGAACAGGAGACTCTTGGAGGCTGTTTCTGAGAGAGATAAGATGATAGAGAGGCTCCGGGACGAACTGGGTCAATGTAGACATGATTGCATTAACGTTTTCTCCTTAACATATATTTAAGCCGAAGATATTATTGCGTAGGGAAGCATCTGTAGACTGTATATGCTTTAGCGCACGATCTGTAATAGAGTTTTAGTGCTCCATATCATGAATAACTCAGCTACTGTACTAGTGATCAGCGCTGCTTGCATGTAGAACAAGTATATTATAGATCCTAGGGAGAACTGTTAGGGTGAACGCCAAATTTAGAGCGGAATGTTTTCCATCTTTTTTTATGCAAATTAAATAGGCAATATAGTAAAATTAAAAAATAAACTTGCAAACGGAATAAAGAAAATCAAAATCTACAAGCAAGATATCAAAACTTTTAGTTGAAAGTCTTCCAATATCTAAAGATTTTCTTTATAAACAACAATTATAAACAACAATGGATTTAAAGATTTTCTTCTTTATAATCATTTCTAAGGACTACCCGTATATCAAGAATATCAAAATTCTTGTTTTAACACATAATCATAATAAAATTGGATATCAACTTGAGCAACAAGAAAGATCTCACTAGGTGTGTTGTAACCCGGATTTTTTTTTCTTCTATAATATTCTTGCTCAGGTTGGGGGAGATATTGGCATTTTGTTTATTTTAGAAATATATGGATCTAACTTAGGCCTTTTCTTAAAGGAAGAACATGGAAGTAGGCCTAAAATAGTGTGGTAAGGCCTAAAAGCCCAAGGAGAAAAAGAGATAGCCGGCCACCTATGGGTAATGATGTGTTTAGGATTTTGTAAAATTATGATGGACACTTGGCAATCTAAGAGGTTTTCTTTGGTCTTCTAAGAATTGTACGTTTTTTGATAAAAAAAAAGAAAGCATGTGAAAAAGAAATTTGACTAGCAAAATCTCTTGGAAAAGAAAGTGATGGTGACAAAAGAAGATATGCTATCATTGGAGGGGAAGGATTTGGATGAGAGGGAGCAAAAATGGGGTGAGCTAATTTTCACTTTGGTTTTTCCAAGGAGATCATATCTAGAAGTGAGATTTGGTGAGATAATTGACAAGAGTAGAGTGAGTGACAAGTGGGTGAGATGACTTACCCTTGTGAGGTTTCGGCTAGGATGTTTTGGGAGCTAGAACTGAAATCATCAACCTTACTTTTCTTGGTATTTTCGTACTAAGAGATGAGAGTCTTTCAAGTAGAATAGGCATGATGGATTCTAAATGTTAGGGTCATCATTGGGCGACTTGAGACCCATTCTTTTCTATTCTTTTTCTAGGTTTTCCCATGAGTTTTGGCAGGTCTCTTTTTGGAAGCAAACCAACTCTATGATGTGCCACTCTAGGCACTATCATTTATTCTTCATGTCAATTACACTTGCATGTCAATCTCTTGTGTCAATCCAACCTTAGGTGGAGTGGAGTGCTCTAAGCACTAGGTTCCCCTTTGGCCAAATGCATGCATCTCTTCTTTCCTTCTTTTTTTTTTTTCTCATCTCCATTTATGTAGGTTTCGGCTAACTCAACTACTCAACTCTCTCCATTTTTCTTCACATTTTCTCACAATCCAAACAAACTTCTCTTAAGCAAATTTAAGTTTTCTTCAAGGTTTTTTTACGTGAAAGTATTTTTTTGAAAGGTAAACAATCTCTTGAACTATTTCCACCCTTTCATGTAAAGATTTAAAGAGTTTTCTTCTAACACCTTAGTCTTCATGTTTTCTTTTTTTTTTTTTCAAGCCTTCTTGCTTTTGGGTTTTCTTAAAATGAAAATGAAAGCTAAAGTTCTTCTTTAGAAGAAAAACGCTTCTTTTGAAAAGCTAACGATTTCCTTATAACAAGCAACCTATCAGTTGAGTTGAGTTAAAGTTTTCATAGATTTAATATTGCTTTTTTTTTCCAGATTTATCTTTTCCCTACACTTGGAAATTTTATAAGTACATCTTTAACTTAACCCTAGCATTACTTGCATATGCAGAGTGAACATATTGTTGATGGATGCCTTACCTATTTGCTTGGCTTACCTATTGGAAGATTTTATTATATATGTTCTATGCTATGTTAGGATAATATCTTAGGATTTTAATCTATGGAATATTGATGGTTTGTAGTGATCATTGTTGGGAGGAAATGTAAGGAATATGCTATAACCTTTGGAATAGTGTTGATGAAGTCATGAAATGATATGTTGAAGAACAAAAATATTTTTGGAACCTAAGCATTCTTGGCAATGAAGAGTTTGGAGGAAGATTTTAAGTATGAAATTTTGATCTATGTAATGACCATAATTTAGATATTTGAGAAGTTAAAAAGATTGAAACTAGGAAATATCTTGGTGAAATTTCGGATCCATACATGGAATAAAGTGTGGAGTTTATTTTGTGATTGTTGGCAAAAGAATATTTAAGTAAGGACACTTAGAGTTTTTGGTCAAGTTTTCTTTTTGATAGATTAATTTATTTAATTTTTCTAAGGACATGCTTGAGTGAATAGAAGAATAAAGGAGGAAAAAAATATTAGACTTTGAAACCTCTAAGGAATTCGGCCTTACCCTTTTGGGATAGGGTTGCTATGGTTTGCCTTACTTTAACTGAGTGAACATGGTTTTCTTGGAATATAATAATGTTTGCATGATGTAGTATTGACTAAGATATGATATGGAAAGACATGTCTCACATGTATCATAAACTACATGTTTTGCATGAAAAGTCATATGTCACATGCATGGTCATCCAAGCTAAGAGTTCTATGTCTTTTGGGTCAATACATTTTTCAAAATAAAATGGATTAAGTTTTTACAAGAACCCCAAAAGCTGGGACGGATATTGTTCCAGTGGAACTCCCTATTCACTTAAGAGTGACTAAAGTCGAGTGAAACCCCTTGGGTCGACGAAAAACAATCAATAGGTTACAGTCAACAGGTCATGAATGGTTCCTATTTAAAGGATTTCGGAGCGTGGTTGCACCTAAAACTAGTGGGTGCCAAGGACGATGAAGGCGATTTGAGTCTGTTGTAAGAATATGTTTATGAAGTAGTCACCTAGACTAAAGTAGTCGTAGTATGGTGCATTAACTAGTAGGGAGAACACGGTGCATAGGGGAACCGTGAGGTATCCAATATGAAAAGTCATGACAAGAAAAACTATAAATCCAAAAATGATATGAATATGAATAATGGCGCCTAATGATATAAATACTAATAAGACATGAAAAGTTAACGAAAAGTCATATGTGCCAAAGATGTTTATGAAACACGAGAATCTTTTATGAAAATTCATGCGTAAGGGTCACAAGTCTCAATAAAAGTCATGAATGAAAGTCTTCTATGAAAGTGCATGTGTATTAGTCACATTCTAAGTCTCATGGTCATGACGCATCCATTTATTTTTTATGTTTGCCCATAAATGCCTGTGATGCTATTGTTATGATAATTGTGTACTTATTAAGATTTCTTGAAATCTCACTCATTTATTTTCTAATCGTCACCCTTTCATGAGATAATAGACTTGGTTGCAGGCAAGTATGGACTCTCGAAGCTAGATTTCCTGAGAGACTCCTCGGACCCGTGAGGGCTTGACTAAGTATTCTCTTTTTGATGGAGTGGCCCCATTTCTATATGATCTATCTATACTTGAGATGCGGAGGAGTGCGCTTAGGACGGCAGAAGGCCATCAACCCGTAGGGCGTTGCCTTGTTTTGGGTGCTGATGGATCCTTATTCCTTGATGGCGTCTATACGTTGTCAATCGGAATAACTGTTCAGTGGGGACACAACGTGAGTCTGGGACGTTCCCTTTTCAAATTCAGATATAAGGAGGTCAAGAATGAACTCCTGGTTTAGGAAGGGGTAATGGGGTCATCTCCTTTCGGGTTTCAGGCTATGTCATATTTTGAAGAAAACTTGTATATCTCCCGTGTTTTGGGAAGTTTGGTCTTATGTTGGATATGATACATTACGACATATATTTATAAATTTTCATTTGGGGCATTTATTTAGTTCTACCATGTGATGACTTGGCAAGTTTATTTTTATATTTCTTGCCCATATTCTCTGACTTAACCTATTCTATTATGATAATTATTGCATACTATTAGTAAGTTAGGGGCATGCATTTATCTCTGACAGGAAAGGAGGTTATATGCTCCCGACGCTTCAGTTTACGTACAATCCCAAACGTAGGCTGGAGGCGTCGACAAGGTGGGTATTAGTAAGCAACTGGAGAGGAATTTCAATAATCAACATCAAGTATAACAGAGTTCTAATTACTTAATTCTCACAATCAAGAGAATAACATACTAAGATTTCATTAAAGATGACAAGAACTTTGACTTTTTGCGTCACTTGAAAGGGATGCAAAAAGACCAAAATTACGACGCAAATGATTATTTCCATCAATTTCTCATTGATGCAAGGGTGACAATAATGTTCACTGTCAAAAGCACTTTAGCGTCGAAGTTAAGCACTTTAGCGTTGGGTAAATAACATCGTAAAAAAAAAAAAAAACTATTTGCACGATCATAATATGGTGACGCAAAAATGGATAATATTGTCTCGCAAATGATGTCAGATTCAACTACTTTGACTGAAGGGCGACACATCAAAAGAATCCCACCAAAACTCCTTCGGTAAGAATTCGTGGGGAACTGTGAAGGGAGGCCTGTTCGGGATAGATCGGGCTCCAGGCCCATTGTCAGGACAAGGTAGGCCCAGCCCTAGAATCAATTTAGCCCCCCTAGCGAGCGGCTCAGCATTTGGGAAGGAAGGCGACCCCTAGGATGGACGGGGCAGAAGGACACCTTTTGGACAAGTCATAAGATAGGAAGAGCCAAGTCAGAGAGCGACAGGCATGCCCCTCAATGCATTAAATGAAAGAGCCTGCTAAGGCTACGCCGCATTAAATGCAAGCATGGTGGAACCATGCCAATCACCCATAAGCATTAAATGCGCAACAAGAGTTGTGATTGTAGGGACTCCCCAATTAGCTATTGGCTCGCTACAGTGCCTACACACTATCCATTGCCCTTTTGGCATGCTAGTTTTTCCCTTCCTTTTATTTGGTTCTTATAGTTTCTGCTTTTAATTTTCTTTTAAGTAAGTGATTAGCAATATTTCTTCCTCTGAATTAGGTCTTTCACTCACAAGATATAGTTTTTTCTCATTCTATTCTTTCGTGTTTGTTTTCTACTACTCCTTTGTAATTATTTTTTTTTTTTTGTGCTTATTGCTGCTACACCGCCGATCTCTTTCCTCTACCATTTCTCAACAATTTAGATGACAATATCGTCGAATCTCGTCCAACATTTCTGATTTCAATGTATTGCTTCCTCCAACTGTTTATATGATCGACTTTGATAAAGCCATCTTTAGGCAGCTAAAAGTTTCAATATTTTGTATAATTATTTGAAAAGAATTTAAACTGAAATGTTGTCTACTCAGAAATTCTGCTGTTTTTTTATCGATTTGGGTTTATGCAAAGAAAAATGCTACTACATTCACTACAAAAGTCACCATGTTTTATTTTTTTTTATTATGTTATTTTTTATTTGTGTTAATTACTCTTTGCCACATCGAACTTTTACTCAATTTATAATATACCTCCAAAACTAATAATTGTATCAAAGTGGATTTGCTCACTTTTAAAACTTCATAATCCCCCCCTTTTGTCTACCATAAGTGTTAAATGAAACAGAAAGATGAGCACATACTGCTTACATGCAACTTTTCACCTGTAAAGACAAAAACACTCAAGAAAAAATTTTACTTTGCCCTCTTGGTATGAAACCCACATGTTTTAACTTGTAGCTGCCGCACGCCACCACTAATGGCGTCACCGCCAGCACCAGCGTCTTTTCCTACCTTAGGCAACCTCCCCTAGCTCCCTTTGTCCAGCCATGATCCCACCTCCCCTCACTCTCTCTCATTCTCTCAAACACGATTTCCACCTTTCAGGCTAGATTTGCCGCCCTCCGACGGTTGCACCACCTCACATCTACCAACAACGTGTTCCTCTTCCACAGTGAACCTTCCCCTAGCTAGGGATGACAAACCGAACACCCTAGCCCAAACTGCCATTGTGCACAAATGAGCGTCACGATAGGCGTTGTTAAACGTCACATACGACCATTCTACCGCCACCCATGGACTCCCCACCATATTGGCCACCCTTACACGACGCAGATCTGGTAGTCAAAACCCTAGTTCTAAACCTCGAGATATTCTCGTTCTGAGCTCATGGCACTGACCCCAACGGAGCTAATGGCTTTTGACGCCACTTTTCGTGCCAGGAAGTGAGCAACGCATGAGTTTACCCTGTGATGTATAACCCTCTCTCTTGTACTTATGTTAGCTGATTGGTTGTAGACTGTGCTGTTAGTTGTAGAGTTTGCTGCATAGTTTTATAATTGGTTAGCTATGTTATGGTAGTGGTGTAGTGCGTTGTGAAGTAGTCTTGTTGCTATGAAGTAGTGTTCTAGACTATGCTGTAATGTATGGATGTGCTATGGTCATAGTTGTGATATGGTGCAATGTGGTTTGTAGAGAGTACACATGGAGTGTACTCCATGGGATGAAGCGATACACCGTGTGACATGTATCGTATGTGACATGGCATAGCATATTGTGAAAGGAGTACATGCGGAGTGTACTCCATGGGTAAAGCGATGCACTGGTGTATCATATGAAATGTGGCGTATTGTACTGTGGAGAGAGTACACACGGAGTGTACTCTATGTGGTATAGTATGGATGGAATGGAGTACGTGTGGGGGTACTTCATGTAATGTAGTTATGATGTCCCGTAAGACGTGTTACGAAGATGGATGGTTGAGTGATTGAAGAGTATAGAGCGCGTGAAGTGTCAAGAACTACGGAGCAATGTCCCGAAGGAGTTATGATGTGACTGTGCGATAATTAGTCCTAGGCAATGATGTTAAAAACTTAGTCGCATAAAAATACCTGCAAGTGCACAGAATCGTAACAAGTAATAAAGTTTTTTATAGAAAACAGATATCGAACCCATAGGAACTAATTATGATATTGAGTACTGAAATTCACTAAATTAATTACTATTTAAAAAGCTAAAAACAAATGGAACGATTTTACTATCTAAATTCAATCGAAATACTTAGCAATAATAAATCTACGAATAAAAAGTAACAGAGGTTGAAATCTAACAATGTGAAAATGTAATAAGAATGGATTTAGCACGTTTGATTTCACATAATAAGTCCTACACAATTTATTCTTCCTAATTATTAAATTTCAATAATTCTCATATTGATGATAAAAGTTTCTTAACTTTTCAATATCTTTTCTCCAATAATATTAAAATTATCTCCAACAAATAACTCCATATCTTTATGCAAATTTAATTAGTTAGAGACTCATTACATTCCTTGAATTTTTTTGAAAAATCCTACTAGTTGTAGTAAAGTATCTCTATTTTCGCTCAATGAATAGTGTTTAATTCTAGAACTAAAATCACAAATCAATTCTCAGTCTCATTGTAATTCAATTGATTAAATAATAATTCACTAAAAAATTGCACTTATTAAGAATAAGAATGAAATACTCAATCATAGAAATATTAAAATATAAAATAACTTGAAATATAAATTGTGTGTTCAATACTAAACTACATCAAAACTCTAGAAAATAAAATTAGTTCGTAATAAAATTGAAAATAAAAATAATAAAATTCATGTTCTTCGTTGGAGTTGGTTGATGAAACATACATCTTTTGCCTCTATTCTCCAGATCCTTCTCCTAAAAAGACTCTCAAGAAAATCCCCAAATATTGTGATGCCTCTCAACTTCTCACTTTATTTTATTCCCTCACTCCTAGCCTATCAGAGTGAGGGGCTACCGATGGTAGGTTTGGCTCGCTAGTGAAGCAGGGGTGTTGTCGGTGAGGTGTCGGCATGGTAAAGCGATCGGTGGTGGCCTAGGCAAGCTAGAGGAGGAAGATCGGCCACAAGGGGAGGGGGAACCTGGGAAGAGAGAGAGGAGAGAGAAAGGGAGAGGGAAAAGTGATTGGGCCTAGAGTTTCCCTCTGTATTTATAGGCCTTATACCTTAGAGTCTTCAAACGAATAAACAATGAATTTTAAATACTGATTTAAAAATACGTAAAACCAACTTAACTTAAAACACTAACAGGAGTCAAGATAGAATATTATTTTAGTTTAACCTTAGTTTATAAAATAATATTCATTCATCATTAATTAAATGATAGAGCTTTACTAAGTATTTTAAAAGAATAAAGCTATATATTTAAATCAGAACTTTAAAACACAATTTAAATCCCATAATATTTTAAATAACTAAAATCATGCGAATAAAATCATTTTGTACAATTATAATATTCTGGAACTCTTCAAAATATTATAATTGTAATTTCTTAGAAATTAGGCTTAGGTTCAATAACACTGGAAATACTTTATATAATACTTTCAGGACATTTAAAATATTCGAAAGCATTAAAACATTGGGTGTATTCAACTGTTATCTTTTAAAATACGTCATCGGGGTCTGGCATGTAATCTTTTAACTAAAATCATGCGAATAAAATCATTTTGTACAATTATAATATTCTGGAGCTCTTCAAAACATTATAATTGTAATTTCTTAGAAATTAGGCTTGGGTTCAATAACACTGGAAATATTTTATATAATCCTTCCAGAACATTTAAAATATTCGAAAGCATTAAAACATTGGGTGTATTCAACTGTTATCTTTTAAAATACGTCATCGGGGTCTGGCACATACATTGAAGCTCGTTTCAATCGAAGGAGAGAGGAGCGGACTGTCACATCATCCGCCTGGGGATTCGTTCCACGTTAGAAAAGAAAAAGTCCTATCCCCGGAACTTACATAGCATAAGAAAGAATAAATTTCATCTCCAAAATTTACTGATTGTAAGAAAAAATAATATTTCATATCTGGAATTTGCTTCACGTAGGAAAGAATAAATTTCGTCTCCAAAATTTACTTAGCACAAGAAGAAATAAATTTCATCCCCGGAACTTACTCAACATAAGAAAGAATAATAACTTTCTCAGCATAAGCAAGAATAAATTCTATCCTTATAATTTACATAGCTTTGAAAAGCTCATCGTTGAAACTTGTGCGAACTAGTTCTTGCGTGTAGATAATGCACCTTCATGCACGTTTGGCATAGTCACGCCTTGCTCAAGACTTCACATCCACGTCTTGTCATTCCTCCATTGAAATGCTTTGATTCAAATCCAGGTACTTGGTCCCATCTGCTAGGTAGCACTGACACTACCTAAGCAAAAATCTTGTCAACAAAACTTGAAATTGTTGTTGCATCTTCCATCTCAATCCTACCTCAGCTCGTGGTCATCAAGCACCTTCGAACTATCGCAATCTAACTAACGAGTTTAATCTACCACTTAACTAGCAATGAACAATTAAACAACTCACAAGCTACTAACAAGCAATTTAGAAAACTAACAATCGATTAACTAATACTAACGAGCAATTCGCAAATAACCAACAAGCAACTAACAAGCATTTAAGAAATAATTATAAGCAACAATAAGCAATTGGCAAGAAACTATTCATGCATATCATGACATTCCTTCGTTCGTTCTTTATACTCTTACTATGTATAGCTCTCATACCTTGTACAGTCCATGCAATTAAAGAGTACGTATTTTCTTCTTGGAATAAGAATTCAAATAACTAACAAGCAATCAATAAACACTAACAATTAATTAACACACAAGCAACGAATAACTAACAAGTAATTAACAAGCCAATATAAATTAACTAACAAGCACAGAAAGGCAACTAACCAACAACTAACAATTGACAATAACAATAACAAGCAACAAGCAAACAACTGTTCATGCATTTCATAACATATCTTCTTTCATTCCACATTCTCATACTACATATAGTCTTTGATACGTCATTCAATCCATGCATTAAAAGAATATGTACATACACAACAAACAAATAATTAACAAGTAGTTAACAAACAACTAGAAATTAACTAACAAGTAGCAATCAACTAACAAGAAATTAACAAACAATATATGTATAACTCCTCGCTCCTAAATATAATATTTTTAAAACTATTTTAGGGAGGCAGTGTGCTACTAAATCTTTTATTTATAAAACGCACCAGTTACGAACGTTTTATAATAATTGAAACACTCTTTATAAAACTTAAAGAGAGCCAACGGAAAATTTTAATTAAAATATTGAAATCTCAATTGTTTACAAAAATATTTTATTCACTAAAAATCATAAAATTACCACTAATACATTGTCTAGGCTCTTACTTCGCCTCCCTGAGTCAAATCCTACCAGCTGTGCATCCTCTTTACCTGTGATGATTTTAAAATATATAAATAAAATAAAATGAGTCGAATACTCAATAAGCAACACATCATACGATAAACATAATAATTATCGATTTTCATGCATACTCATAGATACATATATAATAATATGAACACGATCTTTTCATAAATGTTGAGCATGATTTTTCATAGATGCTGAAAACATGAACTTTTCATAATCTTATCATATCGTACCATATCATATATTGTTATTCATTGTTGATCCCTGTAAGTTAGGGTTATAACGAATCTAAAAAGATTCTGATTCCGTCAGTAGCCGCGGGTTATGGAATCTATACATAAGAAAGACATATTGAATATACTACCAGCATGTACAATGTGACAATACAATATGCCCATACATAGATATCAACTTCATATCATACATAGGTCACTTACATATCTTATCATACTTGCATATTTATCATAACATAGATTTAAAAAAAAAAATCGCATGCTTTCGTAACATGCCATGGTGCACACTTCCTCACATGAATTCATGATCTTTCATAAATAATTTTATGCATACTTTCACATAAAATCATGACGTTTCATAAATACCTTTAATGTATAAAATCATGAGGTTTCATAAATATCTTAATGCATAAAATTTTCGTAAATCATGCATGACTTTCCATAATTTTTCATGACTTGAATACATAAAAAGAGGCTTCTAAATGATAGTCATACATACATAATAATTTTATAAAATATATTTACCGTACATGCGTAAAAGGTATGATCATGCTATTTAATTCCTAAAGCTACTTCCTGATTTCTACATCGTAGCTCATAACCTGTACGAGATACTAATTGTCACTAACTTTAAAAATGTATCTTAGCCTTCTAATTACATAAAATCATAACAAATAAAATTATTTAATAAAAGATAAAAATATGTTTTAAAATATTTCAAAAAAATAGTACTTGTAAGAAATAAGTCTTTTTGGACTTACACTAATTTTAAAACACACGTCCAACTGAAATAAAATCAAGCCCAATTTAAAAACACGACCCAAATTAAAGGCAATATGAAGGAAATCCTCAAGAAAAAGCCCAAGGTCTATATTAAAAGTGATCTCGTGAATAAGAATTAAGGCAAGACAAGTCTTCCATATGCACTAAGGGTAGGGATGCATTTACAGGGTTAAATGAAGGGCTAGGGCTTCTCCATATGACAAGTCGGAGGAAGTCGGCAGTGTCACTGGGCTTCTCCAGCGGTGGTGGTGCGAAGGAGGTGAAGGAGAGTTCGAGAGAGAGAAAGAGAAGCCGAGACTGAGATGGAGAGGGAGATTTCGTCGAGGCTTATCGGAAAGGAGTGGGCTCGGTAGATCTAGGCTGGCCGAGAATTTCTGTGTCTATGGGGATGGTCCGACGCCCTTAAAGGTGGTCAGCGTGGTTGGGAAAACACTTGAGATATTTAAATTGTGTTGTCGATGGTAAGAAACTCTATTTGCCGTGAGGTGAGTTCCAGTGTTTCTCTAGATTTTTGTGTGCTTAAATCAGAGGGTTAAGGGGGATCTTATAGACGAGGAAGAGGGAGAAATGTAATGGATAAGGAGATTGATATTGAGCTATGATCAGGAGTTTAAATTTGAAGTTGGAGTTGGTTTCAAATGGAGATGATGACCGAAGGATTTAGCTACGAAAATAATTCTCGGATTGAGATAAAGCTATGTGAAATCATGGTTTCTGAAATGTTTCTATGAGAAGATGTAAGAGTTTAAGTTGGAATATGTTTCGGATAATGATTCAGAAGGATTGAGTTTTAATGTTTGAGATGAAATTTGTATTTGATTTTAAATAGGAAAAGCAGAGGAGGGAGGCCTCAGTTAGAAGAGACTTTCGGGACTCATATCCTGAATTCAAAAACCAAGATTATGGTTTGTTTAAAACAAAAAACTTAACTACAAACTAGTCGAGGGAACACAGATAGGATAGGAAATCAAAACAAATTAAATCACTATCTTAAATCTTATCTTTAACATGTCTAGATGAATTAGTAATAGTTAAATACTAATAAAAATAGTAATAATAATAATAATAAATCCAAAAGTTTTAGGTCGGGATGTTACAAAAGGCAATAAACAAACAAGCAAGCAAGCAAACAACTATTCATGCATGACCTAACGTTCTGTCGTTCATTCTTATCTTCTAGCTACATACGGTCTTTGATACCTAATACAATCCGTGCCCTTAACATTACATTCATGCATTCTATGTACTACTTAGAAAACATCATAGCATTAAAAGAAAATATTTTCTCATACTTGCTGCAGGACGAGACATGCCTTGGGAAGACGCTAGTCTAGGTTTTTCCTTTACTTGCAATTCTTTTTTCAAAAATTTTCTTTCTATAGAAAAGCTTAAGGAGTCAAGCATAACCTGGGTTATGCTCTTATACCAAGTTTGTAACAACCCCACCTTGATTAGGGTGCAATCGTAACTTATGTGACTTTTCATCTCGAAAATAGTTTTAGAAAATGGGACAGATTTTGTTTATTTTAAAACCTTTCAGTTCATACCTAGGGTGCAAGACTCCACATCATAAAATAAAAAATGATTTTGCAATAAAGAGGTTTACCGCAGAAAAACGTTTCATTTATAAAATAAAACATGATTTTGCAAGTGACTTCACTTGCAGTGAGGGCCAAAGAATGATATTTAGACTCGACACTTGAGCAAGAAATAGTTGGCTATTTGTTTGCAGTCCAGGAGACCAACTTTGCTCCAATAAATACTTGAGTTTGCCTACTGTGGTAAGAAAATCCAAGTACAATAATTTCATAGCTCTTAAAGATAAGATCTGGAGAAGGATCAATAATTGGAAGACAACTTTGCTCTCATCAACAAGCAAGGAAATTTTAATAAAGAATGTGTTGCTCTCATTAGCATATACAATAGGTTTTTTTGTTATTACTAAAGATCTTAAAGAAATTGAAGCTATGAATGCAAAATTTTGGCGGAGTCATAAAAAAGGATTAGAAGGGGATACACTGAAAATGTTGGGATAGGCTTGGAACAACAAAAAGCTTGGAAAGGTCAAGATTTCTTGATTTAAAATATTTTAACATAGCACTACTCGCTAAACAAGGGTGGAGGATTATTCAAGAGCCCTCTTCATTGGTGGCTTGTATTTATAAATAGAAATACTTCTCAGCTAGTCATTTTGTGGAAGCAAAGTTAGACTACTGTCCTTCTCAAATTTGGAGGAGCATATGGTCTAGGGGGAGGATGGTACTACAATTAAGAAATAGAATAGAAATTGTTATGATCTTTCATCATTTATGGTCTGATCTCATTTCTAGATTGCATGTTGATAACCTGGACTTGGTGGCATAAGTATTCCATTGGTTATGGAGGAGGAGAAATGAGTTATTTTTCAATGACAAGTTCAAAGGTCCTTCTATTATATTACAACTGGCAATACAAGATCTTGAGGCATATCATTGGCTCATGTCAAGACCTTTGATTCACAGGAAAGGGTGGTGACAATTATAGAAAGAAAAATTTTGAGACCTCCAACTTTTTCTTGTCTAAAAGTGAATGTTGATGTTGCTTTTGACAAAGTAGGAGAAAGGATGGGGCTTAGTATTGTGATTAGAGATTACAGGGGTGAAGTACTTGGGGTTGTACTTTGCTCCGAATTCTTTTATCATGTCTGCCCATGTTGTTAAGAGTCTTGCATTGCTAAGATTTGTTACCCTTTACAATGAGTTGGTTTTTAGGCAAGTGGTGTTGGAAGGAGATGCTAATTAAGGAAGTGGTGGATGCTGTTAATGCCACCATAGCTGATTTTGGACAGGAAAAGTAATTGATAATATTAAGAATCACATGTCATTACATCTAAGTTTAGGGGTGGCAATATGTTACACGATTCGTTAACCCAACACGAACACGACACGATAATAGCGGATTAAGGTTTAGTTTTAATAGGTTTCGGGTCAAAACAGGTTGACACGTTAAGACACGATTGTTTAACGGGTTAATAGCGGGTCAACCTGTTTTAACCCGCTATAACACGTTATGACACGTTAAGAAAGTTAAAATTATAAATATACCTTTACATTTAAAAATAAAATTGTTTGAATATTAATTTTGATATTTTCTTTATTTAGATTGTAATTCATACTTGTAGTTAGTATTATAATTTTTATAAGTATTATGGTTTTAATATTTGTATAAAATTATACTAAGTTTAATTAAGTTAAACGAGTTAATTTTGGGCATATTCAACATATTTACATAAACAAGTTGAAACGTATCCTATTTTGTCATGTTAATTTATTTTGTAATATTCACTAATGAGTCATAACGGATTGATACGACACGACACGTTATGTTAACATGTCGTATTAGGATTTGAGATTTTGACACGATAAGCTTAACGGGTTGGGTTAAGGTTGACCTATATAGTATAATATACATGTCTTGACATGATACGAACACGACCTGTTAACACGATTTGACACCTCTATCTAAGTTGGTCAATCCCATTCACTGATAGAGAGGGAAACAAAGCTGTTCATATATTGCTAAATTAGCTTTATCTTTAGATGTTTTCCATCATCTCTTCGAATAAATCTTGTATTATTTAAAAGTCAATGAATTAAAGTTTAAATTTAAAAAAAAAATTTATTTTTTATTTAATTGACTTCGATGAGCCAGCTGTATCCTTGACACATAGGATAAGATTCTTAATATATGTGACATCCCGATTCCCTGCTACCAGACCCAGACCACAGAGGGTGCACTACTTATTTGATTTTCCAGTATTGAGAAAGTGTCCCTTAAGCTTCCGCATGATATCATTGTAAAGATCAGCAATCACTAAGTCCAAGAAAGTCTCAAACATGAAGAAGTATTGATTTTGGATTTGTTTCGTCATTATGGGAGGATATAAAATGAGATTATATAATTATTCTAATTTTTTTAAATTTTTATATAAAATATTAAGAAATAATTTAATTTTTAAAAATATTAAACTAAAATTATATTTTAATAATATTTTATTTAATTTTTATATTATTTTATTTCATATTATCTTATCTCACGTGGATATACCAAACAAATCCTTAATTGCTAGACTTTATGGAACAAGAGTACTGCACGCAACGGTAGCATCGGTCAAGGTACTATGGGAATTAAAAACCAAGTAATCAAAAAAGCTTCACTGGAACACGTTAATGAGACATAGAGCAAGTGAAAAATTACGAAAAGAGCAAGTGAAAATTACAAAATTGACCGAGTGTAATTTTTATTTTCTTATTCTTTATTTAATAGATCAAAGATTAATTATTAGTAAATTGCTATTTTATTTTCTATTTAAATATTTTTACAAATTAAAAATAAAAATAAATTTACACCTGACATTCTCCATCCAATAAAGATTGATGTTCATACTTTTTGACAATGACAGATCGATCCCCGTGTTCGAGAAAGTTGAATATATATGGCTACGCCACTATACCATGTGATTGACAGATCGATCCCAATGTCCGTGAAAGTTGAAGATAGCTAAAAATTAGTTGAATATTTTTTCCTTAGTTGAAAACAAAATTTATAGAATAATATCTGCAATGCAAGTTATTAAAATTTCAATAATAGGTAGGGGAGGGTACGTAAGCGCGCGGGCAGGCCGGCTTGTCTGCTTGCGTTATCAATCGCCCGTTACTTATCCAAAAAGGTCTTCCGTGATGCCCGATAATAACAGGCGCAATATGGAATTAAACGGATGTGGCCCCAAAGCGTGCTGAAAACCCTGAAAGATTATTTTACTTTCACTTCACGTACCTCTCTTAAGATATTAAAATTTTATCGTCAATCTCCAATATATGCTAGAAGTACTTCAAAAAACATCATCATTCTACAACTTTGCATAAATGAAAAATTCTACATCCATCAACGTTTCTTCTCAACGCCATCAACCGCTTCCTCCCACCAACTCATTTTCCATAGAATCCCTCGACTCCTCGGTGCAGAAATTCCTAAGAAGCTGGCACAGACGGAAAACATGGCGATTCTCCTTCAACTCCACCCGGGAAGATTTGATCAACAGAGCACCATGGAGAACCAAGTTGGCTAATTTCCTCGAATCCAACTGGGTCCATGGTATTGCCATTTTGCTGCTTCTTCTGGACCTTATCATCACTATCCTCGAACTCACCTCCTCTTTACTTAAATGCGCTCCAAAAACGGACAAGGCAGTGGAAGTTTGGTACCATTGGGCAGGGATTGCAATCTTAAGCGTGCTCTGTGCAAGGACGGCAGCTTTAGCCTTGGGACTAGGCAGTTCGTTCTTCAGGCGACCGGGTAACGTGGTGGACGGTGCAGTTGTTATAGCGGCACTGGTTTTAGAAGTGTTCTTGGCGAGGAGAGGAGGTGGCTTGCTCGTTGTGGTGAGCCTTTGGCGTATTGTGAGGGTTGTGGAGAGCGCTTTCGAGTTGAGCGACGACGCCATAGAGAAACAGGTTGCAGGGATAGTGTGGCAGTTTGAGGCGCTACGGGAAGAGAACAGGAGACTCTTGGAGGCTGTTGCTGAGAGAGATAAGATGATAGAGAAGCTCCGGGATGAACTCGATCAATGTGGAAATGATTGCATTTAACGTTTTCTCCTGAATATATTAATTTTAGCCGAAAATATTATTGTGTAGGGAAGCATCTTTATATGCTGTAGCACACTATCTGTACGTAATAGTGCTACATATCATGAATAACTCATCTACTGTGTTGAGGATCATATTGAGGATCCTCTGCCTTAGATCTAAGGCTTTCTATTTTTATATCCATTGATCCGTAATTGTATTAGCCTAATTCTTTCCATTTATTTGTAATTATTCTTTACGTGTAATTACCGTATACAAACATGTCAGTAAGTCTATATTTGGAATTGACTCGCAACAATCAAGCGTGATGGTTTCTAAACATTCTTATGGTATGAAGAGCCCTTTAGAATTAACCTCCATCGACACCTATTCTTCCTCTCTACGGCTGCCGACTCATCCCCTCTCCCTTTCAACAACATGATTCACATGATTACCACAAAACTCTCTTCATCCAATTACCTTATGTGGAAAAGCCAACTCCTTTCTCTCCTTAAAAGCCAATAATTATTAGGCTATCTTGTGGATGGAACCTTTGTCCCACCACCATAGTTTGAACCTTTGGTTCTCAGCCACCAAGCAACAAGTACTTGGCATGAAAAATCACTGACCAATGCCTCCTCAGCCTTCTCCTTTCCTCTCTCACCGAGGAAGCCATGGCAGACGTTGTTGAGCTCTCCACCTCACGCGAAGTAGGGCTAGCCCTAGAAAACACCTTCAGCCACCGTTCGAAGGCCCGCCAGATACATCTCAAGGATGATCTTCAGATGACAAAATGTGGAACCAAACATGTTGTAGTGTATGCCTAAGCCTTCAAGGCTCTTTGTGACCAACTCCATGTTATTGGTCGTCCCGTTGATGACATCGATAAAGTGCATTGGTTCCTCTGAGACGTACTGAGTTTTCCAATTTCTTCACTACGCAGATGACCCTCATGCCTCTTCCCTCCTTTGCCAACTTGTTCTCCAAAGTTAAAAGTTTTGTACTTTTTTAGCAATCCCTTAAAGCCTTCACAATGCCCATGACATCATTTACTATCACCAATTGGAGCCAAGATCATGGGAACCAATGGACCCATTCTTCTTGGAACCAACAAGGGTGCAACAGTGGCCATGGTCACTCCTTTTCAAATCGCGGCCAGAGTCGCTCTTACTGTAGTCACGGGCGACGTCCCTTGAGCTACCGGATCGATGTCAACAACGCTATGAACGACATCACTCTGAAGCACAACTTGCAGAAGCTCTCACCTCATGCCCTATCTCAAGGATTGGAAATGAAGCTGCGAACTGGTACTTGGACATAGGGGCTTTGGCCCACATGACTTCAGCCCAATCAACTTTGGAGTAGTTCACTAATTATATGGGTAAGGATTGTGTGATTGTTGGGAACGGTGCGTTCTTACCCATTATCCACTCTAGTAAAATTTTACCTTCCCTAGATTTTCAACTGTTAGATGTTTTGGTCGCCCCTCAAATTACTAAAAAAAATTTGTCTATTAGTAAATTAGCTATTAATATTTTTCCATCATCCGTTACATTTAGTAATAATTTTTCACTGTTCAAAATCTCCAAATGGGAATGGTGGTGGCAACCAATAAACAAGATGGCGACATATATGATATATGTGCTAGAGCATGGAAATTCAGCTTTTATTTATGTCTGAAAAAAAAATCTTTTAATGTTTCGTATGGTTTATGGCATGTTTGCTTTGGACGTGTGAATCATTTTGTTATCTCTATTTTGAATAAAAAATGACAGCTTTATCTTACTTCTTTATTGTAATCTCCTGTGTCATGTTGTACATGTCAACGTGCGAAGACTCACTGCTTTCCTTATTCTCGTAATGAACATCGATCGTCAAATATATTAGATCTTATTTATTGAGATATATAGAAAGGGCCCCTTGCCTATAAATCAAATTTGGGTTTTACCTACTAGTTTTATTCATTGATGATTATTTTCATTTCACTTGAGTTTAACCATTGACATTGGAATTTGATTTCTATGATACTTTTATTCAATTTCAAAATTTTGTGGAAAATCAACATTCTGCTCATATAAAAATGTTTCTAAGTGACGGTGGTGCAAAATTTACTAGCAACTATTATAAATCTCACCTTCGTAACTCTAGCATTCATCATCAACTCTCTTGTCCATATATGCCCACACAAAACGGTCGTGTTGAAAGGAAATTGTAATACCCTATATGATAAAAATAAGGGTGGGTGGTGTAGGGGATTCCACATTGCTTGAGAAGGAGAAGTTCTTACTCTTTATAAGATTCCAATGGGACTCCAATTGTATTATTGACTAGTCCTTTTGGAGTATAAGCCATGTGGTTTGGGCCGTCCATTGGGGCGTTACAAAATACTATCATACGACTGAGACTGGCCTGGCCCTCCTTTCTGTTCCCACATCTCTATTCGCTTTTGGGTTAACGCGTGATGCTTACATTATTAACCGTTTGCCCACATTGCTTCTTAGAGATAAGTCACCCTTTGAGCTTCTATATGGTTCATCCCCAAATTATGAGAATTTCCATCCCTTTGGTTGTCTTGTTTATCTTTGTTTGCATGATTACATGACAAACAAAATTTCCCCTCATAGTGTCCCTTGCATTTTTGTGGGTTACAGTTTCTCTAATAAAGTGTTTCGTTGTCTTGACCCCACCACCTTCATGCTTTATATCACCCGACACGCTCAATTTGGTTAGAACTACTTTCTCTCTCAACATTCCTCCCAGGCCCAACCCTTATCATCCCTCAAAATTTCAAATTTTTTGGAACTCAATGTTTCCCATACAAGCATGCCCCTGACTTCCCCTACACCACATTATCGACACATTTCTCAATTTGGATTCACCTCGTGTATTATTTGTATTGATCCTGTTGATGAGTCTTTGCAGGCAGCTAATTCTTATGCAAGACCATCTCTATCACACTCGTATCCCAGACTGGCTTCTCCCGAGCCCACCATTGAGACGCATATCATTGCTCGCTCTCCTGTAGCAACTGCTCCATTGGGCTCTCATCCCAAGCTCACATGGGCCAAAGCTAGTATTTTCAAAACTCGCCACCCGATGCATCTCGGTCTTGTGGGATCCTCTGGACTTCTTTCTGCTCTTCTTGCATCCTCTGAACCCAATAGATTCAAATCCACTGCTAAGAATCATGCTTGGTTTGCCACCATAGATGAAGAAGTTCAACCCCTACAAAATAATCGTACCTGAATTTTGGTTCCTTGACCCGCCAACACCAACATTGTAGGTTCCAAATAGGTATTTCAGACCAAATATTTTCCCGATGGATCGATCGAACATCTCAAAGCCCGTCTTGTTGTCAAGGGTTACACTTAGGTACCTGGTCTTGACTACACTGACACATTTAGTCCTATTATCAAAGCTATTGCTATCCGTGTTTTACTCTCTCTTGTTGTGACCAACAAATGGCCTCTTCGTCAATTAATGTAAAAAATGTGTTCCTCAACGGCCATCTCACTGAACATATCTATATGGAATAACCCCTGGGTACATTGACCCTCACTTCCCTAATCATACTTATCAGTTGCAGAAAGCTCGCTATGACCTAAAGCAAGCTCCTCGTACTTGGTTTCAGCGCTCTCCTCATTCAACTTGTCTTTTATTGCAATTGTGTAGATACATTACTCTTTGCTTTTCATAAGCAGCCTGACATGATCTATTTGCTTTTTTATGTAGATGACATCATTACTACAGGCAACAATTCCTCTCTTCTTGACAGCTTTACTCATGTTTACAATTATGAGTTCGCCACTAAGGATTTGGGTTCTCTTAGTTATTTCGTTGGTCTTGAAGCTACATCCACCACTAATAGCCTTTTTATTAGTCAACTGAAATATGCACAATAAATTCTTACGCGAACTCAGTTACTTGATAGTAAACCAGTCCACACCCACATGGTTGTTTTCCAGCACCTATCTGTAGATGGTCCCCTATTTTTGGATCCCACACTTAACAGATCTCTCGTCGATGCTCTCTAATATCTAACTATTACATGCCTTGATATTGTTCATGCCGTCAACTCTGTCAATCAATTTCTACATTTTCCAACTGAAAACCATTTTCTTGCTATCAAACGCATTATTTGCTATGTTAAGGGTACACTACACTTTGGTCTCAATTTTCATCCATCTGCTGCGCCTAGTGCCTTAGTCGTTTATTTGGATGCATACTGGGCAGGATATCCCGATACTCGTTGCTCTACCTTTGACTACTCTATTTACCTTGGTGACAATTTGGTTTATTGGAGTGCCAAGAAACAACCTATTGTTTCTCACTTCAGTTATAAATCTGAGTATTGTGCCTTGGCTCTCACTACCACTGAGATTCTTTAGCTCATGCATATCCTTCATGACCTCAAATTTCCTCTTCCATAAAGGCCTCTTCTACTATGTGACAACAAAAATGCAATCTTCTTGTGCTCCAATCTAGTTTCTCATAAGTGGGCAAAGCATGTTGAGTTAGACTATCACTTTCTTCGTGAACTTGTTGTTACTGGCAAGCTTTATATTGAGTATGCGCCTTCTCACCTGCAAGTTGCCAATATCTTCATCAAAAGTGCGCCACAACCTCTCTTTAAGTTCTTTCGATCCAAGCTTCCCATCCATTCAAATACGACGCTCAGCTTGCAGGGGGTGTTGAGGATCATATTGAGGATCCTCTGCCTTATCTAAGGCTTTCCATATGTATATCTATTAACCAGTAATTCTAGTAGCCTAATTATTCCAATTTATTTGTAATTTTTCTTTCATCTAATTACCATAAACAAACATGTAAATAAGTCTATATATGAAATTGACTCACCACTGAATCAAGCGTGGTGCTTTCCAAACATTCATATATAGTACTAGTGATCAAACGCGGCTTGCTTGTAGAACAAATATATTGATCCTAGGGAGAACGCCAAATTTAGAGCGGAATATTTCCCATGATTTTTTTTTGTGCAAATTAAATAGGCCAAATGGTAAAATTTAAGAAAAATAATAATTTGCAAACGGAATAAAGAAAATCAAGTAATCCACAAGCAATATACAAGGGCTTGGTTTGGATTGGGAGTTGAGTTGAAGCTCAATTCATCTCAAATTCATCATTACTCTTTCTCAAATTTCCAAACAAAATATAATAAATAATTCAATTTTTCAAATCCTAATTCAACTTTTTTAAATTCTATAATAATAATATTAAAAAATAATATTTCAATAATATTTTATTCAATCTTCAAAACTCATCTTATCTCATCTCAACTCATCTCATCGCATTTCTTAATCCAAACCAGGCCTAAATGTTTTAGTCGAAAGTCTTCCAATACAATGGGACAGTACAAAAAAAATGATTTTTGGGAGAGATTTTTTTTCCCACGAATACAATTCACTAGAAAATAATGACATTTTGTCACCAAAAACCACTTGCCAAAAATGTTCTACTGGAAATAATTATAATGGACTATTTTATTCTCGACGATATAAAATCTGTGGATATTAATTACTTTTTTCAACAAATATAGAATCATTGAAAAATTTGGCAGGTAATATTTTTTTTCTTATAAGCTGTGAAATTATGCTGATGTCACTATTGGGTGACAAAAGAAATACATTTTCTAATTATACCTTTGGCAGAAAATAGTTATTTGTTCCTATCCAATTCACATTATCACAAAATTTGATATCCCAAATAATTATATTATACAAATTTATTTTTCACAAACTAGGATACATAGAAATTAAACACTTTTTCTCACAAATAAAAATCTTAAGGAAAAGTTTTGCATTTATCAGTATTTGCGGTGACAATATAATGTTTCCTGCGAATCCAAATCGCCGCTAAATATAAGGATTTAAATACTTTTCCCCTTCCACCCGAACTGATCTGATCTTTTCGTTCTAAGCATCCTGCGATTGTTGAGCCCCCCCGCGGAATACTGATCTGTCCCACTCTCTCTTCCCTCCCCCTTGCAGCCGATGAAACTCCTCCCCTCTTCCCTCTATTCTCCCACAGACTTGCATTTAATTTTCTTTCTTCTTGAATCTTTACATCTACAATCTATAACCCTTGGTGACGGCTCCCCCCACCCCTACTAGGCCTCTCCCCATCGGCCTCACTATATCCTTGCCAACAATTTGTAACTCTAGCCCTAGGTGAGTCGTGACAGTATTTGTACTTCTCCCACGCATGGCCTCTCTTTAAAAACTCTTGCCCCTGCACGACCTTTTCCTTCAAGTCTTCTGGACCTCTGGTAAGACTCTGGTAACCCCATCCTTGCACTGCCTCTCCCTCTTTTTGTTTTTTATTTTGTCACGGAATTTTAGTATTTTACATGGTCTTGATTTATGTTTCTAGTGAAGGGTGAAAAATTCCATGGAGTGCCATCACGATTCACGATGAGTTTTTTGAAATATGGTAATGTTTGATCTGTGATTTTGTATATTGATCTGTTGTTGTTTGGATTGTTTGGATTTGCATATTGTTTGGATTTTTTGGATTTTTGGAGTGCTTAAGTACTTGTGATTCTGTGAATCTGTCATGATTTTCTTAGAGTATATTGTTTTGTATAGTCAGCCTAATGGTGTGGAGATTGATTGTCTCTTTGTAAACAGAATCAGAAAATTGGTACTTATTCAAAACAAAAGTTATAAAAAAATATGTGTTGCAATTGCAAGTATAGGGATGGACTTAGTATAAAAAAATCAAATTTATTATTGTGAATTAGTAAAATCATTGCTATTTCAGTTGGGATACATTTAGCGATTCAACATGCACTCAATAGATCAATCATTGTATATCAGTGAGAAAGTTCAAGAACATGTCATTTTGTGGAAGCGTCGTTAATTTTCTTCTGAATTTTGTATTCCTATGAGCATTTCATTTTCTACTAGTGAGTGATCTTTAGAACTCATAAATTTCTTTGTGCTCCTACATATATGGTTCGTATATGATTGTGTATACGGCATGGGAGTTTTTGTCATATCTAAAATCTTGCAGCTACATGCTTTACTCTTAGTGCATGGCAGATTTCCCCTATTTTTTATGGCCTTTTATATTTATGTTTTGCACGTATAGTAAGGAAGTAATTTGCTGTTATGATCGCTACAAATTTCCTTCTGTCCATCATGTCCTTAGACAAAATACTTAAGCACATAATATTATGCGGATGCTTGTTATGAGTTTTCATTTCTTTTTCTTATTTTACGATTTTTTTGTATGCTTAGTCTTTTTTATACATAATGATAGCATGCTGGTATGTTCTGGAGCATTGCAATAGTTTCTTAGGTTGGTGTTTCTTTCAAATACTTTGGTTCGGCAGGTAGCAATGATATTCAAGTGTATTCTATTGATTGCTATACATTTAACCCACCAAGATCATGTTAAACTATAGTTTGGATTAGTGCGTGTGGATGTTATGGGTGTCAGATAGGTAGTACCGACATGCCTTATTATGTTCAAGTCTAGGTGGCATGTAAATTGTTTTTATGGTACATTTTTCTCAGAAAAAGGGGATTGTTTTGAACGTTGATGATGTTGGGAATAAGTCGGTAAACAAACAGTAATAATCAAAGTAACGTAGTGGATGCAACACAGGAGAATATAAAACGATAGATAGAATACACATATATAAGTGGTTCAGCTCAAAATAAGCTTACGTCCACTGTGGGGTCGGTCTCAAAACTTCATTATAATCAAATATGGAGTACAAAAATTGAATCAAAAAATTCTACAAAGTAATCACTTAGTCTCACGTGTATACTCTCAACCTCACAAGTGTTTACTCTCAAGAATACTCAAGAACACTCAAAGGAAACTCAAAATGCAGAGAGAAAAGTGAAATAGGCAGTTTGGAAGTAAACGTTTAAATGAATGTGATTTTCTTATATAAGTCACACTCGTTCGAGCGAGACACTATTCCAAATGGCGCGCCCTAGGTCCGTGGAACATTAGCTCGAAGCGAACTATTGAGTGAACGACTAGGGCTGCATTTCGCTAGAGCGGACCCTCGAGCGAGGGTCGAGTGAAGTCACTATCTGCACCTCACTCGAGCTAGACGTCGAGCGAGGGTCTCGCGAAATCTCTGCCTAGATCTCGCTCGAACTGGACGTTGAGCGAGAGTCAAGTGAACTCTCGGGTTGAGTCTCACTTGAGTTGGAAGTCGAGCGAGAGTTGAGTGAACTTACTGGATGACTCTCGCTCGAGCTAGACGTCGAGCGAGAATACAAATGAGGAGCTTATTCAAACCACCTCTCAACAGATGATTTATAGACTCTCAGTTTATTCAAGTAAGAACCAAAGGTGCTCTCTAATATAATATGTTTGCTATTTCAATTGTGAAATGGTCTAGACTCCTGTGCATGCTAATGGCTACAACATCATCAACAAAATATACATATTTTACTTAATCTTCAGACAGTTAGTCCTTACTCTCTCTCCTTGAACATTATCGTCACAAGGTATAAACTCAAGTTTAACTCATGCCGATAAGTCTCTGTATCCCTCTAGTGTCTTAAGATTTAAATATTGAGATTTAATATCCCTCTAGTCATTGTTAGTAAATTACTAACAATTGTTTGGCTTTATTTTGCAGTGTTACTTCCTATGCTTATCTAGAAATTGTTATCGGGAGTATGACTTGTTTTTTTTTTTTTGTTTCCTGTACAATACACTCATGTTTTGGTTAATATTTTTGTGTTAAATTGATGTTGATGATGCTCATACTCTAAGGGCTCTGCCATAGTCATTTTTTTGTGCTTTTTTTGGTTGTTTAATCTTGTCTTTAGGTACTAGTTACATTTCACTAATATGAATATACATTTTTGTTGCCTTATTAGGGCTGAATATGCATGTATTCATGAATGGAATTATTCTCATTGCCTTTGTATAGATGATTAACTAATTCTTTATTTGGTTTCACTAATTCCAATATTTTGTATGAGAGGTATATATCTGTATTCCAATATTTTCTTTATATGTTTTGGATATAATGTTGTGAGCCTATGATACTATTTTACTAATATTTTTTTTTCATAAAAGACTATTTTTGACGATTTATGCTCGCCAAAAATATTTGTTTGACCGTAAATATTTATTTCCTATGATTTTCATTGCGACATATAAGTATTTCCGACTCCTGTTAACCATGGTTAGCACTTTTTTTACAACAAAATTTTACACTTTTTGTAAGTAAAAGAATCATCGAAAATAAGAATATTTTTGACGATTTGTGCAGTAGTAGCTTTAAACCCTTTAAGTTACTGGCCTATTCCTACGAGTCTACTATGAAAAGAGTCGTAAGAAAAAGTATATTTTGTTGTGGGAAAATCTACCAGTTAAAATTTACATTATAAACAACAATGGGTTTATAGATTTTCTTCTTTATAACAATTTCCATATGCTATCATGACGTTAAGAATATCGAAATTCTTGTTTTAACACATAATTATATCATCATGCATGTGGATATCAACTAGAGCAACAAGAATTTTGAAAATGGTCCAAATTAAAAGTAGATGATAGTAGTAAAAATAATCCTGGAGCCTCTGGCGCTGGTGGTGTTTTGAGAGATGATAAACGATTTCTAAAAATGGCTTTCGTTGTTAGCACCGGATTTGGATCTAACAATAAAGCTGAACTAATGGTTTTGTTGTTGGGTTTTCGAATGCTAAGAGTTGAATGTTTGTAATATCATAGTTGAGATGGATTCCATCCTTGTGATATCTTGGCATAGGGAGGACAAACGCAGGTTATGGTATTTGGACGATTTTTGAGAGGTAATTAAAGTACTTGTGCAAGGATTAAATGTTCGGTTTCAACATGTATTCAGGGAGGTTAATGCTGTTGCAGATTGCTTAGCTCAATTGGGAGGTAGTGGTTGCAATTATGTTTAATTGGTATTCGATGGGTCAATTACCTATTTAGGCTTATAGCTTAAAGGTATTCTCAAAACTAATTTGTTGGGGTTGCCTTGTTTATGTCTACTATGGTTCTTTTGTTGATAGTTGTTGTATAGGTTGGAACAAGTTGGTTAATAACTCCTGATCGCTCTTGACATAGGCTTCTTTGTTTTTTTGGTTGTTTAGGGTATATAATAGTTTTCATTTTTTTGGAGTCATATAATAAATTGATGCATGGATGTTTTATTGTAAATTTCTAAATTCCTCGTGTCTTAATTTTTATCACGTTATTTATCGCTATAAGTGAGGATTATTAAATAAAAATTAAAAAAACATAGACACAAGGGATCTTGTCTTTCATAAGGGGTCATTCATGGATATGTGATCTTGTCTTTTTCTAAAAATAAAAGGAAAAAATTAGAGCAAGAAGAAATATTGATAAGTGTAATTTTATATGATTTTTACTAGGGCTGCAACCCAACCAGTTTTAGCGGGTTTGGGGCTGACCCAACTCAATCTGAGGCCCTGGAACGCACAAATCTAACCCGACTCGATCCGAACGTCTTGCTATTGAGTCGAACTCATGACCCAACTTCTTCTTATTCCTTCTTTCTTTCTCATGGAGATAACTAAACCACTATATGCTCTTGAGAAGTTCATCTTCATTATCATTTGGTCTAGGAGTGTATAAAAAAAATGAAGCAGGGTTGTGTCGCTTTCAAAAGAAGATGGGCCAGTGGAGTCACTTTCGGAAGTAAGAGAGTGATTTTCTTTCTAGAAACTTCAATACATTGGCTCTCAGATAGAGTGATTTTTTCACAGCTCTTCTTATCTTGTGGTGCACTTTTTTCCAGAAGATGGATCGGTGGAGCTGTAAGAGACATCGAGGGTAAGAGATTGAGGAGGAGTAGAAAGAGAGATCGCGATCGCGACCGAGATTGCAATCGAGAATGAAGATGGAGTTGCCTTGGTGAGGATGATTCGCCCAAACATGGCACCTATATCGTCATTAACATCGATGAACAAGCTCGAGAAAGTAAGAGAGCGTATTTGGAGATCGGCAACTGAGAATAGCACAGCGGACGGTAATAGAGAACGGCTAGGGTTTACTTGTTGAGGAGAAGAGATGAATAGTCGGGTGATATAAGTGGGTTCGAACTAATAAGCCCGACTTTACGCTTTTGATCCAATGACTTGCCCTTTGTCGGATTAATCCAGTTGGGTTAGGTGGTTCTAGTGGGTCGAGCTAGTTCTTGCATAGGCCTAATTTTTATTATCATTTTACTTATTATAATTTTTTATTTTTCTTTATTTTTTTATTTTAATTTTAATTTTAATTTCATTTATCTTCTTGGGTTGAAGGAGTGAGAAGAAAACATAAAAAAATAAAGTAAAAATAGAACATGAGCCCGACTTTGGGGTATTTAGCTTTGAATATAAAGAGATCATTGCACTCGGTATTTGGAAATTGAGAGAGGAGCAGCGGCAATTCACTTTGGGGGGCTTAAGACTTCATAAACATGGGCCACACGCACACATATTCGGCTTAGTCTTGAGCAAATCTGACGCACTTCACAAAAAGTCCAGTGGGCCGCACCTCATTTCTGCACTTGATGGGCCTTCAAACACGCAGGGACCTGCACTTTAATCTGCAGAAGAGGAGACTTCAGTTCATAAGCTAGGGACCCACTAGGCTTAACTCAAGATCCGCACGTTTGCTACTTTCTTCAACTACTCACATACAGGCCGCACTTCACTTGGGCCTTTACTTGGTCAGATACAGACCGCACGTTTTGCTGGGAATTCATCTTCAGCACCGCAACAGACTCACTTAAAAATAAAGGAGAATGGTAGAATTCACTCCGCCTTCCAAATGAAACAAGGTCTCATTTTATAGATGAAGGAGTTTCCTTTTACAACGAAAATCACATGCTTTACAGTGAGCATAGTGAGTGAATCATGAGTTAAACAGTAAAAATAAAACAGCTGTCTTTCCGTACCAAAAGTATTTTTAACTCTTTTGTGCCGACAGTTGGTGAAACAGTGAAAGCATAGTAGTCGTCTTTCAATACTAAAAGTTGATCGGAAGTATAATCCAATGGTGAAACAGTAACTGGATCAATCATCTTCTAGTCTTGGGAGGTAATCTGGTAAATCATGTCCAAAAATATTGCTGTAGGGATTAGGATCATCTTCTGATTATTTTTATTCTTCAGTTGAACTATTTTTGTTGGCTTCATTCTGGATAGATTTTTCCAACAGTTGAATTAAATCTTTCTTCTTTAATCCTTGAAGGGGAGATTTCTTCTTGGATTTAGAAGATGAAGAACTATTTGAATCTTTTGACTATTTCTTTTTTGAATTCTTTTTCTTTGAAGATGAAGATGAATCTTTAGTTGAATCCTTTGAGATTTCACTTGCTTGAAGGTTGAGATAAGTGATTAAAGCAGTTGAAGTAGTTGAAGCAGGTGAGGGGAATTCTTCTAGGCTTTTTAAATTTGGTGCTTTCGGAGGAAAATCCCTTGAAACATGTGAAATAATATCATATGTGTGAGGATATTTATCCCACCATTTGACAAAGAAATGACGAACTATTATATCACCTTCCTTTTCATAATCCATTTGCAAATCCAGGAAATCTTATATCTTTTGCAAAGGTGAACTAGGAAATGAAACTTTGAATTATGATGGTCCATGTTAGGGGTATTTGAAATATTGAAATGGTTGAGAGTCTGTTGAAGATTATCCGAAAATATTTCAGGAATTGGGCCATATTGATACCACCATCTTTTGAATCAGAGAGGGAAAGTGTGTTTGCACTTTTTATCAAAGTTGAAGAACCAAGAGTGGGAAAGATCATGAGTTTGAAACAGAGGAAACTTATGCCAAGCTTCAATATAATCATTGTAATTATATTGAATTTCTGAATTAGGAATGGTTTTGGGGGTATAAGGCTGAGTTCCCCATTCTTCTTCGGTCATAACTGACAGAAGATAATAGTTATGAAATATAATTTTTGAAGCATCAATCTTGCAATGAATTGGTTTGATGGAAATGGATTCTATACGAACTAGGATTGCAAGGTAAAACTTTAAATCTTTTACTGGATTCTTAGGAAACTAGTGGAAACCAGGGGGAAAGTAGTTTAAAGCAATTTGGAAAGGGTCTATATACATTGTTCTGCTAGGTTCAATGTAAAACAGATTTTGAAAATAAGGTTTTTTGAAATATTCTGCCTTAGAGGCAGGAAGGAAAATATTTGTGGGCTTGGGCCTGGCCGTTGCTAGGAGAGTAGCATACGGGTCATAAGGCATGGCCAGAGTTGAAGTAAATGAACTCGGTGAAATAAGTGCAGGAATACCTCCCAATGGAGTGAACCTGTTGGCTATTTCAAGGGAACTTGAAGCAGGTAAATGAGATGGCCTTATGAGAGTGGTTGGCCTATGAAGAGGTGGGGAATTTGGCTTCTTATTATTTTTTCTGCTCATTTTTCTGCAGGAATTCACGGGTAAGGAAGTCAGAAATAGAATTATCAAATCCTTTAATGTATTCAATATCAAAATAAAAAACACTTAAAATAGCTTGCCATCGTGTGAAAATATGTTTGGATGCAATATTCTGAACATCCTTTTCTAATACGTATTTAGCACTTTTGCAATCAATGCGCAATAAAAACTTTTGATTAAGTAAATCACTTTGAAATTTTGAAATATATAATACTCTGGATAATATTTCTTTTTTTATAGTACTGTAATTAAGCTGTGCATGATTCTAGGTTTCAGAATGGAATCGAACAATTTGTTCGGGAGAACCTGGTGAAATAATTTGTTTCAGAATGCCACCATAACCTATGTCAGAGGCATCTGTTTCAACTATTTTGAAAGAGTCTGAAGTGGGAATACCAAGGCATGGAAGAGTTTTGACATATGCCTTGATTTGTTTAATCAACTTAGTGTGAACATCTGTCCACGAAGGAGGATTGAGACGAAATCTCTCAAAGAGAGGACGACATTGTTTTCTCATGTCCTTGTGAAAATCTGAAATGTAATTGAGTGAACCAAGAAATCTTTGAAACTGAGTTTTGTCAAGGATAATATCAGGAAATTTGTCAGCAAATTCAATAGCCATTTGAATTGACTTGATCTTGCCTTCAGAAATATCATAACCAAGAAATCTGATTTTGGTTTGAATCAGTTTAATTTTTTTTAGCAGAAACCACTAGGCCATTTTGTCTTATAATGTGGAGAAAGGTAGACAAATGTTTCCAGTGATCGTCAATGGATTTAGAAAAGATAAGAACATCATCAATATAGACAATGGTGAAGTGAGTGAATGAATTGAAGATATCATTCATGATATTTTGGAATTCACTTGGAGCATTTTTAAGGCCGAAAGGCATTACATTCCACTCATAGTGACCAAACGGAGAGGTGAAAGCAGTCTTGTAACAGTCGGATTCCCTAATTTGGATTTGCCAAAATCTAGACTTAAGGTCAAACTTAGAAAAAATGACTGCATTACTTAACCTATGAACTAAGTCATTTTTATTGGGAATATGATATCTAATTCATTCTAAAAATTTGTTAAAGGGTTTGTAATTAATAACCAACCGGGTGTCCCTCTCTCAATCTCAACATTTTTTTGAACATAGAAGGCAGCACATGACCATGATGACTTACTATACCTGATAATACTTTTAGAGAGAAGATCAGAAATTTCATTTTTGCAAAACTCCAAAGTTTCACTATTCATTTGAATAGGTCTGGCTTTGGTTGAAATATTTTTCTCAAAGAAATATTTAATATAAGGAAAAGAAACCTCATGTTTCTTCCTATGCCAGAAAGCGTTGGGAAGTTCAGAACAAACATCAGAAATTAATTTTTTATGAAAATCATTGATTTTTTATTGAAGCAAAGGATTAGATAAATGCTCAATTTTTTTTTTTGAATTTAACTTCTTGTTATAAGAAGTTCAAATGTTTTGTTTTAGCTGATATCAAAGAATTTAAATCTTTTGAAGTATCAATTTGAAATTTTGAAGCAAATGTAAACTTGACTTTATGTCCAAAGGGATCGGTAGTAATCCCATCTTTTTCAGAAAGAAATGGATAATTGGATGAAATGAAAGACATGCCTAATATGACATCTGAGTCATGTTTTTGACAAGCACGGAAGGAATTTTGAAACAAATATTGTCCTGGCAAACATGAGCATTATTTAGTTTATAATTGATCTTCATCTTAGATCCGTTTGCAGAGAATAGTTTCTCAGAGGACTTTTCATAGTTTTTGGTGGGAATTAGACATTCATGGATGCAATTAAGATTCGATCCAGAATCCATCATAGCAATTACAGAGAATCTATAGTCATGGAAAACAACAATATCAACTTTAGAATACCATTTAGTATGAAGAGAATGTCGAATTAAACAAATATCCTTAATCGGATTAAAAGATTCAGCATGGTCTGCATTGTTTGTTTCCTTAGTATCAGAAGGACATTCCAAATCAAATTGTTTTTCAATTTTTAAAGAAAGTAAATCTTGTTTAAAAGCTGAATTTTCAGACTTGAGAACATCGATCTCCGACTTAAATTCGACAATCTCTTTTTTTATTAAAACAATTTCATGCTGTAAATCATTTGTGGAAATTTCTTTGGGTTTTTTCTTTTCAAAACGTCCCAAAGTTTCTTTAAAATTGATATTTCCTGTAGAAGACCACGGTGTTTTACGCACCACGGTCTTCTTGAGCTGGAGTAGGTATTTCTCTTTGAGTTCAGAATTTTCAATTTGTGAAATCAAAGTGAGCAAAAGATTCTCTTATTCTTCTTCCTTAGTTAAAACATTGATTGTTTTAACTCTGGGTTTACAATAAGAGTCATTGCAGTTGCAGCCAAGCTTAACATTTGTAGAATCTGATGACTCAGTCTCTAAGTGATATTCTGAATCACTAGAACTAAATTCATCAAGGTCAGACGATGAAGTTTTGGATTCTAGGAGATGAATCAGTTCTTCTTTATCGTTGTCCTTAATATCCAAAGAATTAAGCTTGTTTTTGAATTTGTTTGGCTCATTGGGGCACTTATTAGCAAAGTGTCTAGTTTTGCCACAATTAAAACACTTCTCTTTTGAATGAATTTTAGAAGCTTTTTTATGAAAAGATTTTTTATGAAAAGGTTTTTTGTAAAACTCATCAACGGGCTTTTCTCTTGTTATCCCCATGAGATTTTTTGGAAAATCTTTTGAAATGTTTGTTCTTCTGACGGGATGGAGCGATAGAAGAAAGGTCAAATTGTTCACAGAAATTACCCATCTATATTTGGCTTTCTTTCTATCCTTCATCTGTTGGTGGATTAAATGTTGGTCATTACACATACTAATACCAAGTTTGTTAGTCGTACTCACGATATCACCGTAAGTATAATGATTATAATTAAGAAAACCAGTAGTATCAGTAAGTGAATCTTTGACCTTAAGAGCAAACAAACGAGATAAACCATCAATGAATTTCTTTTTCCAATAAGGTTTATCACTATCATCTTTAAGCATAATCCGAAATTATTCAAATATTGTGACATTTTTATACCAACGATAATCAGACATTTTTATACCAACAATAATCAGACATTTTGTGACATTTTAAATTATTCAAATAATCCGAAATCCTATTAGTAACATTGGAAGGAGTTCCCACAAAATGTTTAACAATAGTATAAATCAAAGTATTGACACCATCAGGGATTCTTCTTCCTATGGTTTCGTCAAAAATTGGCAAACCTGCATCATCATGCTTGATAGCATTCTGTATGGTTTCTCTTGCTTCTAATGTGAGATGTTTATCCCACCAATTTCGAAGCGTGCCTAAAAATCCAGTAGTTAAAAGAGTAACAATCTCAGGCTGTTGAAAATTGTTATTAATATAAGCATATGCAACCATGAACATTTTATTTAAAGTATTGAGGACTTCTTGTTCAGATTGTCCATCAATATTCCATTTATAAATTTTATCAGCGAAAACTGAGATTGAAAAATTCTTTCTTCAAATTGTAAATCAGGGGAAGTGGGTCTGGTGTACCAGTTCTTTGTTAAACCCATTGGTATGGGCTTTTTTGAAGAAAGTCTGGCAATTTCGGATTTTTTTAAGGAAATATCTTGGAAATTCTTTTGAATTAAATCTCTATCAAGGTCATCTTCAGACTATTCATCAGTGGTGCAAATTGTGAAATCAACCCCTTGACCATTTTGTCTAAAACACTAGTGGAGGGTTATTCTTGCTTTATTTGAGCAAGCATTCTATCAATTTTGTCCAAAGTACTGGCATTTTTTAAATCAATTTTTGGCTTGTTCTCTGGTAAAATAATCAAAGGTTTTTCAATATTTTTTGATGAAGCAGATGTAGAATTTTTCAAAACAGGGTTTTCAACTTTTTCCTCAATTCGGTCTAACTGGAGACCTATTGTGTGGAGGGTCTGGTTGACAAAATTGTTTTGTTCAATGATCTTTTTTGTTTCATTAATAACATATGAATTTTTTTTATCAGCCTCTGAAAGTTTGAAGGGTGAAGCTTTAACTTCTTCTCCTTTAACAGAAATTAGGATGGTTTCAAGAGGAGGATGGCTAGATTTTACAATAATTCTGCCTTCATCCTTTGTAAAACTAGTTTTCAAAACATTTAAAGAGTGATTTTTTAAAACATAGAAAATTTCAAGGAAGTCAAAAAAGAGAATATGCTTGTTAGAGGCATACATCATCTCTTACCATTTTCGTCTAACTTTCTGTTTTTCAGCAGTTGCGAAATTCACGTGATAAGCTTTTCGCTTTTCACGGTTTTGTGCAGAGTTAAATTCATTAAACAAAGAAATCATATCAATCTCAAAGGCTTTTCTAGCACTAAAAGTTGACTATGGTGATTGTTGAACACAAGGTTTCAAGTTTTATATAATTATAAATCTACACATGGATTTTGATGATAACAAATGAATTCAAAGAATAAAGGAGTTTCAAGCTCAAGTTGTCCACACAATAGAATCAAGCACATCAAGGAACCAAGCATGAGCAAGAAGGGAACAAGTTCACATTAAAATCATAGAGTAATGTTGTAAATCTCTTAAAAATTCAAAATTAGGATTAAGGCTCAAAATTAATATTTTATCATAAAGCATTAAAATACATTTTCCACATGTGCATGAATATTTTGAAAATTAAATTTGAAAATTTTGAAAGATGATTGATTGTCATCTTTCACATGTGCATGACATAATTAAATGTTTAAACTTTGAAAATATTAAGATGATTGATTGTCATCTTTCACATGTGCATGTTTTATTTGAATATTTTCAAAAGTGGTGGATGCTTTTCTTGACTTATGCAAAAGATAGATGTCTTTATTTGAAAATTTTGAAAAGTAAAGTGTGCTCCTTTTGTCATATGCAAAAAGTAAAATATTAAGTTTGAAATTTTTGAAAAGTAAAGTGTGCTCCTTTTGTCACATGCAAAAAGTAAAAAGATTAGATTTGAAATTTTTGAAAAGTGAATGATGATGTCTTTGATATGGGAATCTTTTCAAATTTAAAATTGAAGACTCATTTGCCTATAAATAGCTCACTTGAGTTTTGCAAAAATCACAACAAGAGCTTACACATCTATTGCTAAGTTTTGCATCATTCCTTCAAAGCTCTCATTCTCTCTTTTCTAAAGTTTTGAGCCTTAATTCTTGTTCTTGTTGAGAGAGATATAGGTTGTGCTGTATTGTTTCTATCTCACTCGTTGAGGAGTGTACTTTGATAGTCTACCCACTATCAACTCTTGTATTTGTAAGAGGGTGTGTATAACCCTTGCGTGTGTAGAAGGTGTTCTACACGGGAAATAGTTAAATCACCAAGTGTGAGGTGATTGGAAGTGTAGAGAGTGTTCTACACGGATTCTTTGGAGCGGTGCTGCTCAAAAGTGTAATAGGTTTCTATCTCCACCTAAAGGAGATTGACTAGTGAATTCGGGATCCTCAAGGGGTAGCTTGAGGCGAGGACGTAGGCAGTGGGGCTGAACCTCGTAAAAATACTGAGTTTGCTTTCTCTTACCCTACTCTTTACATTTCTTACTGCTTTACATTCTGTTTATATTTTATATTGTGTATTTGATTAATAAGTGTTAATTTTTATAATATAACCCAATTCACCCCCCCTCTTGTGTTAGTCATCTGGGCAATAATTGGTATCAGAGCTAGTTGACCTGTACTGTTCATACAGGCAGATCACTCATGGGAACTCTCGCTTGTGATTGTGTCACCGAAGCAAGACTCTCCGACCATGGGTGACGGTGCACCGGTAGAGACGGTGGCCGGCTAGTCTGGTAGGTACAGTTGTTAGGTGACATAGGTGCGGCCTATGATCAGTAACAATTGGTATCAGAGCTAGAGCTCTATTATAAGATTAACTATCTTTTGAGTTAAGATCTTATGGCTAACATTGCAGCTTCATTTGGTGAAGGTCAATCTAGCAGTCGGCCTCCACTCTTTTGCGGAGACAATTACTCATTCTGGAAAGTTAGAATGAGAATATTCCTTCAGGCTCAAGGTCGAGAAATTTGGAAATGCATTGTAAATGGACCTTATATTCCAACAAAAGTGGTTGATGGAGTAAAGGTCAAAAAGGAAGAAGAAGAGTTTGATCGTGAAGACGATAGACTTTATATTTTGAATTTAACTGCTATGAATTTATTATATAATGCTCTCAATGGTAATGAATTTAATAGAGTAATGACTTGCGCTACAGCAAAGGAAATTTGGGATAACTTGGAAGTTACTTATGAAGGAACTTCTCAAGTCAAGGAATCAAAAATTTATATCCTTACTCATGAATATGAAATGTTTAAGATGAATGATGATGAATCTATTTCTAGTATGCACACTCGTTTTACTAATATCATAAATAGCTTGACAGCTCTTGGCAAAGTTTATTCCAAAGTGGAGATAGTAAGAAAAATTCTCAACTCTCTACCAAAACGTTGGGAATCAAAAGTGACAGCGATTCTTGAAGCTAGAGACCTCAAGAAGCTCGAAGTGAATGAACTCATCGGGTCACTTATCACCCATGAGTACACATTGAAAAGAGGAGAAGAAGAAGGAAAGCAAAAGAAGAACCTGGCACTCAAAGCCATTCCTCATGAAAGTGAAAGCGAAGAAGATGAAGAAAGCGATGACGAAGAGATTGCAATGATCACAAGAAGATTTAAGAAATTCTTGAAAAATAAAGCTCTTCCAAGGAAACCTTTCAAAAAATCTTCCAACAAAGATACAGGTAAAAATGATTCATTAATTTGTTATAAATGTAAAAAGCCAGGACATATCAAGGCAGATTGTCCCCTGCTAAAGAAAGATCGAAACAAAGGCAAAAAAGCAATGAAAGCTACATGGGATGATGATTTAAGTAGCTCAGATAGTGAAGCAAGCAATGGAGAATCAGCAAATTTTTGTCTTATGGCTAAAGATGACATTGAGGTAACAAATCTTGATAATATTGAAGATCTTTCATATGAAGAATTGCAAAATGTTTTAGAAGAGGTATATGAGGAATTTGAAAAATTGGGTATCAAGTATACTGCTTTGAAAAAGAAAAATTCTTCTTTAACAAACGAAATTGATATTTTAAGAAAAGAAAGTATTGTTTTGAAAGATGAAAATCTTGAGTTGAAGAAAAAGAAAACTGATTTAGAAAATATTGTTGAAAACTTTACAAATGGAAAAAGAAATTTTGAAAAACTTCTTGGTAGTCAAAGATGTGTTTTTGACAAGGCAGGCTTGGGATATATGCCAAAACAAAAATACAAATCTTATAAAAACTTCTTTGATAATCCTTCTACATCAAAGTCCAATATTCAAAATTCTTTTCATAAAAATAATTTTGTTAAAAAAGGATACTATTATAATCACTCAAGTTCTTCATATATGTCACATGCTATTTGCAATTTTTGTAATAGAAATGGTCATAATTATCTTGCTTGTCCTATTAGAAGAAAACATACAATGACTATTAGGGCCATATGGGTACCTAAAAATCTTAATTCTTCTAATACTAATAAATAAAGGACCCAAAGAACTTGGGTACCAAGAAAAATCATTTTAATTGTTTTTATAGGTGTGCATGAAGTCCTCTACAAACAAAAATAAATGGTTTTTAGATAGTGGATGTTCAAGACACATGACGGGAGACAAGACTAAGTTCTTTGATCTTAGATCTAAAGAAGAAGGACACGTGACATTTGGAGACAACTCAAAAGGGAAGATCGTGGGAATAGGTAAAATTGGTAATGAGTCTTCTCTCATAATTGAAGATGTTCTACTTGTTGAAGGTCTAAAACATAATCTTTTGAGTATAAGTTAATTATGTGATAAAGGATTTACAGTTACTTTCAAAATGGATAAGTGCATTATTTTGAATGATCATGATTGTAATATTTGTTTTATTGCTTTTAGAAGCAACAATGTTTATACAATCGATTTTGAAGAAATTATCTCACAAGATGCTATTTGTTTTTCAGCTCAAAATAAAACTAATTGGTTATGGCATAGAAGACTAGGTCATGCCAATATGGAACTTATTTCCAAACTTTCAAAAAATGATCTTGTGAGAGGTTTACCAAAGGCAAATTTTCTTAAAGACAAAATTTGTGATGCATGCCAATTTGGTAAACAAACAAAAACTTCTTTTAAAACCAAGAAACATATTTCCACTACTAGACCACTACAATTGATACATATGGATCTTTTTGGACCAAATAGAGTTGCAAGTTTAGGAGGAAAATATTATGCATTTGTTATTGTTGATGATTTCTCTAGATATACTTGGGTCATCTTTCTTGCTCATAAAGATGAGGCACATAATGCCTTTACCAAGTTATGCAAGAGAATTCAAAATGAAAAGGGTTATACTATTTCAAGTATCCGAAGTGATAGGGGAAAAGAATTTGTTAATAAAAATATTGAAACATTTTGTGATGAAAATGGTTTTATGCATAATTTTTCTGCTCCTCGAACTCCTCAACAAAATGGGATAGTAGAGAGGAAAAATAAATCTCTTCAAGAGATGGCAAGAACAATGCTCAATGAGAACAACTTGCCTAGTTATTTTTGGGCCGAAGCGGTAAGTACTGCATGTTATGTTATAAATAGAGTTATGCTAAGGTCCAAATTAGATAAAACCCCATATGAGCTTTGGAATGAGAAAAAGCCCAACATTAGTTACTTTCATGTATTTGGATGCATATGTTTTATTTTAAATGACAGGGATAATTTAGGCAAGTTTGATGCAAAATCTGATGAAGGTATCTTTCTCGGGTATTCTACTAATAGTAAAGCTTATAGAGTATTTAATAAAAAGACTTTAACTGTACAAGAATCTATGCATGTAGTATTTGGTGAATCTAATTCTCTACTCTCCAAGAAATCCATTGATGAAGAAACAGGAGGTATAAATAATACGGAAAGTCTGAATCTCAACAAAGAGAACACAATAGAGGAAGTCCAACATGGAGACATCAGGAACGATCATCAAAATTTAATACAAGATGCAACCAAACAGTAGAAATTTGTGAAAGATCATCCAGTGGAACAAATTCTGGGAGAACCTTCACAAGGTGTAAGCACTCGATCATCTTTTAGAAATATTTGCAATCATACTGCTTTTCTATCTCAGATTGAACCTAAAAATATTGATGAATCTTGGATTCTAGCTATGCAAGAAGAGCTTAATCAATTTGAAAGAAATGATGTTTGGACACTTGTTCCTAGACCCAAAAATCATACTATTATTGGAACAAAATGGGTTTTTAGAAACAAGAAAGATGAGTCCGGAGTCATTACTAGAAATAAGGCTCGACTTGTAGCCCAAGGTTTCAATCAAGAAGAAGGAATCGATTATGATGAGACATATGCACCAGTCGCAAGATTAGAAGCTATTCGAATGCTACTTGCATATGCTTGTTATAAAGATTTCAAACTTTTTCAAATGGATGTTAAAAGTGCTTTCTTAAACGGTTTTATAAATGAAGAGGTATATGTTGAGCAACCTCCAGGTTTTGAAAATCATATTTCTCCAAATCATGTTTTTAAACTCACAAAAGCACTATATGGACTCAAACAAGCTCCTAGAGCGTAGTACGAGAGACTCAGTGGTTTCTTGATTGAAAAAGGCTTTTCAAGAGGAAAAATTGATACAACTCTTTTCATTAAATACGAAAATGATGATATTCTTTTGATTCAGATTTATGTTGATGATATAATATTCGGTGCTACTAATGAAAATATGTGCCAAGTTTTTGCTAAGACTATGCAGGAAGAATTTGAAATGAGCATGATGGGAGAGCTTACATTCTTTCTCGGATTGCAAATTAAGCAAGCAAAAAGTGGGACATTCATCAATCAATCGAAATATATTAAGGAATTACTGAAAAAGTTTGGGATGGAAGGTGCTAAGGAAACTGGAACACCAATGAGCCCATCCACTAAACTTGATAAAGATGAATCCGGTAAACCAGTTGACTCGAAGGTATATCGAGGTATGATTGGTAGCTTATTATATTTGACAGCCAGTAGACCAGATATTATGTTTAGTGTGTGCTTATGTGCACGCTTTCAATCATCTCCAAAAGAATCACATTTAATTGCAGTTAAGCGCATTCTTAGATATCTTAGTGGTACAATTAACTTAGGGTTATGGTACCCTAAGCATACATCTTTCGATCTAATTAGCTACACAGATGCAGATTATGCTGGCTGTAAAATAGATCGAAAAAGCACTAGTGGAGCATGTCACTTCTTAGGTCGTGCATTAGTTTCCTGGTTTAGTAAAAAACAAAATTCTGTTGCACTATCTACTGCTGAGGCAGAATATGTTGCTGCGGGTAGTTGTTGTGCTCAAGTTCTTTACATGAAGCAACAACTAGAGGATTTTAAACTTATGTACAATCACATTCCAATCAAATGTGATAATACAAGTGCTATAAATCTTTCAAAGAATCCAATACAACATTCTCGGACCAAAAATATTGAAATTAGATATCATTTTCTTAGAGATCATGTGCAGAAGGGCGATATTGTATTAGAATTCACTAGTACACATGATCAATTGGCAGACATTTTTACAAAACCCCTACCAGAAGATAGACTATGCACTATTAGAAGAGAAATAGGAATGATGCATGCCATGAATATCTGCTAGATACTTTTATTTCATTATCTTAAATGACCTACAGAAACTTGAGGTTCTTAGCCTCATGTTTGAGACGCTCATTCTCTTCATACAATATCATATCATCTCTATCCATGGGAACTGGCAAGCGGAATGAAGAATCCAATAGAGATTTCAACTGTTTATTCTTCTGTCGAAGGATTCCTTCCCTTATGTGAGACTCTTGAACAATTCGTTGAAGTACAACAATTTGTTCTTTAAGCTTTTCAAACTCATGGTTTTTGACTTGTAGCCACTGGGAAAAAGAAACAATTGAAGATGAGTAGCGAGTCCCGAGACTCACCAAGTCGTAGATAGCATCGGAGTCTGACTTATTAGCCAAACTATTATTCTCTTGCTGCAACATGGCGCCAATGGTAGCTGCAGAAAGGACATGAGATTGAGGCGTAGAATACCTCATAGATGGATCTAGAGGAATGTTAGAAGAATGAGCCATTGAGAAAAGAATTGAAAACTTAAAGCAAGAATATTGAAGGAATGCAGATGAGTTATAGAGATGAGAATAAGATTCGATGCAAATCGGATGAACTTTAAAACTGATTTTATAGAGATAGCATAAAGAACAAGACAAACTATTGTCTCTTCAAATCTTATTTAGTCAAAAGAAATACAAGATATGCTGGACACACATTGTCAAAAGTTTTCTTACTAGAAAAACGGTTCTCTGCTCCTATCATGGCATTGACGGCCTCAGGAGAGAAGATTGATGGTTGATGCGTCAAGGGTTCCTGATTCAAGTCTGGAACATTAGTGGAAGAGAATTGTTCGGTCATTCTATCGTTATGGAAAAACAGAACTCAGGTCAAGAAGCGATTTTTTTTGGTATCCAATAGGTGAAAAGGATCATTTTTTTATAGAAACTCAGAGCCTTCAATCCCGTTTGTCAACAACATCAGGCGATTGTTTAAATCTTCAGCCGCACTAAATTCATAGAGTTAGGCCTTGAGGCTTTGCAGCACTTGTCGGGTCACGGACGGCTCCCTTTTTTTTTTTTTTTCAACTATCTACAGTGTCTATTAATGCACCGTTTTCTTCAGTCTATTTACTTGCTGCCGATCCTTTTTAATGATGCCAAAAGGGGGAGAAGTTTTAGACTAGAACTTTAACATTGTTTAATTTTCTAAACTTGTTATATATGCTTGGAATTATATTTATATTTTTGCTTGAAAAACTAACGTACATTCTCAGGGGAAGCTTAAGTATTAATACAGGTTTCAGGTTCTATCAAGTATTTGTCATCATCAAAAAGGGGGAGATTGTTGAACACAAAGTTTCAAGTTTTGTGTAATTATAAATCTACACATGGATTTTGATGATAACAAATGAATTCAAAGAATAAAGGAGTTTCAAGCTCAAGTTGTCCACACAATAGAATCAAGCACATCAAGGAACCAAGCATGAGTAAGAAGGGAACAAGTTCACATTAAAATCATAGAGTAATGTTGTAAATCTCTTAAAAATTCGAAATTAGGATTAAGGCTCAAAATTAATATTTTATCATAAAGCATTAAAATACATTTTCCACATGTGCATGAATATTTTGAAAATTAAATTTGAAAATTTTGAAAGATGATTGATTGTCATCTTTCACATGTGCATGACATAATTAAATGTTTAAACTTTGAAAATATTAAGATGATTGATTGTCATCTTTCACATGTGCATGTTTTATTTGAATATTTTCAAAAGTGGTGGATGCTTTTCTTGACTTATGCAAAAGATAGATGTCTTTATTTGAAAATTTTGAAAAGTAAAGTGTGCTCCTTTTGTCATATGCAAAAAGTAAAATATTAAGTTTGAAATTTTTGAAAAGTAAAGTGTGCTCCTTTTGTCACATGCAAAAAGTAAAAAGATTAGATTTGAAATTTTTGAAAAGTGAATGATGATGTCTTTGATATGGGAATCTTTTCAAATTTAAAATTGAAGACTCATTTGCCTATAAATAGCTCACTTGAGTTTTGCAAAAATCACAACAAGAGCTTACACATCTATTGCTAAGTTTTGCATCATTCCTTCAAAGCTCTCATTCTCTCTTTTCTAAAGTTTTGAGCCTTAATTCTTGTTCTTGTTGAGAGAGATATAGGTTGTGCTGTATTGTTTCTATCTCACTCGTTGAGGAGTGTACTTTGATAGTCTACCCACTATCAACTCTTGTATTTGTAAGAGGGTGTGTATAACCCTTGCGTGTGTAGAAGGTGTTCTACACGGGAAATAGTTAAATCACCAAGTGTGAGGTGATTGGAAGTGTAGAGAGTGTTCTACACGGATTCTTTGGAGCGGTGCTGCTCAAAAGTGTAATAGGTTTCTATCTCCACCTAAAGGAGATTGACTAGTGAATTCGGGATCCTCAAGGGGTAGCTTGAGGCGAGGACGTAGGCAGTGGGGCTGAACCTCGTAAAAATACTGAGTTTGCTTTCTCTTACCCTACTCTTTACATTTCTTACTGCTTTACATTCTGTTTATATTTTATATTGTGTATTTGATTAATAAGTGTTAATTTTTATAATATAACCCAATTCACCCCCCCTCTTGTGTTAGTCATTTGGGCAACAGTGATGGAGAGGAGCAACCATATCTGAAGCTGTGGGAGATAAAGAAGAGATGTCTTCTTCTATCTCAGCTTCTTCCTTTATGGATTTTCCTTTGGACCGGATTTCATCTTTAGTATAGTAATAAGCAGAAGTAACTTGTGAATCTGTAGATATTCCTTTCAATTTTAAATCAAAAGTGGAGGATTTTTCTTTAAGTAAAATCGGACTTTTAGGATTTGTTGCTGTTCGGGCAGAATCCTCCAGAAATTGTTTGAGATTTGCATCTCTTCTTTCTGGGTTTGAAATACAGGAAGATCTAGAACCGGCAAAAGAATGTCTCATTTCATTGGTCAGGAGAGGTCGGTCAAAGGAAATCTTTACAGTTCCATCAAGAAACTGTTGAATATGATTGAGGTCATTATCCTCAGATATAACCTCAATAGGTGGAAGTTCTTGTTGAAGAATCTACTCATCTGGTAAGGTGATATCCTTCCAGTAAAGCATTTTGGGAATTCTGATGTTGGCACCTGAGGTAGAACTCTGCATCAAAAGGGTTTCATTCTTGGCAGACTTGATCTTAGCCTTAGGGTAAAAATTAGTCTTTAAAATACGGTAGTAAATACGGTAGACTAAAACAAGAGGCCTACTGCCTTCAACCATGTCAAATCCAGAGGTTAAAATGTTTAGAGTTAAAATAGACAAAACATTTTTATCATGCAGAGAAACAATTAAATCAGAAAAACAATCAAAGTGGACAGGACCTTCCATAAGGGATGTCTGGACCACCCCAAGCATACTACCATTGAAATTTTTGAATCTTCCATCACACAAACATAGAAGGAAATAGAAAACGTTTGTTCAATTGTTTTCACATTGAACTCAGTTTTGAAAGTAGATTCAAACCAAGAAGTATCATAGAGAGAAGCAGTATCAATCTTTGGCATACGCCATCGATCGATATCAAGTGAATCTGTTTCTTCAAAAGCACAATCTTCCTCATTGATAATATCAGGCGGTAAACTAGACCTGGAACTGACATATGAATTGGATCTAAACATCCTATTCATCTTGATAATCACCAAAATAATATTCTGGTACTTCCTATTCTAGGTCTGAGATCTCTCCCCGTTGCACATACCGTTGACCCATAACATCAGTATATCATGCCCAACATGCCTCCTTGGCAAACAAAAGGTCTTATTGTTCATGGATGTATTTGAATAGGGTGCCAGAGAAAGAGATTAGAACAACAATAAGGAAATAAAGAGCGTATCAGGAAATTAGCAAGATAAACAAGCTGTATAAACACAATAAATCTACCAGGACCAAGAGTTTGGCTCTAATACCAAAGAAACGCGGAAGTAGATGTATAGATTGAATCTGAAAGATTGAAACAAGGACCAAATAACTGGAGGACCAGATAACTGGATCAAAGAAACACAGAAGATGTACAAATTGAATTTAATAAATCAGGACCAGATTACTGGAGGACCAGATAACTGGAAGATGAAATATGAAACAGATATGAGGCGGCAGAGCCGGCCAAATGCATAAAATGTAATGCAAAAATAAAGCAATTAATATAATTAAAATTGGATAAAAGCTTGAATCGAAAGATTCTTCATTTTATTGGAACTGAATACTCACAAGATTACAAGAAAAACTGGTTACAAGATAAGTTTAGAAGGAGAATGGTAGAATTCGCTCTCCCTTCCAAATGAAACAATGTCTCCTTTTATAGATGAAGGAGTTTTCTTTTACAATGAAAATCACATGCTTTATAGTGAGCATAGTGAATGAATCATGAGTTAAACAGTAAAAGTAAAACAACTGTCTTTCTGCACTGAAAGTATTTTTGACTCTTTTGTGCCGACAGTTGGTGAAACAGTGAAAGCATAGTAGCCGTCTTTCAATACTGAAAGTTGGTCAGAAGTAGAATCCAATGGTGAAACAATGACTGATCAATCATCTCCTAACCTTGGGGGGTAATCTAGTGAATCATGTCAGTAACGTACAAAATACGTTTGATTAGTTTAATTATGCGATTATTTTTAAGAATTGATATTATTTTTATTAAAAAATAAAATTTGATTAATAATATAGTGCTTGTTGATTATTCAACTTTTGATAATTTTTTTAAATATTAATAAATAAATTAATAAATGAAAATACAAAATAAATGCATAGACTAGCATGTGGTTCATTTCTGTCAAAAGATTATGTTAGTATTTGGACAAAAAAAATAATTCATGGCATCAAAATTAGTATGTTGATTTGTTTTAATAAGTAGAATAATGCCTATGTCATGAATTCAATTATGCCCAAATAAATACCAGTGGATTATATGTAACAAATAAATATATTAAATCGGCCTGCACAACAAAATAATGTGATATGGTTCCATCACCTTTTTGTTTTTTGAAAGAAACATCAATTGCATTAGTAATAATCATCCAGGCTCAGTTCACAACTTAACAAATGTAAAGCATTACAAATTTCAAAAGGACCCTCTTCTATCCAAACTTTTTCCTCTCCAATACTTAGGGCATGCTTTGCCAACAAATGAGCAATATAGTTGCTATCTCTAGGAGTGTAACATACCGACCAGCCATCCCTTTGGTTAATAACCTGTTTGATGTCTTCAATCACATGTCTCAACTAGGATAAGTCCTCTCATTTTCTCTTAACGCTATTGATGACTGACTACCTCAGCATTGGCTTCAAATATCACTTTGGAGAAGAAGGAAAGCTGACTGCACACCTCTATAGCTTTCCACAAAGCCAGACTTTCAACCAATGTTGGGTTGTCAACATTGAGTCTCACATCACAAACTGCTTCTAGAACCTCCCCATCTTCACCTCTGATAACAACACCCATCCCCATCCTATGGTTTTCCATGTGCAGAGTTGCGTCCCAATTAACTTTTATAGAGTTAGGTCCCAGTTTTTTCCAACGCTTCTATGTACTTTGGTGAATAACAACCTCTTATCTTGTGCTATGTCCCTGTTAAGCAGCTTTATAATTCTCCAGTTCTTCACTAGCCATAGCTATAACTTATTTAAGACTTGAAAATTTATCTTCAAAAACTACTATATTCCTCCTTAGCTAGATTTTGCACATGATCACTGCCATCCATTCCAATTCTTCATTCTTCAAGCATGTTATCATTTTGTGCCAAAGAACCATAAAGTCTCTTTTAGTTATAGACCATTTATTCATTGGACTATTGGATTCCGCCCATACGTCTGCTGCTAAGGGACAGCTCCATATAATATGCATCACCGATTCTTCTTCATTGCAGCAAATAGGACATGCTGGGCTATCACTTATTTTTCTCTTGTAAAGGTTGCTTCACATGGGAAGGACATTATTTGAAGATTTCCAAAGGAACAATTTAACTATAGCTAGCACTTCCGAACTCCACATCTGTTTCCACACCAATTCACTCAATTCATTGTTGGATGCTTCTTCTCTATGCTTGTTTCTTCTATTCATTTCCAGGTGGTATGCACTCCTTACTAATAAAGAACCACCCTTCGTATGTCCCCAAATTAGTGTGTCTCGAGATCTCAACTTGCTCAAAGGGATTCGAAGTATAAAATCAACCTCTGTCTAATAAGTGGTTCATTTCAGAACTATGTCAGGGGGTCAACCAGGTAAAAAACATTCTTGTCTCTCTAGTCTATAACTCTAGGGGATTGGACTAGATTTGTAGATGGTGTAAGAATCTATTTCTCCCCCAAAATTTTTATACTCTCCCTATCCCCCACCCTCCATTGCAACCCTCTTTCTAGAAGATGCCTAGCCGATAAAACACTTCTTCATATAAAAGAAGGCAAAGCACCAATCTTTGCTTGAAGTAAGTTTGAGTTTCTAAAATACTTGTCATTGTAAATTCTAGCCGCCAAAGAGGTGGGATTTTTGATGAGGTGCCACCCTTGTTTTGCTAGCATTGCCACATTGAAGCTCTCCACATCTCTAAATCCCATTCCCCCTCTAGATTTCTGCATTCCCAACTTGTCTCAACTCCACCAATGCATTTTTCTTAAATTATCTTTGTGACCCCACCAAAATTTGGCATACAAATTATTAATCTCCTTGCAAAGGATAGAAGATAGTTTAAAGACCCCCAAGGTATAAGAGGGGACAGCTTGCAAGATTGCTTTGATAAGTATCTCATTTCCTACTTGAGATAAAAAGTTGTTCTTCCAGCTCTCAATCTTCTTCCACACTTTCTCTTTAACGCCTTGAAAGGAATTGTATTTAGATTTACCTATCATAGCATGTAAACCTAAATATTTCTCATAAGTGCCATATATTGCTCCTCCAGCTTCCTTCGTTATAGCCTTCTTCATGTCATCAATAGTGTTAGAGTACAAAAAAAAAGAAGATTTTTCCTTACTAAGAACCTGTCCCGAGGCTTTTTCATAGGTCTATAATAGTGAGCACCACTGCCTCCACTCCTCTCTAGTTAATCTTTCAAATATCACACAATCATCTACAAAGAGCAGATGATCGACTCTCAAGCCGCCTCTGGTCATGGAAATTCCTCTAATAATTCCCTGCTGGTCAGCATTGTTAAACATTGAACTAAAACATTCCGCACGCACAAAGAATAAATAAGTAGGGGGATATGAGATCCCTTTACCTTAGTCCCCTTGATGGTTGTACCATCTTGGTTGGGTTCCCATTAATCAAAACTGAGTAGTTCATTGTTTCAACACAACTCATCACAACCCGGACCCATTTCTCCTGGAATCCCATCTTTCTCATAACAGCCCCCAAAAACTTCCATTCAAGCCTATCATAGGCCTTGGACATATCGAGCTTCAATGCCATACTCTCTCGCTTGCCTTTATGTCTTGTCTTCATGGTGTGAAGCACCTCATATGCTACCATTGCATTATCAAAGATAAGTCTTCCCAAGAGGAAAGCACTTTGGTTAGGATAAATAATCAAAGGAAGCACTAATTTAAGCCTATTAGCTATCACTTTGGAACATAGTTTATACACTACATTACAAAGGCTAATAGGCCTGAATTCACATTCTAAAACAGGCTTATGTACTTTAGGAATAAAAGCAGATGTATGTATAGTTTAAAGGAGGGATACTACCACCATTTAGGCATTCCAGGACTGCTGCAGACATTGTGTTCCCCACTATGCTCTAGTATTGCCGAAAAAAACTTGCTCCATAGTCGTCGAGTCCTAGCGACTTCAAAGGCCCCATTATCTTCAAGGCTTCCTCCACTTCAGATTTGGTGTATGGCTGACACAACTACATGTTCATAGCCTCCGAGACTTTTGGCTCCAAAAACTAAAGACAATCATCAACATTAGCTTTTGTTGGATTGGAAGTGGTAAAGAGGTTCTGGAAATAATTGGTAAAGGCCAATTCAACTCCAGTAGGTTCACTAAACAATGTGCTACTTCCATCCTTGTGTAATCGAATTCCTCTTTCTCCTTTATTTGCACATGCATGAAAATAGCTCGTATTCCTGTCTCCCTTGCTATACCAGTTTCTTTTCGCCCTTTGTTTCCATTTGATGTCTTTTTGATCTAGCAATACTCCAATTTCCTTTTGTATTCTCCTGATCTCTGGCATATTCTCACCACACTCCTCCAGTTGCAAGCTCTTAAGCATTTCTGTTTTCTATTTAAGCTCACTGCCGCAAATCTTATCCATTTTATGACTCCACCTACTCAAGGCATTGCTGCACCTAAAGAGTAGGTTCTACACTCTTCCCATGTTTCCTCCCCTTTCACCTCCCCAAACCTCCTATATCACTCTACTATAATCCTCATTAAGAGCTCAGGATGCTTCATATTTGAAGTGCTTCTTCTTTCTAATAAATCTCCCTTATGGACTAGCATAAGTTAACAACAAAGGTCGATGGTTAGAGGATCTTGTAGGTAGAACATCCAGCTGGTTTTCTTAATAAATCCTTAGCCATTTAACATTAGCCATAGCTCTACCCAATCGTTCTTTTGTAAAAGTACCATCGGAATGCTTATTACTTCAAATGTATTTGTCTCCCCTCTAGCCCAAATCATGAAGTTCACTCTCCTCTAACGTATCCCTAAATCTTCTCATTTGGGTTTCCCCTCTTGGCTTGCACCCCACTTTCTCATCATGCATAGAGATTTTATTAAAATCACCAATTACATACCAGCCTCTTCCATCACTTGGCTTGAAAGAGGTAAGCAAATGCCACACCTCCCGTCTCTTAGTGAGATCCGGATGGCCATAAAAGCAAGTGAGCAGCCATCTCTCTTTAGTCTTAGGGTTAGTAACCCAACATTTTATGTGCCTTTGTGAGAAATTGTGTATCTCAATCTCCCACTCATCTGTCCAACAAACTAATAACCCACCCCCTTTGTCGATAGCATCTACTACAAAACAGTTACTCATACCAATCTTCCTCTTAATTCTATCCATATGTCGACCATACATCTTTGTCTCCATTATGAAGATAACATTGGGCTTCTTATCCCTTACAAACATGTGAAGGTCCTAAACTATTTGAGGACTTTGAACTGTCCGAGAGTTCCCAAGTCCTCGACAGTTTCAACTGAAGGTTTTCATTGGGATTGGTGGGGCTGTTCCACAACCATCGCTAACATTAGATTTGTTTCTTTTGTATATTTTTCTATTTTTCCTTTCTTCCCCGCCGCTCTTTCCTCAAACCTTCGATGTTTGGTTTCACCTTGATGCATCTCCTGCACCGCACTTTCAGAAGGACCCCATTCTCCCTTGCCCTCCCTTCCACCTTCCCCTTCCCCTCTTATTAGGATGTTGGCTGGTGATTTTGCTTGTCAGAGCACACTCTCTATTTGCCTTGCCCTCCTGAATGCTTCCTATTTGTCTCTCATATCGCTGCCTATTACTTTTTCTCTATACTGTTTACTTCATCATTTTTCATTCGCAGTCCTCCCATGGTGTCTATATTCTCTGTATATTCCCCTTCTCTTTCAATTGGTATATTCCTCTCAACTAGGATAGGCATCTCCTCATCACTTCTCTTATTTGCTTTGCCCTTCTCAATTGTTAAGATCACTTTTTCATTCTCATGAACTAACTCACTAGAGGAGCTTGGGGAACTCGTAGCTTTCCCAAGCCCATATCCACCCTGTTTTCTTGTCAGAGGCTCTGCTTTAAGCCAAGAGCCATACTGTCTCTCCCCTTCCTACTTTTTCAATGAACAACCTTTACCATAATGAAAGAACTTCCCACAATCGAAACAAATCCTAGGGAGCTTCTCATATTTGAACAGAACCCACAGGCTTTTCCCCTTCACAAAAATCATTCTTCCCCTCATAACTGCTTTCATTAAGTCCACCTACACCAGAATGCACAAGTATGGACCCCAACCATTGCCATCGTCACTAGTAACTACATTAGAGTCCTTTCCTAGCACCCCATCAATCTCCTTTCCATAGTCCTCATTCATACATGCGAAAGGGAGCTTGTACAGCTAAACCCAAAAGCTTTTGATAGCAAATGACAATTCAACTGATTGAATAAAGCCATCGAAGAGATTTCAGATAAAAAGGCGGTTATCGAATAGCCAAGACTTCCTTTTCCACACACTCTGCCTATCATCCATAAAAGCAAAAGTAATAACAAAAGTATTAACCCTTACTTCCCGGAAGGAAGTAGGTTTAGAAACACTTCATACCTTTGCCATAGTAGATTCTAACAGTCCTCTTTCGATGGTCCTTCAGCCAGCACTCTACCCACCAAGCTTCTTTCACCTTTCGCTTCCAAATCAATGGAAATACAGTCATACATCGCAAAAATTTGGTCTTCCTCTTTGGTGAGTTTCAACTTTTCCCACTTCCCTGCTATTTCCTCCATGTTTGCGAGAAATTAGGATCTCCTTCCTCTCCACTTCCTCTTTCCTCTTCGAGTACCACCTTTTCTGCACAATGAACACCCAGAATCCACCTTCGATGCCGCCACTATACCACTATGTCTGCTGTCAAAGCAAGACGTATCGCCCTCTGGACTACTCCAGAACCCTCAGGTTCTGTTTTGGGACCCTCCACATACCTGGCACAATAAAGGCTCCACCTCTTTTTCTATAGAGAAAAGAGAAGAGATGTAATATGTGTATATCAATATTTGTAATTATGATTCCATCACCTAACTCTTAGTAACATCTACCCATTATCATACCACACCCCAGTTGGCAATGCGGCTATCAAGTATTGATGAATTGTATCCAGATAATTCCATTCTTCACTTCCCTCGACTCTGGCAAAAAGGAAGCTTCTTATTGTCCCCATCATTGCACCATTTTGGCAGGTGGCTTGAATTACTCTCGAAAACTTGAGGTTATAAGCACCCTTTATCTGAATTCATGATAGAAATAAATTAATATATAGAAAGAGAGTTTATTTGCATATTACTTAAAAAATACACCTTGAATGGGCATTCACAGTATCTCTGACACTCTAATTGTCATTTTGAATGTTTTAAAGCTTACTAAATCCAAACTGGAGGAGGAAATAAAATGGGCTATAATCCGTCAGTGACTCTTGGTCAATGGTTTTCCTTCTAAGCAAACCAAAAAAAGGGAAGAAAATGTAGAGAAGTTGATATTACAATCTTCTAGCCATTAGGGGTGATCCCTGCCCTACCAGGGGTGGGGCCATCCTCGCCCTGCCCCCCGCCCCCGTATGGGAGGGGGTCTCATCTTCGCTTCCATGCTCATGCGGGGGTGGGGTATCTCGTCTAGCAATGGGGGGCAGGGATAGACGTACAACCATCCGGCCCTCGTCCCCACAGATCTACCGTCATCGCAATGAACAAAGAAAAACCCTAGAATCGAAATGGACGAGGATACGAAGCCATCATTTTATAGATTTGGAAAGTGAAAAAAAAAAGGCCAAGAAGAAACGGATCCTTATGTAAATCAATACCGAGAATTCAAAACATAGAAGAAAAATTCGGAAACAAACCTTGAAGTAAATCTCTCTGTTTGTTGGAAGTCTGAAACTTTCTTGAAAAATCTCTTGTTGTGTATTGGTATTAGTCTAGCCTCCTGGATTACTACTAAGTACTAAGAGAGATCTTTATCAATAAATGGCGCTGTGCTACTGCAAACAAAAAGGTCAAAACAAGTGATTTTAAATGGGCCTTGAATAAATAATAAAGAGACATTAATGATTTTAATGGGCCTTAATTGTCGAAACAAGGACGTAAAGAGTGCTTTAAATGGGCCTTAATTGTTGAAATATGGACGTAAAATTTAAATGGGTTTTGAAGAAACAAAAAAGACTAAAGAGAAAAAGAAAGGGTCTTGCGGTACTCGTCGAAATTTCGTTGCATTGGGATTTCTTCACTTTGTCTTCCCGAATGTTCATTAGTTCCCAGTTTAGTCTTCCAAGGTTTCGACCCTTCCTTAATCCACGCTGCTTGCACCCTAACACTTTCAGAATGAAGATTCTCGATGGCTACCTAATGAAGCTCAGCCCAGCGTTGCACTGCAAATTTGAAAGTCTCGAGGTAGAGATCTGCAACTGATGAAGAATAGAATTAAATATATATATATATATATATATATATATATGTAAGAGCAGTGGGAGCGGGGGCGGGGCTGGGTGTTTGCGGGATAGGGGTCCCCCTCATCCTGCCCCGTCCTTTACTCTAGGTGTAGAAAGTGGGTGAAGCCCCCTGTTCTCTGCCTGTGGGACGGGCTAATCTGTCCCCACCACATGGGGCGGGTCGGAATTCGGGCGGGGTAGCGGGTGCGGGTACCTGCTGCCCACCCTTACTAGCCTTAAATAAAATAGTTAGGAGGGTTTAGATTAGGCTATAATATCTATTTTTGATCCAAGGAGGGAAGGCATGACAATAATTTCAAGGTAACAAATCCCCATATGGTCTAGAGTGATAGGCTTGTGTTTTTCAAACCAGTTACATCAAACTCATCTTTTAATGCTAGACTATCCATCCTTTGCATAAACATATTTCTTGGTTTCAACTCACACCTCAATAAGCTAACCTGACAAGTAGAGCTGCAAAAGTAGATGAGGGCTGTTATAAAACCTATGTTCCATACTTTACTTCTTTGGGCATCTGCTATTATTCTTAATGGGGCTAGTTTTCATGATTTTCTTGTTTCCTTTTCTAGCTCCTAATTGTCTTTGGTATACTCCCTATGTACTGGGCTATGCCTTATTATAAATAAATTTTATTCCACTTATAAAAAAAATTAACTCAGTTCCAAGTCATTTGTTCATGGATTCATTCCTCCTGTTAGCAACATATTCAGGCTATATATGATTCATCAATACAGAAGCAACTTGTATAATTACTTCTGACAGTCAGAACCACTAACTTACGCCTAAGATTCACACCTTCCAACCTTGGAGCATTCCAAATAGAGTAGTTGAAATGAAATTTTATGTAAAATAAATGAAGAAAGTCTCAAAATCATGCTTCAATAAAGTAGCTAAAATGAATTTGCTACAGTAACGAAGGGCAGACCCACTACATTTGGCGTTGGCACTATCACCACTAAACATATTTTATTATTTTTTTCATCTTCTTCATTCACACAAGTTTCACCGTTTCTAGTTTGGTGTTCATGCCGGTTTCATGTTTGGGAGTTTGGTGTTCACACAGACCCACCGCCACCACTAGCCACATCGCCCCTCCGCCGGCATCCCCTCATCCCGACGACCAACCCCCGACGATCCCAGCTCTAGCACGTCCTTCGTCATCTCCCATTTGCGGCTCCAACTGTAAAAATTAGTTTCAACAACAATGGGTCTCTTTCAACTCACCGCCGGCCACCATTAGCCACACCGCCACTTCACTGGCGACTGACCCCCGACGATCCCAACTTTATCAAGTCCTCTGTCATCTCACACGCACAGCTCCAATTTCGGCAACAATTGGTTTCGCCGTTTCCAATTTTAGACATTTTTTTTAATTTGTGAAATAAATATTATTATAATAAAATATGATTATTTTAAAGGATATAAAGAAAAAATATAGAGGTTGATAGACGGTAAAATGTAAAAGTAAATAGGTAAAATAGAAAAAATGAATTTTGGTAGTTTATTTTGAAGGAAAAATAGCTACTCTATTAAGAGTGGTCTTACTGCATGCGCATGTACACATAAGATATATATATATATATATATATAGAGAGAGAGAGAGAGAGAGAGAGAGAGAGAGAGAGAGAGAGAGAGTGTGTGTCTGTGTTATCATCCTAATCTGATAGAGAGGTACCATATCTAAAATTTCTGAGATAAAACCACAACGCTTTGAATTAAATCTGCCAAAGTGCCAATCATTATCCTATTAAAATATACATACTAGCTGGGCATCCAACAGAGGTGGATAGTTCCTATCTATAGTGTCTATCCAACTTAAGATCGTGAACTGGCCGACGTCAGGGGCTTGAGAAAGGGAAATCTAGGGGAAATAAAGGTTCTATGTTGGGAGCAGAGAAATTGAAAAGCTTGTATGTTAGGAGAGGAAAACGAAAAGACGAAAAAGCAAAACAAGCTGAATGATAAAATTACAAACTGTTAAATCAACAAAAATCGTTACATAATAGAAGCAACATGTAAAGTACGTTTAAAAAATAATATTATTTTTATTAAGAAATTAATTTTGATCAATAATTTAATTGATTTTGGTTTAGAAAACTAAAATTATATGTGAATAAATTATATGTTAAATTAAATATGAAACATATATAGTATATTAATTACATTTATTGGCTATTTTGATATGTGAATAAATTAATTATTGTATATATAGTATATAGTATATTTTAATCTTAATTATTTTACTTAGATTTATTTTTTATTTTTAATAATTTTTATTTAAATTTGAATATAAAAGATATATAGTATATTAATTATATTTATTGGCTTCTTATTTTATAATATTGTGTTCTTTATTTTTTTTCTTCCTTACTCCATTTACGCTTTTTTGTGTGTATAGTTATTGTATTTTATATTTATTTTATTTTTTTAATTATGCAACTATTTTAAGAAATAATATAATTTTTAAGAAGAAATAAATTTGTATCATGCTTTTCGGTTATGTGTGTATTTGTAACATGAATTTTAATCTTAAATATGTAAATTTATTTGATCATATATTTCAATTATATATCAAACATATATAATATATTAATTATATTTATTGGCTTTTTACTTTATATTACTATGTAATTTTTTTTTTCAATACTCGGTTTGGGCTATTTGTGTGTATATTTATTATATTTTAACTTGTTGGAACGATATTGTACTGGGTTGGTTGGGCCAAACCTGTTCTCCTTTATTCACCCCCCCCCCCCCCCCCGGGAATTGGCAAAACAACGTCATTTTCGGAGTGGTATAAAACATAATCCCTAGGGCTTCATCGCATTAACCCTGTGCCGCTTCCTCTTCTATTATTCTCGCACATTCTTTTCTTCTTCCCCCTGCCAAACCCTGGCCCATAAGCCTCCATTGCAGTGTAGTTTCTCGCGCTCGTCTTTCTCCTCTCCCCAAAATCAAAACATTTCTAGTTCAAAACTGCTTCTCTAGTTTTGTGGCCGAAAATCGCACATTTCCCTCTCATCTTCAACCTCGTTCCATCCATTCCCTGAAAGCTCACCTTCAAAATCTCAAATGTCTTCCTCCTGTTGTCTTCAACTTATTTTTCTTCCCACGAAACTTAATCATAATCATCGAAATCTCCCTACATTTGAAACCCTAACTCTAATACTCACTCGATCCTTAACCCTAACCAGAACCCATTTCTTAGCTTAACACTAATCGTAATCCTCACAAGTTTGTCAAGAACAAGCAACGACAAATGGCCTTGGCCCACATGTATTCTCATTTTAGCGTAGTATGAAATGTAGATTATTGGTTTTAATTTTTCTCAAACCATTGGATTTGTTCTGCAGCTGGGTTTTATTTTCTTAATGTTTTAGCTGGATTTGTAACTTTTGGTTGATTACGCCCTTTTTTGCAAATATATAATTGCATTTATCTTGACTCTGTATCTATAAAAGAACCTTGGGCGTGAAGAGTACAAAGTGACCATTTCTCTCATTTTGAAAAAGAAAAGCTTGAATGGTTCTTATGGGAGACCGTTTGAGGACAAATAACTGAGTATTTTTTGCTGTCCCTTGTAGGTTACTACAACTTCTCAAGTTAACTATCTTTTCATCCCAACCAAACTATTTTGATCCATTTCATATGAAATTAATATAACTATCATTGTAGTTAAAAATTACGAATATTTAAGTCTATTATAATTGTCAATTCTATTTTTAATGTTAATCTTTTGGATATCAAATCTGGATTCGTGTCAATTCTATTTTTCATGTTTAGGTGGCTAATACAATGTTGATATGTTATACGCGTTCAAGATATGTTTGATCAGATGCAAAATTCAATGTTGATTATTCACAATGTTCATTAAAGAGATTTCTTTTTAGGTAAGTGATTTATTCTTAAGCATATGTACACATAATAATCTTTTTTTTTTTTTGTAGAGATTGTTTGTGAATAATCAATTGGTGTACTGGGTTGAAAAAGACTTATAATTAGACAGATTATAGTACTACAAATTATTCACAGACTGTTGATTATAATCTGTTTATAATCTCAATAGATTATAAATATACCTACTATTTCATAGCTTTAGATTTTTAAAGAGAAGTTAGAGAGACATGCATTCTTTCATTTATCTCTTCTCCGTGGGCTTGTTCAATGAGATTGTTACGAAGCCTAGCATTTTATATTTATCTTGTTAAAGAATTTTTTTTTTTTTGCCAGTTTTGTATTATCATTAGGTTGTATTAAGGTTTGGGGCAAGTTAGGGCAAGTTAGTGCTAGGATGTTGATTAAGAAATATAATAAAATCAAATACTCCGTTTGTTTAATATCTTCAGTTTGTTTGAACTTTCTTGGGTTGTTTGGGATTACAATACTCATTGATTAAGAAATCAATAATAGGAAACAGAAAACTTAATTTGAAGAAATTAGAAAATAGAACAACATACCAAAAAAGAAGAATAAAGATGAAAATAAAAAATATATTAGTATATATATATCATAAATTAAAACAGAAGATGAAATTTCAAAAAAAAAAAAAGTTTAAAAAATTAGTACATGTAATAAATTAAAACAAATTTGAAACAATAAAAAAATAAATTAATATAGATCAATACCTTCAACCCAAGCAAATTCGAGTAGCTTCCAATAGCACCAAGATCAATAAAATCTGAAGAAAAATAGAGGAAAGAATGTATAAAAAAGAAATGAACTGATTATTCACGAAAAATTGACTGAATAATAAATCAACTAATTATTCACAAAAAATAGATTAAGAAAATAAATATAAAAAATTAAATAATAATCTGAAAGAGATTATTCAAAAAATATAATAAACTGATTAAATTGATTAAGAAATAATGAATTGATTATTTTTTGTCCCAAATAATCAACATTATGAAAAACAGATTATTCAGGAATAGATTATTCACCTAAAAAAAATCAACTTTGTGATTAATCTGTTTTTGCAAATAAATAGATTATAAAAAACACATTATAACAGTTTATAATTAACAATTAAATTATTCACAGATTATTCAAAGATTAGCAAATTGATCATAAGCAATTGTTAAATGGCATTTATTAAGGAAGAAGAAATTATATAAATGAGGAACTTTATTTGAAAAAATTAGAACATAGAAGAACATACCAAAAAAAAAAAAAAAAAAAAAGAGAATGAAGATGAAATTAAAATAGAGATTAGTAAATGTCATAAATTAAAAAAGAAGATGAAATTACACAAAAAATTCATTTAAAAAATAAGTACATGTTATAAATTAAAAGAAAACATTAAACTTCACAGAAATTAGTTTATTTCTTGTAATGCATATTAAAAAGAGAAGATGAAGTAAAAAAGTAAATTAACAGCGAGAAAAAAAAACCACATTATAAAAAATAATAAAACAAATTAATACACATCAATACCTTCAACACAGGTAAATTTTATAAGTTTCCAACAGCACCAAGATCAAATCATTCTAAAGCAAAAATAGAGGGAATTAGAAAACATAGATTACATCATAAATTAAAAAACAGAAAAATAATTACAACATGTAATATATTTAAAAAGAAGATAAATTCCACAACAAATTAGTTTATTTATTCTAATGCATATTAAAAACAGAAGATGAAGTAAAAAAAAAAATAACAAAAACTAAAACCAAAAAATCATATTTGAAGAAATAATAAAAAAGATTAATAGAGATGAATACCTGCAGCCTAATTAAATTTGAGTGGCTTCCAACAGGACCAAGATACAATCTAAACCAAAAATATAGGTGACTTTAGATTTTGGGATTTTGAACACAAACTGAAGCAGAAATAGAGGAAATTATGTATTTTGGCATTTAGAACACAAGTGACCGTGAATGACGGGCTTTAAGAGATGTCACCGTTTCTCTTAGATTTTTTTTCTCTTCTTTTCTTTTATTTTTTAATGTGTTAGTGCTTGTTTAATGGGAATTTGTTAATTTAATGAAGAGTTAAAGTAGAAGTTTATTGGGCTTAATGGACGTGAATTGAAGGGACATACGGAATGGATTTAATTAGTTGAAAACGCTTTGTGTTCTGAATCAAAACTAGTGTTGAAGCAAATGATAGGACAATTTCTATTATTGCTTCCATTATTCATCGTGACGTCTCCCCAATAAACAAAAATAAATAAAATAAAACAAAAAACCAAAGGATGTGTGCGATTAACTTTATTCCACAAAATCGCATTAAACTGGATCTGCCGTCATCATATTGATTAAATTTGGATTGAAAGGGTGACACCAACAAGAAAAATTACGTACTGCTATTAATGATGTAAAATTGTATTAAATGTCGATTTTCTTTCAAGTCGGTAATATAAAACTTAATGCTTTCAATTATTTACACCATTATAATATAAGGCTTGATGAAGTACATACTGTACAAATGAACAAACAGAATATTCAATGGACTTAAATTGTTGTTTTAAGTTATCAATGAATTGGGTTATAACCGGCGGACGTACGTTAATTTAAGACTTGAATTAATGATGAATCCAGCAATTAAAAAATTGCATGAATAAACCAGAATATTCAATGGACTTAAATTCTGGTTTTAAGTTATCAATTTATAATTGAGTTATAACCGAATTTAAGATTAATCCAGAAAAGCATAAATTGATAGAATAATAAAATGCATTAAATCAGATGGGGACTTGGCTATTTAACGGATGTTAAGCAGAAGATGAACTGTGAATGATAGAAATTTAACAGTCGTTAAACCAACAAAAACTGTTATATAGCCATTTATATAATATACTAAATAGAAATAACGTACAAAGCACGTTTATTTAATTTAATTTTTAATAAAAATTTAATGATTATTTATAATTAAATAAATGATAAATAATTATATGTTTTCATATATTATAAAAAAATTAATAAAAACAATAAGATAGTCTCATAAATAAACATGACATATAGTTTTATCAAACTTGTTTGAGATAATTTTGATTAAAATTTTAATAAAATGTTAGTTTAAGATATGATATTTTTTTAATTCCAAGATGATAATTTAACATTTGTATTATTTTAATTCCAAGGTTAGTTTAGAATTTTAACAGCCGTTAAACCAACAAAAACCGTAATATAGCCATTTATATAATACTAGATATATATATATATATATATATACACACTAGGTGAAAGCAACGTGCAAAGCACGTTTACTTAGTTTAATTATTTGATTAGTTTTAAAATTGATTTTTTAAGAAATAAATTTTGATTAATAATGTAAATTTGACGTTTACTCATAATTTCTAAGAAATAAATATAATTTCTAACATAAATTTCACAGTTAGAGGACAATTTTGTTTGTCTCATGAATAATATGCCTTAACAATATATATATATATATATATGACAATAAATGTTAATCTAGAAGAAAAATTGAAAACTATAGAAATGTTTGAAGAAAATACTTCTTTCTTATTATTGAAAACGTAAACACTCGGCTTGAATTAGAACTAATAAAGATGGCATTTATTTAAACAGCTTGCAAGATTGCAAGAAACCTATGGGTGAGCTACTCGTAAATCAGCAGCTTTGACGTGATATATAGCTTGCACAAAATCCGTACGTGATTTTCATTAAATAGAAACCATGAAATCCGTAAGTGAGCTACTTCAAATGTTGTTTGACTGATTTTAAACATTACCAAAGTCATCTGATTTGATTTGAGTTGCTGAGATGTACGTGATTTGATTTGATATTTTAAATATAATAAGTGGATATTAAATTTAACAGACACTTAACGAAGAAAACGAGAAAATCCGTTAAGTGGCCATTAGATAGCCACTTATTATAATAGAATATATATATATATATATATATTGAGTTTCATTAGCGCCGCAAGATATATTGGATGGGAAAAGAAAAGAAAAATAAAAACAAAATGAAGAAACCAAGGGGTGCAACCAAAAAAAAAAAAAAATTGGGAATTTTTATTCAGAATTCTTAGAAGGAGATGGCGGATCCGGAGAACATAGGCAAAGGCTGCATGCTTCACCAACCGATTCAAATAAAAAAAATAGTTTTATTCTTTCTCCTTTCAATTTCATTATGAACTAGTTTTATTTTCTAGAGTTTTGATGTAGTCTAGCATGGAACATACAATTTATATTTTAAGTTATTTTATTTTTAATAAATCCATAATTATTAAGTTTTTGTTTCTTCTTCTTTTCAATTTTCTAGCCAATTATTGTTAGATCTATTAAATCCTAATGAGACCAGAGGTGAATTTAGATTTAAGATTTAGGACTAAACATCATTAGTTAAATGAAAGTAGAGATATTTAATCACGACTAGTGTGATTTTCTAAGAAAGATCCATAAAACTTAATGAGTCCCTAATTAATTAAATTCACATAGAGATATGGAGTTATTCATTAGAGATAATTTTAATATTGTTCGAGAGAAAAAATTAAATAGTTAAGGGATTTTTATGATCAACATGAGATTATTGAAATTTAATAACTAGGAAGAATAAATTGTGTGAATTTTGCTAGGTCAAACCAAACGTACTAGATCTATTCTTATTATATTTATAATTTTAAATTTTATACTCCTTTATTCGTAAATTGATTCTTGTTAGGTATTTTAGTTTAGTTTAGATAGTAGAATCTTTCCATTTTTTATTTTTTGGTTTTCTAAATAGTAATTAATTTAATAAATTTTAGTACTCAATAGCATAATTAAGACCTTTAGGTTCGGCATCTGTTTAATTTAAAAACACTTTACTACTTGTTATGATTCTGTGCACTTGTAGATAATTTTATGCAAATAAGTTTTGGGCGCCGTTGCCAGAGATTAGTTATTTGTTATTGATATTAACACTAGCTAAATTTTTACTAATTTGGCTTTTATTCTATTTTTTAAAATTGGTTTAAGTAGATTTTAGTTTGGTTTTTCTTTTCAAAAATCAAAAGTACATGCCCCAATCTAAACCATTAGAACATACACTCTTCGATGTTGAGATTGAAAAAACCTTATGTCAGATTAATAAAGAGAACAAGAAAAAGACCGACACATTTATATTTAATATGCCCGACCAGAAGCACAAGGCATTAAGAGATTATGTTATGCCCTTGGTTAATGGGGTCACATCTAGTATAAGAATGCCAGCTATACAGGTCAATAGTTTTGAGATCAAGTCGACCATTATTCCAATGATACAGTAAACTGACTAGTTAGATGCACATAGTGGTAAACCTACTCTGGGGCAGGGGGCTATGGCCCCCCAACATTTTTCAAAAATTCAAATTATACCCTATATTTATTTATAGTTTATAAATATAGAAAATGACCCCCTAAAATTTTTTTAATTTTTACATGCTTTCTAATTTTTTATAAAATTTCATTATATCTAGAATTGTCTTCCTCCAATTTTGGTTTTTTATAGTCTCAAAATTTTAAAAATTTCTATATATTTCCTATTTTTAAGAATGTGGCCTCACCAAAATTAAATTAAAACAAGGTTTAGAAAAAATACTAAACTTATTAAAACGGATCCCAAAGCTTTTGTTATATAAATAGAATCTAAAGTGAAAATACAAGAAAACAAATTTAAGATTGATGGTTTATATGAAAAATAGTTGAGAGGTTTTATCTTCTAGACTTTGTTGAGCAAGAAAAATATTTATTTAAGGTCTCAATCATAACATTATATACTTGATGTGATATGAAAATATCTAGATTTTAAATAAAATTTAATAAACTAGCTTACATAATAGAATGAAAGATGACCTAAACATCATTTGATAGTTTCTCTTAAGAAAATAAATTATAAATATTTTATAATAAAAATAACAATGGATTAATATTATTCCAAGAAATATTATCGTCAGAAATTTGAAAAATATTATATTAAGTTATGTTTTTTGAAATTTTATTTCTATGTCTATGTAGCAAATTATTGATATCTAATTTCATATATAACTCTGTTTTTTATATTTTTTTAATTTCTTTTTATTTTATATAAATATGTCACACCGTAGCAAAGTTGGCCCCTTCAGAAAAGTTCCTGGTTCTGCCACTGGATTCACAACTAAAGCTCATGTTCTTCTGAAATGAAAAGCTAGATGCACATGTTCTTCTGCACAACTAAAGCTCATTTTATTTGCGTTCGGAATATAGGATATAATCCAAGCCTTTTTTTATGATCTTCGGTATTGGATGCTAATTGCATCAGTTAGCGTGAGCATCTTTGCCTAATTGCTTTTGCTTTTGCTCCTATCTTGCCTTTATGCATCCACTAAAATTCCAAAAACATCCTTATATGTAATTTTCACTGATTGAAAATTACTTGGTTATATCTTGATGAGTTTGTTTATGGGAATTAGTAACTATATTATTTTCATCCCCTAGCTTAAACCATCACTTTTTATGGTAGCCGCAGACACATGCAATATGTTCTTGGCCAAGGATTCGATATATACCAAAGTCCGTGCATCTCAGTTGGGATTGTGTTAATGCATAAATTCACACAACAGGCCAGAAAGGAGGAAAGAATGATTCCCGCCCCATGTTGGTCATTCAGGCTTCAATACGATGCTCTTCCTGTTCATTTATATAACAAATAATAAATAAACGAATAAAATAAATAAAGAGAGACAATGATTCACGTGGTTCAAAATAATACCCACACAAATAGGTTGTTTTGGAGCAAAATCTACTATGATAAGTGATTTTACAATCTCTTATAACTTTACATATCTCACAATACAATGGAGAAATTTTGAAAAGATTCTTAATTTGGCATATATAGTTGTTGTATGTGGTGGCCCAGTTTGGGTGTAAGGAGCTTCTGTGTAGAGAGCTCGTGGGCATCTACTCCTTATATAGACCTCTATTTCATTGTAGTGATTAACTCCAACTTGCGTTGTAAAGTTTTTTTAACAAGTCTCAGAACAGTCTCATTGGATTATGCAAATACAAATCCAATTGAGTATTTGCATAATAGAGTCCAAAAATTCACTATAATAGATTATGCAAACGTAAAAGATATGACTTCTAGCTACAGTACTAAAATTAGAGTTGTGGATCATAGTTAGATGTCACTGTAGTTAGACTAAATGAATTAAAAAACAAATATTTCTCTTTCCTTCAATTGCTTCTTTCTGCTTTCATTCTTCGTTAAACGATGACCCAGCTCCAGATGCCCTTTGTTCCATCTCTAGGAATAGTCTAATTAATTCTGTGTGTACAGACGTCCTTGGCTTGATCCTCGGTAAATGTAGAACATTTCCCCTCCATTTCCTCTTAATTTCCGTGTATTGATGTTGATTAGTGTGTGAAAATGTGATTTTTTCAATGGTACTATGATTATCCGTTATCTTTGTTATTTCCATGCATCCTCATTCAATTATGATTAACCCTTTCTTTTTTTTTTATATGAATAACCGTGACTACATTTCCATTTTCCACTTGACATCTCTCTTATAAGATTGAAATGCAAACCGATGGTTTGTAGTCTAGGGTACAAATTGAGAAGATGATGGTGATTCAAGTACAAAATGCTTATTCTTTCTTTTTCATTTACTTTCCCTCGTGTTACTCTTATGGCACTTGTTTTGAAATTCTGGAAATGCAAATTCTAATCCTTCTTTATTTTCCCAGGCATGGATTAGTGCTTATACTATCTTATACTATGATCATGCTACAACACATTTGGCCTTTAGTGACAAATAAAAGCGTCACAAAAAATGACCAAAATGCTACGAAAGATTTTTGATGACAGATAGAAACTATCACGGCAACCGTCACAATAAGTGCAATATCACAGATAAGTATTTATGATAGTTTATTGTTCAACTGTCATAAAAAGTATTTTTTTTATGACGGTAGGTGCCTTTCCGTTTGATGTAATGTTCGAATGTTAGAACCGTTAGTGACGGTTCAAATGTGTCACCAAAAGTCACGTTCGAACGTCCAAAATTACGTTCAAATGTAAACCCATATGTCTGACATTCGAACGCAATACTATTTCATTCGTTTCTCATACGTTCAAACGTTTATATTATCATTTAAATGTTGGTCACATCTGAACTAAGTTTTCACGTTCGGATGTTTTTTGCACAATGTTCGGACATTATGTTTGAGTAAGTTCTAACGTTAATTTGATGAATATTCAAACATTTTGTCAAAAATTCAAATGTTAGTTTACTAAACATTCAAATGTTTTGGTCAGTTCATTCGAACATTTTTTAGTACATTCGGACACAATTGGAATAAAGGTTCAAACGTTTAATGTCTACATTCAAACGTACTAGTCAGAAATGGTAAATTTTAATAAAATTAAAAAACATACAAATTGTACATGTTATATAAATCAATCTAGTAACTTACAATATCTTATAACATATCAAAGTTAGATACTAAAAATTACAAAAAATAAAAAAAGATAAAAGTTATTTTTTTAATTCCTCGTCCACTACAATCCTGCTGCAATGACATAACACGCTCCATCTAGACTGCCATCTCCCTCTGCACTTGTTCTTGATTGTAATGTCCATTCTTTCCTCCTACTCTCTTTACTACTCCTGCACACGCGTCTCTAGATCAGAATGTCGCTCTAAGAGAGACTTCAACTCCTATTGCCTCGATCTCATAATCTCGTTTTCTCGTCGTGCTACTTCTAAATCTTTGGTGAGATGATTAATCTTTGAAGTCGAGGAGCTCGTGGAGGATGAATTAGCTGAATGCTTGAGTGAACGCCCCAATCCTCTGATCATGCCAAAGTTGGCCCCGAGCACTTCTGTGAATATCTATATCACTAGGAGAGGATTTTCCAGAAGCTGAATGTATCTCCAACATTTTGTCCTGCAATTAGAAAGAAAACACACATTAAACAACAAAATTATTTGAAATATGAACAAAAATAAATTATTCAGATATTGCATAATTTATTTAACAAGATAAATATCGCTTACATAATTTTTTGCAATGGTAGAATCCATCCATTCACTACATTCATTAGTGTGAGAAGTAGTATATACATGAATGAGGAAACAAATTTCAAGATCATCACGTTTATAACAAAGACACATTAGCAATTGAGAAATTTAATATTAGTAACTAAATAACATTAAATAACGAAAAAATAAATGATTTTTCTAACTAACTAGATAATGTTGTTGTTAATTTAGAACGAATACAAATGTAAATAACTAACTAATTTAAAATATCTGATAATCAGAATTTGCGAAAAGATTATAATATTTTACCAAATCATATAACTTCATCTTCTAGAAAGGGAACTGCGCAACCTCTTTCAACGTCTGAAACTTCTTGAAGTACTCATGACATCGACCCTTGTGACGTTGGAATAATGTAGTCATCAGTCCATTCACAGTTCTCACATCTTTGGTTTGAGTAAAATTGAGGTCAAATTCATCCTAAAGAGTGAGTTAAGTAATACGATATACTTATTGAGGGGAAAAAATATAGTTGTAAAGTTATCTCACCAACACATTGCTATCAATGTGATCCTTAACTTCATTAAGAACATCTTGCCATGATCGCACATAAAAGGGAGCATAAGCTCGAACTGCTGTACCGATATAAGAAGAAAGTGTTGCCGTACTATCATCTACTCCTTTAGAGGAATTTTAAGGTATTGTGACCTTGATTTTTCTTGACGTCTACTTTTTTCTAAAGAGATACTACAAGTAATGCCACGATTGTGTCGAGAGAACGATGCATCAACTAACATATATAATAGCATGGTATTAGTTATATATGTTATTGAGTATTAAAATATAACTAATTAATTACCAACGACATTTGATTACTATTAGGTGTCGACTCACTATCCTTCTCCTACATGTTTGTCTCTTCAAGAGCAAATTCCTCAGTTGGGGAGTCCGAAACAAATTTGAGACTTGGAAGATGTGACACATTTCTTCATTGCCTTTTTGGTGGCATCCTTGAAAAGAATAAAAAAATAAAGAAAAGTAATTAAAATGCTATTTAGTGTTGTATAATATTGACAATTTAACTTATATGATTTATTACTCTTATTCTTCTTCGTCGGATGATTTTCTCATGCTTATTTCAGAATTTCTTCTTCTTCTTCCTCCTCACTCACTCAATTGAATAAGTGTCTAGTTCGGATGGGTTAAGGTGGACAGGTGCCGCATCATCTTTAGATAAAGAGAGTATCTCGAGTGCACTGAAGTCAACAAACAAGTTAATACCTTGATCTCCATCTTCCTAGTAAGCTTCTACAATCAAAGTATCATCTTCATCTCCGTTGGACTCATAATCCGCACTCGTTCCTGCCTCATATGTGTTCCTAGAAATAAATTTTTGCACGACTTGCCAATTTATCTCTCCACTATTTTTATCAACACCTTTTAGTGGATTATTTAAGTAATAGAATTGCGTAACTTGACATGCCAATACGAATGGATCATCTTCATACCATTTTGATGTACTATTGACGCTTGTGAAGTGATTATCCTGATGTATTGAAACCCGACCACCACTTAGATCCTACCAATAACATCTAAAAATATATGTTATAGACCCACTCAGATATTTTAGTTCAATTATATCATGTATGACACCGTAATAGTCAATTTCATCTGTCTCGTGACTCCCCTCGACCAACACACCACAATTCTGTGTCTTTCTATTACGTTCACAATCCAAAGTATGAAATTTATAATCTCGAATAGTGCATGTTGTGTATCGCATCGCTCTGTTTGAGGGACCACGAGCCAATGCATTCATTTCAAGAGAAATTAACCAGGATTATGAACACATTGTTCCAAGATCTAACAATATAAAACATGCTCGGTAATGGTCACACTTATATTACTAATGATCTAATAATATGAACACGTCAGGCACGCCAATTACTAAAATATCAAGAATATTTAAAAATTTTAAAATCAAACATGCTCGAATTTGTAGTTCATACACGTTGTTCAAACCAGCTAGCAAATTCTTTTTCGTGTCTTACCTCCACATTATCTACGTCTTCTGCACTAAGTTTTTTCAAGTGCTCACTGTATATTAATGCAAAAAAATATTATAATGCGTCCAGTGTGTTAAGATCTAGTAATTTCAGGAGAAATTGGATGAGTACCCTACCTAAGACAGTCGTCAATCTCTCGACAATTATTCAACACGTACCATCGAACTTTTTCCAACACTATATCAATGAGATCGTAACCGGTTTGTGGACCCAAGGGTCGTACATTCTGGAAAAACACAGATAGCACACGAGGAAACGGAGCAGCAAGATCAGCATTTTGCCTTTCACGATTAAATCGTGTTTCAACACCGCGAAGGTACAGTGAGCAAAATGTTAATCATTCATCATGTATATAGATCTCTGTTATTGAACCCTCAACTCTAGTCTTATTCCTAACTGTGCGTTTTAGTCAACTCCAATATCTTTCGACTAGATACATCCAACGAAGCTGTATCTGTTTACCTAACAATACCTCTCAGAAAAAATGTATTGCTAAGTGGACTATCACATCAAAAAATGAGAGTGGAAATATCTGCTCGAATTTACATAAGATAGTGACAATGTCATCTTCCATCTTATACAGTATATCACAATTTACAACTCGATTGCATAAGTTCTTGAAAAATATACAAAGCTCGGTAATGGTCACACATATATTAGATGTCAATTTGCCACGGATGCCAACCAGTAATAACTTTTGCATAAATATGTGGAAGTCATGACTTTTCAATCCATTGATTTTCCAGTCAACTGGGTTCACACACATGCCGGTATTTGAAGCATAACCATCTGACAGTTTCACGCCTTGTAACCACTTGCAAAAAAAAAATTCTCTCATCTTTTGTCATCGTAAAACATGCATGCGGCATGGCCACCTTGTTTCCATCCACCCACAAATGTAGATTATGTTTAATGCCCATTCTCTCAAGCTTTCTCCTCGTCTTAACCGTATCCTTCGTCTTGTTGTTATTGCTCATCATGGTTCCCAGTATATTGTTGCAGACGTTCTTCTCTATATGCATAACATCCAAGTTGTGTCACAACATACGAGATGACCAATACGGCAAATAAAAAAAATACTGCTCTTCGTCCAATTTAATTCTACTAAGGCTCATTTTCTTTTGTTCTTTCCTCAAACTTTGCCAAAGTTGCTCGAGGGTAAATACTGCAACTGTTCCAATATGTCATCTCTAGACAACTCTTTCAGTGCAGATCTTTCCTCTACTCTCCCATCAAACTTAAGTCGTTCTCTTCTCCATGCATGATTTGCTATGAGATAACGGTAATAACCCATGAAACACATCTTCTGAGAAAATTTTAACCATTCACTGGAAGTTTCTTGATTATATGTTGGGCACGCCAACTTCCTTTTAACGCTCCAACTGGACATATTTCATATGCAGGAAAGTCATTATTGCCACATTATCGCAACATGCATCTAAAAAGACATCCCAAGTAATGGATCGTAAGTTCTAGCGCTCATTTTCCATAACTCTTTGAGCTCCTCAATCATTGGCTACATGAATACATCAATGTCATTCCCTGGTGATCTCGCGCTAGGGATTAGTAGAGTTAACAAAAGGTCTGACGCTTTATTGCACCTTCACGGGAGAAGATTGTACAGTATCAACACAACCGGCCAAGTGCTATAACTTGTACTCATGTTGTCAAAGGGATTGAATCCATCAATTGTGAGTCCTAGGTGCACGTTGCGAGTTTCGTTCCCAAACTCAGGGTGTTGTTCATCAAAGAACTGCCAAGCCAGTGAGTCAATTGGGTACCTTATATATGCGTTATCTTTAACTCTTTTCTCTTGGTGCCACCTCATATCTTCAACTATTTTCTTAAACATATATAGTCTTTGTAGTTGAGGTCTCAAAGGAAAATAGCGTAACACCTTAACCAGCACGTTCTTCTTAACTTTCCACCTCGACTCTTTGCATACAGGACACGCTTGTTTTTTCTCATTCTCCTTCCAAAACAAAACACAATCATTGTTGCATGCATGTATGAACTTGTACTCAAATCCTAATTTCTTTCTCAATTGTTTAGCTTCATAGAAGTTCTTCGGCAATACAGACCATTTAGGAAGCACCTCATTAAATAAGTCCAGTATCATGTTTATTACTTTCATTGACATTCCACACAATGACTTAATGTGAAGCAATTGCAAAATAAAATACATTTTGCCGTGCTTTGTACAGTCAGGATAAAACACTTTACATCTTCCCACATTGTGGCAAAATTATTTGGATCAATCTCTCAACTGCTTGGGTCATCGTTCTCAAGTTCATCCATAAACATCCTAGCACTAATATCACCCAACATCTCCTCCATCTCATCTCGTTTGTTCTCATCATCAATATCTCGCATATAATCTAAATAAACGAATGATACATCCGATATCGGTTCATACAGCTCACCATGGAGTACCCATTGTGTATAATCCAAATCCATCCCATTGACAAAGATATGATGCTTGACTTCATCTAATCCTATAGTACACAAATTCCTACAATCTCGACATAGACACTTGATGTAACTACGACTATCAGCAGAGGTCCATGCAAATTCAATGAAGATCTTGACTCCACGTGCATAAGGAATGTAGTCCTACCCAAGTCTATCACTCAGGTGCATCCAACTTTGATCAATTTCTAAAAAATCTATGTTTTAGTTTAAGGTATTAAAATCTATATGCAAATCACGGTCCAAAGTAATTCACTTCATCTTTGATAAGGTAGTTGGTCCTATCCTGTTCTAGTTTATATTATCCATATTGCACAGCTTTTGTTACTTCAACTTTTCACGTCAGTAGAAATTTCGGAAGCACCTCCTCATAGTTCTCCAAATATACATATTCGTAAAGAGGGATTGTGACCCTACAAACAGTATACCCGAAGAACGAATGAGGAAGACATCGAAAATTCATACGCAACGTGAAAATTAGTAGAAGTAATAAAAATGTGTAATACAAATAATATAATTCCAAACTGTCCACACTGGACAATTCAAGAATTAGTGGATACCTTAGTGGATACCTGATTCTCAAACGGGTCTAGGGTTATTTATATATGCAATGTCACACAATATACTATTTATTATTTATTTGCTAATTTGTAACTATTATATAAATTATAGAATAAGAGTTGGGGTTTGGGGTATGGGATTTGGGGTTTGGAATTTAGGATTTGGGATTTGGGATTTGGGGTTTGGGGTTTGTGTTTGGGGTTTAGGATTTGGGGTTTAGAATTTAGGGTTTAGAATTTAGAGTTTGGGATTTAGGGTTTTAGGTTTTTGGAGTTTGGATTTAAGCTTTGAGGTTTGGGGTTGGGGTTTGGGATTTGAATTTGGAGTTTGAAATTTGGAATTTGGAGTTTGAAATTTAGGATTTAGGGTTTGGGGTTTGGGGTATGGGATTTAGTTAATACATGCTTGTAAAATTCAACAACGTATCATACCTACATTCACACTAAGTGGTGGTACTAATTAATACTTGCTTACAAAAGAGGTACAAAGGCACAAAATAATATAACTATAACATTGAAACAAAGTGAGCAAAATGTTATTTAGAACATGCTTGGGAAAGAGGCACAAATTGTCACACTCAATATGCTTGAAAACATTCACATAAAATAATATACACACATTCAAATTACCATAAAACACATTCAAAGAATCACCCAACATATTTGGAAAATCTCATTACTAAAAACATAAACAAACCAACCGAATATGCACAATCATTCCCACATAACCTAACATGCACAATGACCAAATATGCACAATCACCCAATATTTTTAATTAGAAAAATGCACAAATATAACATACCCAACAATAAACGAATCCTAAAATATACATGTTTTGCAATTGGAAAATTTCACACAAAATAGTATACCCACATTCAAAAAATCATAAAACACATTCAAATAATCACCCAACATGTTTGCAAACTTCTATTAATAAAATAATACAAAAAAATATAGGAATACATGCTTCTCAAATTTCATAATTAAAAAAATACACAAGTATAACATATACAACTATAAACAAATCAAAATTTACACAATGAGAAATTAGGAAATATACCTAGCAAATGCAATAAAAGTTCTTCACAAGGGTTCTACCCTTTTCAACTTTTATACCACCAATCCTTCAAAAAATATACAAGGAGCTAGTAAAATTATTATATACTAAAAATTACAAGAGAAATCAATAAATATAGAAAAACAATAATGTCAAAAACAAGCAATTTTCCTTACCTTTGAAGAGCAAAAACTGAATAAAGTTCTAAACTCTCACTCTCTTTCTACCTCATGCTCTCTCTCTATCCCTCTCTCTTTCTCTCTCTCATGCACGGGAGAAGCAGAAATGTGTTTCTAGCTTCATCCTGTGCCTATGTTTGAATTTGTCTGAAATTTCAAAAACATTCGAACGTTATAACCAAAAAGCTCGAATGTACTTAAATTCTTTCAAAACATTTGAACGTAATACTGTGACATGCGAATGTCCCAAATTAGCATTCAAATGTTTATTAAAATGCAAGAAAATTTTCTATATTGTAAACAAAATTTCGAATATCATAAAGTTATGAACGTTCTAGAAAGTGCGGGAAAAAATATGTGACATTCGAGTATTTTTTTTGTTTGTTACTTTTTTGCTGATTAAATCTATATATTGCTATATTTATTAAATAAAAAAATATTAAAAATATTTACTAAATTATAGTATATATATAAAAAAAATAGAATCACAATGCTATATTTAACTATAGCATTATAATATTATATTTTAGTGATGTTTTATATACTATAGTAATGCTATAGTCAATACAATATAATACTATGGTATTAAGTATTATATAGTGTTGATGTTAAGTTACTTAGTGTTGTAACACTATAGTCAATACCATATAATACTTAACACTATAGTATTATATAATGTTAACTAATCATATTTTAAATATCACTTAATATATTTTATCTACTATAGTAACACTATATAATACTTAATGCTATAGTATTATAGAATGTTGATTATTGTAATACTATATAATACATTATATAATAATTAACACTATAGTAATAATATAGTGTTGGCACAATATAATATATTTAACTGTGTTATAATATATGATGTAATTTGAATTTGAATTTAAAAATACAAAACTACGTTCGAATGTGTCATTCAAACATTTGAACGTTTTTCTCAGACATTAGAACGTTCATATGTAACGTTCAAATGTAGTGTATAATTGGAAAACAAAATGCTTAATTCAACATTTGAACGTAAACAAGATGACATGCAAACATTTGGTTCTTACATTCGAACATTCAAACGGTTTATACGTAATTAAAGAACGTTCAAATTTTACGTCTATATATACAGTGGTCTCGACGACAGAATTACATTTTAAGAAATTTAATGGTTTCTCTCAAATTCTCTCCACCACAAGTACCACAGTAACCATCCCCAAAGCCACCGCAACCGTCACCAAAAGGTAGGGAACTCTAATCCCAATATTTTGATGTATTTTTTGTAATAACCCAATTTTTTTAAGATAAAAAATTTACTTGAGATTATTTTAAAGGGATTTATTGGAATGATATTTTTCCATGAAAATAGAATTTGAGACATAGATGCATTCTAAGATAAATTTTGGATGAACCTTTAAGATTTGTGACAAGGTATCAACTAGAGAAATTTAATTTGGACCTAGAAAGAGGTAAATTTTTGAAATTTGAGGAATAAATTCAAGAAAAAGTGATAGAACAAAACATCAAACACTTGGTGTGCCAAAACGAGTTCTCAGACTGATCCATCGCGTATTGGTGTGATAATCATAACTTCTTCATATGAGGTCATAATGAGGTGATTCTAAATCTTATAGAACCTTAAGAGGATGATATAAAAACTTTCATATTTTGAGTTTTTAGATAATCGAAGTGGATCAATGGGTTATTTGGGCTGAAAGTGGACTAATCTGTGTTGAGCGTAAACTTAAGCCCGAAAATAAATCAAACCAGTTACTTACTTTAGAAGCTCCAATTTGATTGGTTTTCACATGTTTATCTTCTAGATATGTGTAAAAATGTTTGTACTTGGTGGTGTAAGAGTTTCTAGAAGAAAATTTTGTATATAACCATGGGAGAAGTGGAAACAAATATGATTGGAGGAGAACCAACCAAACCAGCCAAGTTGCCCCTCCATTCTCAACCAATAGCCAACCAAGTCTTAAGGGGATTCTTCTAAGATGTTCTAAGTATGTCTAGGAAGGCTGGAAGATGTGGCAAAAGGGGGGGGGAGATGATCTAAAAACGTGGGAGCCAGATTAAGGCCAAGTAGCCAGTTTAAGCATATCCTAGATATGCTAAGATTTGTTCCATTTCTTTTACCTATGTGATGTAAGAATTTAAACCATTGATCTAAGATTATTTCATACATGGAGGAAGCTTATCCATGGGATGAAAATCTAGTGAAATCATGAGATATAGGGGTGATCATTACCTTGCAAGTTAGGAGGAAGAGAAACACATCACTCGGCTAAAGAGGGGTGCTGAGATGCCCTCTCTTTTCTCAAGCCTTCCAACACCTTTTTACCTCTATAAATAGACCCTCAAGCTTCCATTTGTTGCTTTTAGAGAGGCCTCACGTTCACCTTGAGAGAAAATAAAGAAAAATATAAGAAAACTCACCCAAAACACACATACCTCAAAAGGAAGCTAAGTAGGAGCATCAGAGAAAAAGGAAGTGCAAGATCCATTCAAGACTACTAATTTAGTTTTGGAAAAATTTTTAAGTACATATATTAACTTAATCTTGGCATAGAATAAGTGGTTTGATGATTGGATTATGTTTGATATTTATTTGAGCTTAATCTTTGTTTATGTGTTAAGTTGAAACATATTGGATTTTGGAGTTGTTTTTGCTCTGGAAAAATGTTAGAAAAATTATGAGACCTTAAAAACATATTGGATATGAGCTTAATCTTTGTTTATGTGTTATATTAAGAGTATTATGTGAAAATATGATATTTTTCTGTGGAAAAGAATAAAGAAACAATTCTAGTAACTTTCGGACTTCAAGGGAATTAAGTTGGCAGATTTAACATCTTACAGTAAAATGGTCATAACTTGTTAGTGTGATGTCAAAATTGAGTGAATCAAAATGCTATAGAAATATAAGATATAGATATACAACTTTTGTGTTTTAAGATTTAATAGATAATGTAACACCCCGCTCCGACACCAAGCTTTCTTCAAATATATTTTTTTTTTCTTTCTTTTCCGAGCGACGCGGTTATTTTATTTACATTCCTAATTTATTGTATGATTTACTGATTTATTTTATTTCCTCTTTCCTCTCCATAATTATCTCACATTGCCGTAATTCCCATGCACGTATCTCCTCCTTCTAATTGCTTGGCAACCGAATAGAACGAGTATTTGGACATTTCTTCCTTTCCTAAAATAGTTTTGCCTCCATCAAGCCTTTCTTTCCCGCTCTACGCTTCCTTAGGATTTTAGTATCATTATATATATCTATGCGAAGGAAAACCTCAATGCCACAACCCCTTACGCACGTAGCCTCCCCCTCATGAATGAAGAAAGCTTCACGCCGCCGCTGTCCTCTGAGGTGCCTCAACCTTGCTCAGCCACTGAAAGCCTTCGCATAACTCAGCCTCGTCCAGACTTAGCAGCCTTGAACCCACGGTGGAGGAACTAGCCGCTAGCCATCACCGAAAACATCCCCTGTTTTTATCGCCCAAAACAGAGCATCTCTTACCGCCACTTGCTCCGTCTAGCTTGGTGCCACCAGCCACGGCAAGGTGGAATCACCGACGTCGTGTAGGAAAACCCCAGAAACCGTCGACCTTGCCACCACCCCTGCTACACCACGTACTGCCAACCACCTCGCAAGGCTTTGCCTCACGTCGGATATCACCGAGAAACAACTCAGCCACAGCCCCAAACACCCTCTGTTTTACTCCACCCTAAACAGGCGATCTCCTTTTTCCTTAGTACCGTAAGCCACCAGCCACCGTTTCTCAGTCGCAAACTCGCTGCCTTGACCACCGTCTCCCAGCCCTGTGCAAAAACTCTCGGTAAGCACGTTCCTTCCAGCGGGTATTTTTCCTTGCGAGAATTTGAGCATGTGTTTTTGCATGTTTTTATTTTCGGTAGAGTTATAAGTTGGTACTTTGGTGTTCCTTCAAAATGGACCTGGACAACCACTTTTTGGTCTAGTAATTATGTTCTCTATAAGCGGGCTCATTTTTATTTCCACTATAGGACCGTAAACCTTGATCTGTGGTGTTTTTTTTTTTCGTAGCGCCTTGGCGAAGTTTGGTAGGAAGGTTGGATTAAATCAATTACTATTATTATTTTGTTTATTTATTTATATTGAGCTATTTTCAATAAGAGTTGATTTCAGCCCTTCCAAACTTGACAAAAATTCCAAAGAAACGACCGGGTTTAAATTATCTTTGATGTCTTTTTTTAAATTTCTATTTTTGGTATTCTTTTGATCTGAGTCGTTTAAGGAAATTTAGAAGTGTTTAGAATTTGTGATATTTTGGGGTTGGAGAGTTTGTTACTTTAAAGTGTGTAGGAGAATTGGTTATTTTATGGTTCTAGGCTCAAATATTAAATACATGGTTGATTTGAAAATTTATGGAAGTATGCGTCAATTTTATAGGTGGTGACTAATTTTTGTTCAGCCGTGTGGAGATAAATTTTGAGAAGCTAAGAAATTCAGGTAAGCGGGGTTCCTATACTAGACTTTACATTAAAAATATGAACTGGGTTTTATTTTGAAAAATATGCACGTTTTAGTTACGAAAAGAAATTTTGAAATCACCTCAGTTTTGTTTCGCATATGCATAAGACATCGTATAAGAATAAAATATTTTCTGGCATGAACTGGTGTAGACATGAGCTATTTTTGTTGCATTCTATTTTTCGAACTGAAAAAGAGCGAATATGAAAATTTCTGTATAAATGATAATTATGATCTGATTCTGTTCTTGTTTTGGAAAAATTCTGTACTCGGGTATGATATGATATGATTTCTGAAACCTCTGGCATGACATTCTAGTTCTGTTTCGCTTTGTTTAGTCCTGGGTTGGTACCAACTATTCTGTTTCCGGTGCACCCACTTTGGTTGCAAAGTGGTTTTCTGCGTGGTCTTTCCTGTGTGCACACTCGGGGCTTCCGAGAATAATAAGGGGAAGATTCACATTCTGTTTCTGCTCGGTTGGCCGCCGAGGTTTGCACAACCCTACCACGGGGGTTAAACATGGTATTTCTATTTTGATAAGACGTTTCAGTTATGCTATGCCAAAAGGATTTTTTTTTTTATTTCCGTTTATATTAAACTTTCGCTCTGATTTTTTATAATGTAATCTGCTTCTGCATTTTTCTGAAAAATAAGAAATATTTTATTCTGCATTCTGAATTTTGGTAAATGCTCATGTTTGCACACTAGTATATGTTCTTTGCTTACTGAGTTGTGGATAACTCACCCCCTCCTCTAATAACATTTTTCAGATAGTTGAGATGGTGCAATGCATTATCAGTAAGGGTAGCCATTACTAGAGAAGCTTGGTGATCATAGGAGAATAAGTGCTCGTGGATACATTTTTTTCTAGTCGTAGTAAATATTTATCTTCATTGATATTTCTAGTATGTCAAGTTTTGGATTGTTACAAGTATTTGAAGTCATTTGATTTTATTAAAGTTTATGTTTAGTTTCTTGGAGAGTTTCATAAATATTTGTTATTTAATTATGGAGTGTCCTTTTTATATTAGTCGGTTATTGGAGAATTTGGAATATATGAATTGGTGTTTTGGGATGATTTGAGAAAAATGACCTAACTCTCTGGACCTTTAGGAGCGGGGCGTTACAGTTGGTATTGTAACACCCCGCTCCGACACCAAGCTTTCTTCAAATATATTTGAAGAAAGCTTGGTGTCGGAGCGGGGTGTTATAGATAAGAACTCTATGAAGGACGAAACTGGAAATAATGCACAAAACAAAGTAGGTAAACTCTTAAAAAGGGATGTTTTCCTTCATTTTAAAACTTCTAGTGAATTATCTGAATCATATTTTTAACAAGTAGAATAAATTTAGAAATCTTAATATATTAGAAGAATTTTTAAGAATTATTATGCTAAGAAGATAAAATAAAATAAAAATAATTTTTATATATATATATATAAAAGAAAATTACAAGATACACTTAAAAATATTTAAGCTATGAAATTATGCAAACTTTTCAGTTTGGGTTGAATAAGTTAAAAGGAATAAATAATTAAGAATAAATTTCCCATGAAAATTTGGCCAGCCGTTAACTTAATAAAAATTTAATATTTTATTTAATTCCATACATATTAGCTGTTAAGCTTTGACGTTACGAATTTAGGTGACGTATATGCATGTGGGTTTTTGTGATAGTTTTTCTATGTCATATGCTTTACGAAAACATGAATCATGCATGTCATAAGTCTAAGTTTATGCGTATGTTACATTATGTCACATATATGTGTCCTCATAAGTCATAACGTTTGTTTTAAGAAAATACGTTAAGAAAACTTAATAAGTGGAAAGATTAATAAGTCAGTCATGTCATGACGGAGACCAACGATGCACCCATATGACTGACGTACCGGAAGGGACCTAAGCCTGTCGAGTATTTGAAAACCAGCAGGGACCTAAGCCTGTCGAGTATTTGAAAACCGGCAGGGACCTAAGCTTGTCGAGGATATGAAAGTCGGCTGGGACCTAAGCCTGTCGATGATACAAAATAAGTAATATTCGCTGGGGACGTCTGTCAATAATACGAAACAAGTAAGATTCACAATATTACGAAAGAAAATAGATAAGAGTTTAAGTATGATAAAGTGGGTTCATGAAGAACATAAGTCTAAGTCATGCATGAGTCACATAAAGCATGCCATAAATGCATACTCTAACTGTTTGTATTGTATGTGATTATTTCACGATATCTATATTTTTATTAAGTTACATGTGCACTTATTGAGATTTCCCTGGAAATCTCATTCTTGTTTGTCTCATTGCTTTTGGAATTTGATTTTCGTTACAAGGTTGGATAACGGTCATGGGTTAGGTCTCAGTTGCTAGAGAGACCCGGAGAAACCCTGAAGGGTCCCCGGAGTACTCTTTCTATAGATGTTTTAACACAGTTAGTAGTAGGGACCGACATCAGCATGGAGAAAGAGTTTTCCAAAATGAAAAAGAAGCCTAGGAGATCCTAAGTCAATGTTCTGATAAGTTTGTATATGTATATTGGCTTAGAAAACTAACTAGATTATACATGTAAAGATAAAATTTATTTTTAAAAATGGATGATGTGGATATTGTGGTTTTATTTCACCATGTGATCATTAGTAATATTTTAGTCAGAACTTTTCCACTGCGATTTGCAATAAATTTTGATAAGTACGGGGATGAGTAGTCAAGTGTTACTTATCCTGAAACTCCGATTTACGTTAAATTCAAGACGTAAATTGGGGACGTCACATTTTTTATTAAGAAATGTTAGAAGTTTTAGTTTTAAAAAAATGTGGTCGTTGAAACTTCAAGTTGATTTTTCGGCCACCATGGGTCTTCATTGGCCAAACGGCCACTGTAGAAAAATTCATTGAAGTGTGTACTTCATTTCTATAGTGACTTTTGATCTTAAAGTTTCATGAATTGGAGTTTTGAGAATGGTCGAGTCTTCTCAACCATTCCAGTGTTTTACATTCGAACATTACTTTTGCAACGTTAGAAGTCAGATAGTCACATTCCAACGTACGATATGTACGTTGGAACGTGACTTCAGCAACGTTGGAAGACCAACAGTTACATTCCAATATAAATTTCTTACATTGGAACGTGACTTCGGCAACATTGGAAGACCAATAGTTTTTTATGCTTAGGCAACGTTGGCATACGAATGGTCACATTCACACGTACACAAGATATGTTCAAATGTGATCGTTTGCAACATTGGCTACCTGATACGTTGCAAATGGTCACATTCGAATGTATCCAGCATATGTTCGAACATGACTATTTGCAATGTTAGAAACCAATGCACATTCGAACATTACATTGGTAACATCCGAACGTATTCACAAATCCTTTTTAAAAATTTTCATTTTCTGCTTTCCAAATAATGTTACTTAATTTAATTATTATTTCCTCTAATTTTTATCTCATTTATGCAGATATATATAGTTCAGCAACCAAGAACTATAAGGAAGAAGGGCCGGGAATGAGTCTCACGAAAGACTCACCATATCGAGGCTCGTATGATTACACCAGAGCAAAAGGTTATGATAAATAAGTTCCACTCATTATATTGGCAGGGGAGGAGATTCAAGTCCATATTCGTGGATAGGGGTTGGACCTCGATATGCTCACTGAGGGGTAGCATTTATTCGAGCATGGTCCACAAGTTCTATGCGGCCATGTCCACATTGATGTTTGCTGCGGACTCCCACGTAATTGAGATACGCGTGGGGTGCAGCCAATGGTCTCGACGGATGTCATCGTCGACTTGCTGCAAATTCTGCATTAGCGGCCACAACCGGTAGCTGCAAACCTAGTGGAGGATGCAGATGCTACATCGGCTCCACCTCGAGATGCTGATAATGGCATATCGGCATCCCATACTAGCCCAGTTCACTTTACGGATAGTCACCACATCGACCTCGACTCAAGCAACGATTCTAGATCCTAGCAGGAGGGTCTTTAGTGGGATGAGGATTTCTACATCCTCACTGGTAGAGACCGGAAGGCGCACAAGATGTCAGATTGCGGCAATCACTGCGCAGATTGCGGCAATCACTGCGCATATCGACCGGCAGTTCACTGCACATACTACTGCGATCACTGTGCATGTGAATGAGCGTATGGAGCATTTGTCCATTGACGTAGAGACTTTGCGTGTTAAAGTTGAGACTTTGGCTGATGAGTTCACATCCTTAAAAAAGAGCATATAGTTCAGTAATTTTATGTTTTTTTTAAAGTCTTTTTGTATTTTATTTTTAATTTATGTATTAGACCAACTACTCATCTAATGTATATATTTTTTTTTTATATTCTCAGTTTTCTTTAATATTTAGCTTATTGAATTTAATTTTAAATCATTGCACTTCATATCTTTCACAAAATTAAATTATTCTATAATTCAATAAAGTACAAAATTTGTATAATATAAATATGGCCCCGTTAGAGTAGAATCTTATTTTAATTACTTTATATATTTTTTTTATTCATATCTTAATCATTAAAAAATATATTAGAAAAAATTAGTATCAACACACCAATAATCAAATCATATACCATTAAGTAAAGGAAAGAATTTAAAATGTATTAAAATACTAAAAGTGTCAAAATAAGGTGTCAAAATATATATATTTTTAATTTAATCTAAGTGTTCAAACGTTCTTTAATATAATTCGAATGTTGGCCTAGAAACATTCACGTTCAAACGCCAGTGATCTTATCATTCGAAGGGGCACTCAACATTCGAATGAAAAATCGTCTTAGTTCGAACGTAAAAAAATCACCAGTTGTCTTTAGTGACGGTCCCAAGAAACCGTCATAGAAAATGAGTTTTGGTCATGGTTTGGAGACCGTCATATATTCCAAACCGTCACTAAAGCTCAAATGTATTGTAGTGTCAGTTTTACATATAGAGATAAGCTGTAGGCATGCATAAACATCATGTAAAGCATTACTATAGATTGTACTTGAGCTTTGGAAGAAACTTTCACCTTATTTTACAATTAAGTCTCAGTATATAGCTCATATAAAAAGTAAAATGAGCGTACCCACTACAGAGAAAATGCATCCTAGTCCAAACAACAAGGATTTGGTACTCATATTCATGGGTTGGCTGAGCTCTTCTTTGTACTTAGGCTTACAATAAGTAATTTGGATGAGGAAATGGTACCTAACAGCCCAAGAAGGGTGCCAAATGCAATGAGGGATAGGTTAAGTATGAGGACAGGCTTTGATATTTGATGCCAACAAATCTTGATGTAGAATGCACAAGGGAAGATCACACAAATGGCGACGCTAACGAGGGAACCTGTGAGGCTAAGAACATATTCAAAATATGGTACGGACAGAGCCAAGGCTAGGATGAGCAGAAGTAGAATTGAACCTAAAATACCCCTTATGATCATCTTTAATCTGGGACTCATCTTAACAGGAAGTGAATGCTCAATCTGAATGGCAAGTGGTGCAAATTCAAGTGCATATTTGGTCATGGGTGTTAGCACAGTTGCCCATAATGCAATCTTTGTCACGAGAAGATGTCGAGGCATGCTGAGAGTGATTTGAGGATTGACTTCAGGCCCAAACAGTTTGGCACCCATGACTGCTAATGCTGTATATAGTGCTGTCACTAATGTGAAGCTTACGATAGACACCTGAAAGCCCGAATTAAACAAATAGATATCATGAGTAAGTGAATCTTAAAAGAGAAATTTCATTTTTTGCTGCCATCTCCAGTCATATTTTCTAACTTGGTATACTAGTTATGCTTGGTTGTTTAAGTGGTTGACATATGAAATTACTTTAAATGTATTAAATCAAATGCTAAGCCTATTTGGATAATGAAAGTGTTTTATCTCATCTTCATCATTATAATTTTTTTCAAATTTTCACACTAAATATAATAAACAATTCAACTTTTTTTAAATCTCAAAACAATAATAATATTAAAAAATAATATTCTAATAATAGTTTTTCAACTTTCTTCTCAACTTATCTCATCTCAACTTACTATCCGAATTATGACACCTAAGAGAGAGGAGGAAGCAATTTAGGATAAAAATGGCATTGCCATTGATAATAAAGTAAAATTTAAGAGAAATGATATAATTACTATTATTTTACAACCATTTTACAACTTTTTTTATATTTATTTTTTAATTTAACTTAGTGATTAAGAAGATGAATATTAATAAAATTATATATATATATTTTCTTAATGATTAGGAATGTTAAAAAATACTTAAAATAAAATGATAAAAAATAAAAAAATTCAAATACACTAGTGAGTTGTAAAATTGTTGTAAATTGGTGGTATGTGTATCATTGCTCAAAATTTAAATTACTAAAGACTTTTGTATCTAGTATGATAAAAGAGCTCCTACCCAAACTCAATCGTTTAGAGTGGAAAACAGATAGATATACGAAGTGAATAATCCTCTAGCATATGCTAAGCATTTAATAATGCCCGAAAAGAAACTCAATTGGGCAGCTATAAATGTTGCAGGACTACTTTATATCTCTACTTCTTTTCCACCATAGGTCCTAGTGTTGGGGTAAATGATCATCTAGGGGGTCCAAAAATATGATAAAGGGAGACAAGAATAGCATTTACTTTTTTAGTTTGAGATGGAATGGAACTAGAAGATACCTTTGTAAACCTTGATGGATCTTTCATAGCTTTGTATAAATTGGGAAAAACGATGTGTCCTGCATAGCTGAAGATATAGAGCCCAGATACTGCAGGAATGTTATGGATGTGGAGGATTGGTATCTTGTGATTGGATTTTATACCTCCAAAAATGGCAGTGCATGCCACGGATATAAAAATGAGAAGAGACATAATTATGCCGCCTGAAGAAAGGAAAGATATGGAAGATAGATCTCTCAGCCACAGACTGGGTAGTGCTATTAAGATAGCAATTGATGTTAGCAACTGAGACGTAGTTAGTTTAGCCCATGGAATCTTAATATGTGTTCCTGAAAGCACTGTAATTAGGTTGTCATGTAGTGAGATTGTGTAGGACACAAGTGCCATGAAAATTTCTAGGTAGATGAAGGTGGCGGCTAAAATTCTTCCTTTGCTTCCAAATGCTTGCTGTCCAATATCCGTGTAACTCCTTGACTTGAGATTCTTGTCTAGGCATTTTCCAAGTAGATTAGAGCTATATGTGCATATTATCCCAAGTCCTACAAGTAGGGAGGCAGAGGCCCACCCTCCAGTTTCCAATGCATACGGAGTTGACAACTGCCCCAAACCTGCGAGCGAGAGACAATATTTATAAGAAATAAGTGTTTGTGATAAATTATTAATTTGCGATTAGAATATTTATTTGTGATGAAAATAGATTCATTTTAACATGAAATAATCATTTTTGCAATAAATAGCTAGCAACAAATAAAGAATTTTTTTATTATAACAATTTAAGATTAAACCATTAAAAAAGATTATCACAACAATAACAACAACATAACAGTTCAATTACGTACCTATGAGCATCCCAATCATGTTAATCACAGCATGAGCAAAAGAACCATTAGCTTCCACTTGGTGTTCAATGTCTATGCCATTTTCGACCCTATTTAAGTTCTTGATGCTGTGATCGCACACGCATAGCTTGCTTTCCTCCAAACAAACATGGCAGCTCACCCATTGCACATCCGAGGTCGCACCAATATGCATGTCTATCTCATTCTTACGATGCGAAATACAATTTGAGCGAAGGCCTGGCAAATTCCTAATATACTTTGATATCTTGTCCCACATACTATTTAATCAGTTCCAACAAGTTGAGTACTGATAAAATTTTGGGAATTCTACGTACGGGACTCTAGCTTCAGAAAGGATGGATCTTGCCCATCAAGTATATAAAGGCTGGGTATACTTATACTTGAATAAAAGTAACCGTCCTCAAGGTGAAGAATCGCATTTCGTTAGATGTATATGTAGTGAAACTTTGTGAATAATAATATTCTTAGAGAAGAAGAGAAATTAGAATTGGTATAATATTTAAAATAGGCATGACATCGGTACACGCGTAACACATACTGGTACCATTTGCAAGAATCAAATTGTAAAGATATTCTTGGCTGGGATGTGCATGAGAGAGATCAGAGAAAAAGATTTGGGGGATCGAGTTGGCAATTTGGACAATTGCTACCATTCTAAATTTGCAAATGCAAGGCTAGAAGGCCATGAACGTACGTGAGAAAATATAATCAATTGGGCCGGTGAAAGAAGCATCTGAATCTGCCATAAACTGTAGTAATATTGGCCATGCGCATGCACTGGAAAATATGCGCATGGCCAATATGAGTTAGGTTTCGAAAAGGCATGGCTGCGCAGGCAGAAAGAAAGATGCTTCTCAAATTTATCCTTTTATGATCTTATTCTGACCATCATGACGTAAAATTATTCTTTGCAATATTTGGGTATGATCTCATGCCTCTCTCACAGTATTGGTGTACGGAGGCAGTAGTGATTTCAGAAAGGAATCATGAAGTGGTGTGATTCGACCTACCTCTACCTCTAACATCATGCATAAGATACTCGTGCCAAAACTTCAAGCTGAAACATGACATCATCGTCAGCTTAGATTTTGTGTGATTCATTAAGTGTTTTTTACAATAAAAATAATTTTATAATATAACGAGTCACATAAAATCATATCAAATTGTGAGATTACTTTCGGCCATTTCACGTGGCTAAAATATTTCTCATATAAGTAAATTTCCTCTGTCCCCATACTGCAGCTTAAAGTTATGACATCTATGTAAGAATTTGGGAGAATATCAAATGCTAAAAGATTCGTTAGAACACTTATTGATCAAGTATACGTAGGAGCCGATTACTTCTTGATTGTAAACTCTCACAGATTGAAATATAAAAAGTATTAGAGAAGAGTTTTCAGTCTATCTTTCTTTATATTGATGGATATGACTAATGGAAAATCATATGCCTTATTTATCGATAGACCAAGACTCATTTTCACTAAATGTTGCTTCCTTCCATCAAATGTAACTTTTGACTTTTAAATGAGTAGTATTTTTATTTTTAATTACCCAGAGTTTTAATATAAATATAAAATTATTAAAATAAATAAATATATATAATATATTTGAAAGAGTGTGACGCGTAAGCCACCTTTAAATCTCCTACAAGGATACGTGTTCTTTCATTCTCCTAGTTAGCTTACATGACAGTCATATAAAATTATTTGGGTAACCAAAATCGAATATAATCACATATAAATATACTTAAACCATAATCTTTAGAAAAAATATATAGAATGGGAGTACACTGTATATCAAAATATATAGAATCATAGCGGTTATGTTATTATATCAAAATTTTCTTCCATGTATTACACTGTATTAATCTCTCTAAATAATTTTCCATATGTGATACATCTTTTTATGAATGACTTCCTATAAGTCATTCTGGGTCTACACTTTATAGAATGAGAGTAAATACTTTATGTGCACAAAAGAAAATATTATTATTGACAACAAGTATTGTATACAATGAACAAATAAACCAAAAAATGAGCTCATCAACCCCATGCTCTCAACATGCTTCAAAAACACCTTTATTGAGAGCCCTTTTGTCATGGGGTCTGCAATCATAAATGATGTACTTGTATGCTCTATTGAGACTTCTTGATCCTTAACTCTCTTTTTGACAACAAGATACTTTATGTCAATATGTTTACTTTTACTTCCACTCTTATTATTCTTAGAAAAGACAACTGCTACTATATTATCACAATAAACTCTTAAAGACTTAAATATTGAATCCACAACTCGAAGCCATGTAATAAAACTCCCAACCATTTGTCCTATGAAGTTGCTTCCAAGCATGCTATAAATTCTGCCTCCATAGTAGATGATGCAATGATTGTCTGTTTGGTGCTCTTCCATAATATGGCACCTCTAGCCAACATGATGACATAGCCTAAAGTGGACTTTCTGGAGTCTTGACAACAGGCAACATCTGAGTCTGAATATCCAATCACTTCTAGATAATCAATATGCTTATCAGTAAGCATATGATTCTTGGTTCCTTTTAAATATCTCATTACCTTTTTAGCAGCCTTCCAATGTTCTATTCTATGATTGGTTTAGTATCTTCCCAACATTCCCACAACATATGCAATATCAGGTCTTTTATAGAAACTTGTGCATTCATTAAACTACCAATAACAGATGCATATGGAATGTTTTCTACTTCTTTCTTTTCCAAAGCATTTTTCGGACATTGATTTAAACTGAATGAATGTATCACTCTTTAATATAGGTACTGTCTTGGGTTTACATTCATTTATTCTGAATTTTTCCAACAACTTTTCAATATAGGCTTTATGAAACAGTTTGATCAATTCTGGTAGTTGTCAAAATGCTATGCTGAAAATCCAAGGGAATAAATTTCTAGTCTCATTTCACTTACTCAGTCTAGGTGGGTGTGATGTGATCTTAGGAGTGCAGTGGCTGAAGTCTTTGAAATCTTGTGGTATTTCCAGCTGCTCACAATGCAATTTATCAGAGATGGCAAAAGTATAATGTTGGAGGGATTATCTCCTCGAGATCTTTCTATTACTGATGCTTGTCACTTTAAACCATCAAATATAGAAAAAAAGAGGCTGTTTGTTACAAATGGTATTGCAGGATGATCAAGCAGAAACATCACAGAATGTTGATTAGTAAGGGATCAATGAATTGCTGGATCAATTTCAAGGGGTTTTTGAAAAACCTACTGGATTACCTCCATCCAGGAAATGTGACCACAAAATTATTCTTAAAAAGGATACACAACCGATTTTAGTGAGACCTTATAGGTACCCTTTTTACCAAAAGAGCGAGATTGAAAAAATTGTGAAAGAATTATTGCAGGTTGGGGTTATTAGGCCAAGCCAGAGTCTCTTTTCATCATCTGTTCTCTTGATTAAAAAAGCCAATGGTAGTTGGAGAATGTGCGTAGATTATAAAGTTTTAAACCAAAAAACAATCAAAGATAAATGTCCAATACCGGTGATAGATGAGTTACTGGATGAATTGTGGGCTGTTCAGATTTTTTCTAAGCTTGACTTAAGATCATGTTATCATCAAGTGACGCTTAAAGGAGAAGACATTCCTAAGACAGTCTTCTGAACACATGAGGGTCACTATGAATTTCTAGTGATGCCCTTTGGCCTCACCAATGCCCTAGCAACCTTTCAAAGCTTGATGAATGAAGTCTTTAAACCTTTTTTAAGAAGGTTTGTATTAGTATTTTTTGATGATATTTTGGTTTATAGTGGAAGTCTTGAAGAACACTTGCTACATTTGAGAGAGATGTTGACAGTAATGCAACAAAACAAGTTTTTTGCAAAAAGATCTAAGTGTAAAATTGGAGTTTTGGAGATAGAGTATCTCGGCCACATCATTTCTAAAGATGGTGTGAAAGCAGACCCTGCAAAGTTATCTACAATGTTGGATTGGCCAATCCCAAACTCTCTAAAGGCCTTGAGAGGCTTCCTCGGCCTTACTGGCTATTATAGAAAATTTATTAGACATTATGAACTCATAGCAGCCTCATTAACATCCTTACTCAAGAAGAATTCCTTTGAATGGAGTGATGAAGCCACAGTAGTCTTCAATAGTCTCAAAGAAGCTGTCAATAAGCCTCATGTACTCAGCAGACTTCCAGATTTCAGCAAAGAGTTCACCATAGAATGTGACATCCCCAATTTTCACTCATAATTTAACGCAAATTGAAGTGTCAGGGTAAGTAACGCTAAGCTACTCACCCATGTATTTATCGTAAATCAATGCATGCACATAGACTTACTAGCACATACAATGCAAATCGCAGTGGAAAAATTCTAAATAAAACTAAATTCTAGAGATCACATAGTGACACAAAACCTTAATATCCATATTGTCCATTCATAAAATAACATTATATTCTTACATGCTTAACCCAGTTAGTTTTCTCAGTTTTCAAATTACGTACAAACTTATCAAAAAATCACCTTAGGGTCGCCTAGGCGCTTTCTTCACTTCGAGAAACTCGCTGTCATACCGATGTTTGTCCCTCCTACTATTAACTGAGTCAAAATTTCTATGGAGAGAGAGAGTACTCTGGGGATCCCCTTAGGGTTTCTCCAGGTCTCTCGAGCAACTAGGACCTAGCCCATGGCCATCATCACACCTTGCAGGGAAATTTAAATTCCAAAAAAAAAAAAACATACAAGAATGAAATTTCCTTGGAAATCTCAATAAATACACACGCATCGTAAAATAATCATATACAATCCAAACAGCCAGAGTATGCATTTATGGCATGTTTCATGTGACTTATACATGACTTAGACTTATTCTTTATATAAACGTATACTGATGAACCTCTTATTGGACAATCTTATACCATGCATGGACTTCTTATTCTTTCTTTATAATTCTTATTATTATAAGTCTTACTTATAGGGACCCTTCTTATTTTAACATCGATGGATGTTACGTATCGCCATCTCTGTCGGGTTTCTTAGCATGACGCATCAGCTTATCAATACATATAATTCGTCAGTCATCCGGACGTTACATATCTACGTCCCCGTCGTGACGAGTCTTGTGTCAATATTTCAGACGTTACGTATTACCGTCCCTGTCATGACAGGATTCTTATCTTATGAAATCATGTCAGTTGTCCAGGCGTTACATATCGTCGTCCCCATCGTGACATGATTTTTATTTTACGACAGACGTTATGTATTGCCGTCCCTGTCGGCACGTCATTTATACGGGCGTTACATATCGCCATCCCCATCATAATGTGACTAACTTTTTAATCTTTTCACTTGTAAAGTTTTTTTAACGTATTTTATTATAACAGACATCATGACTTATGACGACACTTTTATGTGACGAAATACAATGTAACATAACCTTAAACTTATGACATGCATATTTCATGTCCTTATAAACGTTATAACATATGAGAATATTTCATAATAGCATACATCGCATATACATGCATTTACGTCACATTAATTCATAACGTCAAAACATAACGAATAATACTTAACAGTTAAATAAATTATTAAAATATTCACACATCAAGGCTAACCGAATCCTATCGATAATCAAACCTCATTTTCTTCTTATTCAAATCAAGCTAAAATCCACATATACAACTTGTCAAAATTTTCCTTAACTTTCATAAATAAACTCAAGCTTAAACTATATTGTTTTCTTGGTTAATTCTCCAATAATTTCTTGTATGATGATTCTTGAAAATTTTCAAATAAACTAAAATTTCTAAACTTAACATAGTTATTAAAATATCATTGAAATAATTAGAAATCATATCACTAAGAATTTTAGAAGAAATTCACCAATAAAATCAATGCTTATTATGATAAACTCAGATCTGCCATTTCAATTCCAGTTTTGTCCTTGATTGAGTCTTATATCCTAAAATTCATGACATAAAAGTTGTATATATTTCTCTTATCTCTCCATAGCCTCTTGAATCATTCAAATCCAACATCAAATGAACGAGTTATTCTCGATTTACGAAAAGATGTCAAATCTGTCAATAATAATCCTATTAAGACCGAAATTCACTAGAGTTGTTTCTTCAATATTTTCCAAATTAAGACCTCATATTTTCACATAATTCTATTCAAATAATATCATAGAATATATTTCTAAGGTTTCATAATTTTCCTAACATTTTTTCATAGCAAAACCACTCCAAAATCCAATATGTTTCAACTTAACACATAAATAAAGATTAAACTCAAATAAATATTAAACATAATCCAATTACCAAACCACTTATTTTTTTCCAATATTAAGTTAATATATACACTTAAAAAATTTCTCCAAGCCTGAATTGATGCTTAGGATAGGATTTGCACTATTTTTCCTCCAATACCCTCAATTAGCTCCCTTTTAGTACTTAGGTGGTGTGAGTGAATTTTTGTGTATTTCTTTTGCTTTTTCTCACTATGTCCGTGTGATATTACTAAAAGGGAAAGAGGATAAGCTTAAACACACACACACACACACACACACACACACACACACGTATATATATAGGCATAGAAGACGTCTTAATGCATGGCTTTAGGGGTGAAACACTTGAGGCAATCGGTTTTTCCTCCAAGATCAGAATGTGTGAGGTGTCCCTCATTACCTAGGTGTTATCATCACCCTTAATCTAGACTTAGCTGGTCTAATCTTCATCTAAAGGTTAGGATTAAGTCACTTGGCTGCCTCATGTGATCAAGGGTTGAGAAATAACCACATGGGAGGTATGAGTTAGCATGGGCTGGCTGTCTGCCCAATCACGCATAATCTGATCTCTTGGCTTCTTTCATCCCAAATTAGATTTTTCAAAACTCAAAACATGAAAGTTTTATATCATCCTCTTAAGATTCTATAGGATTTTTAATCACCTTATTCCGATATCAGATGAGAGAGATATGTTTAATTTATCGAAACACATCAAAACTTACCCGAGAACACCCAATCCAAGTTCACCATTTGTTTCCTTTTATTTTGTTGCCAACCTTCTAGATGACTTGTCTCCATTTTCCACATGCCTCCCCACATGTTTTCAGATCAGATAAATGGAAGGAACCAATCAAATTTAAGCACCTAGAGTAACGTGGTGGCATACTTTGTTTTCGGGTTCCAGTTTTCGTCCAATCCAGATCAGTCCATGTGCAATCCAAATAAGTCATTTATCAATTCATAATCTTCGAAAACCCAAAACATAAAAGTTTTAGATTAGCCTCTTATAATTCTATAAGAATTCGAATAACCTCATTTGGACCTCATATGAGAAAGTTATGTTCCTTACACCAAAACTCGACGGACTAGCTAGAAAACTCGTTTTGGCAAACCAAGTGTTTGATGTTTTGTTCTATCACTTCCCTTTGAATTATCCCCTAAAGTTTTAGAAATTTTCCTCTTCCTAATCCCAAATATAATTTCTCTAGTTGATACCTTATTAAAATTCTCAAAAATTTAACCATAATTTATCTTAGAATGCATAATTAAATCCCTTTCTTGGCTCAAAATTATTATCCAATTCTCAAGTTTTATTCTTATGGGAGATTATACTCCAAAAGCTCCTTAAATTATAATTATAAATTCTAAAAATAAATATTTTAGCTTAAGGAAAAAATTGGTTATTACGTCTTCCCTCCCTTAAAATAAATTTCATCCTCGAAATTTGGGACGTTGAACCTCAATATTGTAAATGCAATCCATGTCCATAAAAGTTTGAAGCCTATTATACTAAAAGTTTATACCTATACTGGTATTTTCAATCATATCATCTCCTCCAAATTGATGTAATTTAAACCTCTAATCATTACCAACATCATGTTTATGCTACGTATTCTCATGATTTATCACATGGATAACCTTAGCACATACCAAATCACATCAAAATAGAATCAAAAGTTGTATTTTTCAAGGCTATATACTTGCAGTTATCATGCATTCCAATTCCACCTCCAGCTTATCATCTTTTAGGGCTCCTTTTATCTCTATAAAATATAGATAATTACAAATTTAAAATCTTACGAAATGCAACCGTGAGTTTCAATTCAATCTCTCTCAAGACTTATGATCTTGACTTTACTCTATATGATTTTTTATACCTTTGGTCATTCTACGAATAACTTCCATTATTACTTATCTTCCTTCCTCTTGATCCTCTCTACATAACTATTCATATTCTGTCCTTTAAGTGTTTTTACTTTTAAACATCTTTGCCCTTTTTAAAGCAGATTTAACGTCTAGATTCAACTCTTTCTCTCACCTAAGCTATTTTTGAAACTGACATCTAGAGAGTTTCTTTTCGATCAAATCCTTAGCTGATCCAAGCCAAACGGCATGTCACGATTGATTTCCGTAGGTTACATATAAAAGCTAAGAAAAGAGCATTAATCTCCATCAACTAATTATACAGTTCCTTCGGTCTACATAAAATTTGAGTCAGAGGAATATCCTACAACTATTTTTTTATTATACAGGAGAGGTAATCTCGGTAAATCATTCGAAAAAAAACTAGAGAAGATTTTTCCTACTATTGGAATTCCTTTAATACCTTTTCTTTTAATAGTTCATCTTAGTCTGGGGCCCATATAGCTAATCCATATCTCAAATCAAATCAATTCTCATTAAAGGAAAACTCTCTGGTCAGCAGTCAACCTTTATCACGTAACCTTCAAAGAGCAATTTCTAATTACTTCTATTGTCTGGACTTATACATTTAGAATTTGTTTCTCAAGAAAGTTATAAAATCCGAAATCTCCATATCCTCAAGGGTCTCGATACAATCTCTCAAAGATCCTAATGTTCATTAGGCCCATACAACATCTCGACTCATCATCGTTTGATTCATAAGTTTAACTTCCAATTCACCTCTTACTTTCTACTTTGGTGACCAATTAACCACATTTCTGGTCAACCTCTGATGAACACCAATGTGCAACAAAGACTAGTCATAAAGAAAAGTATAAGTTTCCTAAATTTTAGCTCACTTCATCAATTCCTTAAAACCGACCATAAATTTGGACTTCTACTACTAAACTTCTCCCAATATTATAGAGTCATCCAATAATACTTTTCATCTAAGCTCTCATAGCTAGCATAGATTTCAAATCTCTAATCCGCCGAATACTATTACATCACATTTTCCAAAATCCTAAATCTTGTTACCTCATTGTCATGGTTATACCACCATTATTGATACCCAAGTTTCAACTCCCACGCCTCCAGTGTACATTACATGGGAGATCCTTCTATCCATACTCAATTTGTTAACAAGGTTACCACGATACCCATAGTTTTCCCAACCGGCTCTCCAGTACTTTAAAAGAAAAAGTGGCCTCAACCATTCAGGTTTCTATGTGATCTCAAGTCACTCATAATTCCATAGAATAATCATGATAATTGTAGCCAATCATAACTTTCTCCGAGTATCATACTTAGGGTATACACTTGAATTAACTCACCCAAAAATTGAAAACTTAGATTCTTTTGAATTTAATATCATTTCATCCAATTAACATCCCACACCTAAGAAAATATTTCTCTCGGCCCATCTGCAAAGACATGAATTATTTTCCAAAATCCCTACATTTATCATTACTATGTTTCGATCATCAAATACCATAGATAAAACCAAAACTCCATCATATAGGAAACTAACAAATTAATTGGTTGATTTCAAATTTACATACTCAAAGAACAATTCTTTACCTTCCAAATGATTATTCACGTTCTATGTTTGAGAACTTAAAATCATCTGTCAAATTATCCTCAATTAAAATCTCTTTCCTAATAAATCTCTAAATCCTCAAAATTGATGTAGCCTGAATCTTCAATTATTACCGACATCTCGTTCTCTTACCATCTTATCTTCTTGAAATATACAAAACTTCATCATAGATTACCTTTCTCCTTAATAACTCTAAACTTTTGACACCTAATTCATTTACAAAAACCACCTTACTTCACAAAGATTCAAGTCTATTCTATTACCATGTGATTTTTTCCTAAGACAATATAGATTTTCCCAGAGTCGTAATGCTCTGATACCATTTTGTAATATCTCCAGAGTACTCTCTCTCTCCATAGAAATTTTGACTCAGTTAATAGTAGTAGGGACAGATATCCGCATGGCAGCGAGTTTCTCGAAGTAAAGAAAGAGCCTAGCAGCCCTAAGGTGATTTTTTGATAAATTTGTATATAACTTGAGAACTGAGAAAACTAATTGGGTTAAGTATATGAGAATACAATGTTATTTTATGAATAGACAATATGGATATTAAGGTTTTGTGTCACAATGTGATCTCTAGAATTTAATTTTATTTAGAATTTTTCTGCTACAAATTGCATGGCATGTGTTAGTAAGTCTAGGTGCAGGCATTGATTTACGATAAGTACGAGGGTGAGTAGTCTAGTGTTATTTGCCCTGATACTTCAATTTGCATTAAATTATGAACGAAAATTGGGGATGTCACATAGAATGTAATGCTAGTGGTTTGGGATTAGGGACTGTATTGATGCAAGAAGGATAACCAATTACATACTTTAGTAAATCTTTAAAAGGTAAAGCCTTAGCACTCTCAACTTATGAATAAGAACTATTGGCTTTGGTAAGTGTTGTTTAGAGGTGGCGGCCCTATCTTCTTGGTCAGAAGTTTAAAGTGAAAACTGATTAACAAGCTTTGAAATTCTTGCTTGAACAGAAGGTGGGTACAGAAAGCCAACAGAAATGAATAACTAAACTTTTGGGATATGATTTCTCTAAATTGAGCATAAAAGAGGCAAAGAGAATAGAGTTGCAGATGCCTTGAGTAGAAAACAAGAGGAAGAAGAAGCCACTTTAGCTCTCATTTCATTTCCCACCTCGAATTGGATTGATGAGTTAAAGAATAGTTGTAAACTGTCTCCAAAGATCCTTGAAGTAATTTCACAGTTAACTCAAGACCCTAATGCTACCAAAGATTTTTCCTTACACCAGGGTTTGTTACTCAGGAAAGGAAAAATGGTAATTGTGCCTCACTCAAAATTTCAGCAGAAGATTCTTCAACATATTCATCACAATCCACAAACTAGACATGTTGGTTATCATAAAACCTTGAAGAGAGCTAAGCAGTATTTTTATTGGCAAGGGATGAAGAAAGATATAAGGAGGACTATCAAAGAGTGTGAAGTTTTCCAGATCCAAAAGTATGAAGCTGCCCATCCAGTTGCCAGATCCAAAAGTATAAGGAGGACTTGGTAATGGTTTGGCCTGCTGTCCAAGTTTCTTCTTAAGGCAATAAACAGGGAATACCGGGTGAATTTTTGCAATGGCCGGTAATTCTAACTTGTATGCTACCTCACCTATCTTTTCCAACACTTGAAATGGTCCATAAAATAAAGGGGACAATTTCAAATTGTGCCTCAATGATAGAGTTTGCTGTCTATAGGGTTGTAATTTCAAATAAACGAAATCCCCACTTGAAATACTCTTTCAGTTCTCTTCCTGTCAGCAAAGAATTTCATCCTCTCTTGAGCCTTCTATAAATTTTCTTTTAGTATTGCTAAGACCTCTTCCTTTGACTTTAGCTGACTGTCAACAACATCATTTAAAGTTGTTCCAGGGACATAAGAAAGTAGCCTTGGTGGTGCATAGCCATACAATGCTTCAAAGGGAGTCATCTTTGAAGAAGTATGGGAGGTAGTGTTATAACACCACTAAGCTAAGGGCAACCATTCACTCCAACCTTTAGGTCTTGAACCTATGTAACATCTTAAGTAAGTTTCCAGACATTTATTCAAACTTTTAGTTTGCCCATCGTTTTGTGAGTGATAAGCAAAACTAAAGGCCAGAATAGTTCCTTGTAGTTGGAATAATTCCCTCCAAAATGTACTAGTGAATGTTGGATCTCTATCAGAAATGATTGATTTCGGCATTCCATGAAGTTTAAAAACTCCCCTGAAGAATACTTGAGCCACCTTAATGGCTGTGTAAGGATGAACAAGGGGAAAAAAATGAGTATATTTAGTTAGTCTATCAATGACAGAAAAGACTACACTAAAACCATTTGATGAAAGTAGCCACCCAATAAAATCGAGTGAGATATTAGTCCAAGACAATTCTAGAATTTAACTGAAGTTTTGGTACAATGGCTAGGAGCTCCTCCAAAAGACAGCACTTGGCAGAGCTTATGGAAGCTCAGCAAGGTTCTCTGAGAGGGCGGGAGACCAAGATGATGGCAGTGGATGGCAACAGTAAGAAAGACGAAGGCTACAATAATCAAGCAAGTCTTTTGCCTTGAGGTCATGGCTTCGAAGGGGAAGGCATTGTTATGGCTCGAAACTTAGTGAATAAATTGAGTAATTGTTTCAATTGTTAAACGATGTGTTTCATTTTAATAATACGGGGCGTTTAGTAGAGTCCTAAGTAGTAAGAGGTAGTTAGCTATTGTAACTGTATACAATTAGAGGTACGGTGCGTTTTGAAGAATTGTATGATGGATTAAATGGGGCGTTTAAGTCTTCGCCTTCTATAAATAGGGCTTAGACTTCCTGCAATAAGCATCTTGAATTTGCGTATTGATTCATTCCCTTGGGAGGTGAGATTTACTTCGAATAAATCCAGTCCCTCCAAGAAAATTGATTCTTGGACACTTTGGTGAATTTCTCTTGTAAGTTCTTCTTGATTCTTGTATTTGTTCCATTTCGATTCTTGCGGTAATTGAAGGCAGTACCTAACATATTAGCATGAATTTCAAAAGTAGATGATCCCAACATGTAGAATCTTCTTCATTAATTTATTGGACACATATGCCGGGAGCTGACAAGAAGCAGTTGAAGCGATTTTCATTTCATCCATTCATATTAGTTACAAAAAAGAAACATTCCTGTATCATCATTTTGATCAACATGACTTAAAAGACTTTGGATCAATACTATATTCTCTCTCTCTCTCTCTCTCTCTCTCTCTCTCTCTCTCTCTCTCTCTCTCTCTCAGATGGAGAGATTTTTTTATATCAATATTATTATCTTCTTTTGGCCGTAAGTGATCAAGTGACATCAAGCATCAGTAGGAAAACGCATCTTTTACGTTGGCAAATTCATTTCTTGATGAGTAGTACGTATGCATCTTATCATGGTTAGAAATATAACAAATAGCACTTCTACGCTCACAAATGGCGGGTCCCAAATGGATTCCGCCTAGTTAAAAAAAATCTTTTCTTTTTGATTTATTTGTAATTTTTTTTTTTATCATTTTTAAATATTCTAAGAAAATCACCATATTATAAAATATATATTCTTAATCAATATATAAAAACAAATCTTTAAAAAAAAAATCTACCCCACATTTGAGATTCCCGGAATTCTATTTGTAAGAGTATAGTTTCTCTATAATAAAAGGGGAATTGATCAAAAATGAACATCAAAAGCAACTGACGACTAGCTTGTGACATAGAATCCCTCCCCCTCCATTCTTGCAAATTACATTTCCTCTGTTCCGACACAATTAGAACTTTTTCAGCACTCCAATAAATTGGTTCTTGGGAAGTTGGGACCATTGTTTTAAATATTGTACTTATGGATATATATTGTACTGATTAATTAGATAGTATAAGTACATTGTCTATTTAGTACAAAATCAAATATTAGTCGTACCCGATTTTGATATATTTTTTTTATTTCTTGCTGTTTTTTTATTTCAATTCAGACTAAACTATTTATATATATATATATATATTTATATATATAATTTATTCATATATTGATTATTATTTTGACATATAATTTATATATATATTTATATATATAATTTTTTTATATATAGACTATTCTGAAATGGTACACGAAACGATATTGGTATCGAAATATTTCGTTTCAGTGTCTTAGTCGGTATGCTCACTAGTAAGGTTTTCAAAATTTTGGTTGGGACCGAATTACATTCTTTTCAAATTATAACTTTCTTAGAGCATTCTCATTGGCTGGCAAATGTATATTTAAATTTAAGCTAATATCTCACTTTTTTTTATTTGTCCAAACAATTTAAATCTAAGGTCTATATTAGATTAGTCATTTATTTCTTATATAATAATAAATTATTAAATTATTTATTTATTTATTTATTTTATTTTTATCACATTTTATAATTCTAACCAATCTAACCAAGTTGGAGTGAGAAATACTTTTTTCATATTTGGTTATGTAACAGTAGTCTTCTATTTATAGCTAACCACTATAAAAGATAGCCAAATAATTTTAAAAATAGCCAAATCAATGTGGACTTTTTAGTCCAAAATCCTTTAAATTTTGATCAATTTCCTCATTTGATTAAGCCAATGAGAATGCTCTTACAATACATTTTAAATTTTATCCATAAAGCGGCATTCGCTACAAATGTGATCATTTGAACACATTCTGTTTGTGAAATAAATAATAAGTAAAAATTACATTAAATTAAAATTAAACAAAACCAGTTTTGACTAGAGCCAATACCGAAATTTTGCTTTCTTTAGGAAGATTTAAGTTATTTACAATAGACAGAATTTTAAATAAATTGATGCAGTAGACCTCCTTCCTTTGACTTTTCTCGGCCTCCACGATACAATAATTCAATTGAATGTTATTATATAGCTTGAACCAACTCTATACATATAGTTGAGACTAAAGATCCAGTACTAGAAAAAACATACAAATCTCTTTTGTTTGGAAAATACTTAACAAAATCCACACGCACTTTTCTTTTTTCTTCTCTTTATAAAACCTCTCCCTGAAAATAGGCATGCTAATAAGAGTCATACTAAAACAAGAACTCAAAAATGAAAATGTAACTTAGGAGTGGTTTCTTGCTAATAACATCTACCCAAACGACTATTTCTCTTTGCTAGTTTGCTCTCCAAGGTTTTCTCTCTACAAACTCCTTAACAACAAACTGCTCAGAGGGGGGAGGTGCTTCATCTCCTCCCTCCCTCCTTCCCCTCTAGTTGTTTTTCCTATTTTTAGTATGGTGAAGACTGATTTGTTGCTCTCCGATGTCCAGTGACCACTACGCACCCCACCGCAAGATCCCAAGGCATCAATCATTCAAACGAGCGTAGAATTTCGTCAAACGGAGCGACACATGAGCCACAAGCACGATTCGAAGTAGGAACGTAAAATTCATGCACCACAGCTATGGGTACTCTTATGTCACAACGTGCGACCTTTCTAGGACTAGGCCTACCGGCTTCTTCAAACTTGACTGTCCACCATACTCCAAGGGTAGCGCATGTCCATCATGCACCACCACAGTCGATGTATTCGTGTTTTTATTTTACTTCAAGATTGAAAATACAGATCTGTAGCTTTTCAAGTTGTAATTCGTTATTTTCTCATTTTATTTATTGTCATTTAATTTTGGTTTTGTTAAATAATATTGTTTCTAAGACTTGGTTCCGTAGAGTATTGTCCTGCAAGCGTGGAGTTTGTTTTTTGTCTTAGATAGTGTTCTAAGATAAAGTGTTGTCTCTCATATGGTTAGTATGGAGAGACTACAGCAATGGACAAGACCATATCAATCACATTTGTGATTGAGAAGCTTGAATAGTAATAATTGGCTTGTAATATCTCACGTCATAATTGTAATATCTCATTTATGAATGAATGAACAATGTTTTACATAGAAATAAAAAATAAAAAGGGCCTCAAAGACATAAGGAGATCCACGAAATATGACTTTTGTGGAACTGAAAATCGTCGCAAAGATTATAGGAAAACGATTTAACCGGTGGCACCTATAACTCAATTTTATTGGAGACCACTTAAAAAAGGACACATTTGATGAATACATAAAATATTACTAAAGCAGACCACACAGAAACACATCCCTCCTTCTCCCTCATTCCACTGGTTTCGAGTTCTCTCTCTCTCCCCTCTCTCTCTCTCATGCTGAAATTCAAACCAGCGAGAAGCATCTAGAGCTCTTCATCGTTTCTTACACTCAGTGGCACATGCCTAAAGATAGTCCTATTCTTCTTGTTGTCTCTTGCGGCATTTCCTCTAGGTTTCAGTTTAGAGTTGTCTCTTTACTCATCTTCTGCGGTAGTGAAATGGTTCTACTTTAATTCCAAATACGGTTTTCTATTATTCGATTAAAAAAATCTCCCTTCCAGAATTGTGGTTCATGTCTTTCTCGTATAATGGCAGATCTTGAATAGCACGAAACAAGTTGAAGACGAAATAATTCCCTCCACAAAATGCTTCATCGCAAATAAGCTGAAAACATACTGCAAATAAATTAAATCCCTTTTGTTCTTGCTTTCTGTTAGTGTCATATTAGCGACCAAACCATTAGATTGATTCAAATTGATTTTCCTACAGCAAGTATTTCCCACACAAGCAACCAAACACTTCCCATAAATGGTTGAACCAATCATGGCTTTTAAAGAAATTTCTTTTTGATAAGTGGGTTTTAAAGAAAAATTAATCCAATAACATTGGAGCACATCTCCATGGACTAAAAAACGAGAAAGCTCAAGCATAAAGGACTTTGATTTGCATTACGCACAAATAAAATCCTGGAAACCATTTCCTCAAAAAAGGTTTAAGATTGAACACAAAAGAAAATACCCAAAGATTAGAAATAGAGAAAGCCGTCTTCCATAGTGACGATAGGCGCAGAGCCTCAAAACCAGAGGAAAATCATTGACAGATCTATAAGCTTGTTTCTCCACTTATGATTTTCAATTCGCGCATTTTTTCTTTAATTTTGTTGCCAGGTCCCTCATAACGATTTGAGATCGAGAGGAGGGGGTAGAGGGGGTGGGTCTTGAGTTCCTCTGTAGCGCACCCCACTACCCAAAACATAATTTTCCTCATCTCACTACTTTATTCGTCTCCCTTGTTCTCCACTTATAGGAGACACCGGTTTAAAGTTATTCTGAAGATTATATTGTAAATGCATTGCAAAAACATTTCTTGTCTATTCATTTTTGTTGCTAGGGGGACGGTAATAACGAGTCTGAAATGCTCTTTAATTTGCAGCATTCCACTCTTGGATGCAAACAGTAAAGATATTTTTCACGATTTATTTCGACACAAATAGTCTAAAATTTCGTCACAAAATGGTACCAACCATGGTGAATAATGGTCTGTAGACTTTTCAACAATTGTTTCTCGCCGAAAAATATCATTTATTATAGGAAATTATAAGTATAATCAATAATATTGACCAAGTAAATTTGTTTTAAAAATTTTTTTAATGATTAAGAAAATGATTAATAGTAAGTTGGTATTTTTTTATCTTTTATAACTTTTTAAAGATGTATAAAAATGACTAAAAGCAAAGGAAAACATTAGAAAAAATGCATTTGCACTCATCGGTCAACTACTTGGCTAAATTATCAGTCCAAGTAACATGATCCTTTATAATATTGTGATTTGGTCGCAAATCACATTCTGATCCAGATATAAAATCACCAAGTGTAATAATTTTTGACCAAAAATATATGTTCGACCATGAATGTTGCACAATTGTTTTGTCACAAACACATATTTGCGGCAATAGTAATAAATGATTGTGACAACAATTATTTCTAATGAGAAAATCTCGCGGGAAATAGTACATTACAAAATAGGAAAAATAGTGTTGAAACAAGATACATAAAAAAGTATTCTTGTTACATTAGATTACAATCCATGAAGTAAGTACATTATATTCTATGTACCACTTTAGACTTTTCAAAGCAGATTAAAATACAAAAGCTGTAAGCAAGTATGATCAAATCCAACATACTCGCAGAAATCTTTGTATTGGGTTCCGCAAAGATATTCGATGTCACCTTCAAATCATTATAAAGATATTCTGTGAGCCCCCACTCGTCGCCTCCATCCGCGATGCAACACCACCACGAGCAACCTACTTACCCTGCAACACCTCCCGCACGCATTCCTCGTTGTTTAGCCCTTAAGCACAGTGAAAATCCTACATTTATGTCTCGAGTGCATTATTTTTGTGTATATGGACATGTATAGTGTGTTGTTGAGTGCTTAGGCATATATGTATCTATGTACATTTACTGTTTTGAATGTGTTGTTGTTGAAGGCGAAGGAGGAGAAACGAATGCTGTTGTGATACTCTGGTTGGATTGTGAAGTGCAAAGTGTTGGGAGCAAATGCTTGGTTTTGTTGAAGGTGTTGATTATGTCATTTGTGAAGTGTTGGACCTTGATTTGAGTATGGGTTTATAGTTGGTGAAGTGTTGGAGTTTCTAAATTAGGAAGATTGTGAAGAGGACAAAGTTACATCATTAATTGGGACTTTTGAAGCTATGTAATTAGTCGGGTTCATTGTGTATGCGTTTAATGGATGATGGACAGGACTTGTGTGTTGTGTGTATTACAAGACTTACTGATTGAATAGAGTAACTGTAAAGTTTAGGTTGTATGGAGCTGTGAAGGAAGCTTAATAATCCTTGCATATTGTCGTTCTACTGGGTTTTGTTGGTTGTGATGTTGCAGTAAGGAAATGTTTGATAAGTGCATGATTTGTGTAAGTTGGGCTAGGTTTACAATTGAGTCGTATTGAGATGTTGGATGTGAGCGTATGAAGTGTTGGGATTGAATCATGGAATTGTAATGAGCTTGAAAAGCATGATGAAGATGCTGGTTGTTAAATGGAAATCATGTTTCTAATGTTAAATGTATCGAGTACGGATGAAGCCTATAAGAACAAGTGAATGCTTAAATGGATTATATGTTCATCTTAGATGATAAAGGGGTAAGACACATGTATGCTTGGTAGATTGAATGGTACGAAATTTATCATTCCAAAAATTTTATGCTTTCCAAACATGCATGGTGATTTTCTTGTTTGAAATAATTTTGTTTCAGTATTATCCTATGCATATAAATCATGGTCAAATTGAATTAATCCTAAACAAAGAATTAACCAAAATTCCAATTTTAGGAGCCCATAAGCATAAATGTAATTAATTTTTTATGCCGCCCAGGTGTGATGATGAATTAATTTACATTTGTACTTGATGAAAATCATTGGGAGTATAAAACCTTAGAAGAAAATTTCTATGATCACCCTTTAAAACTTCAGTCAAGAAAACCCAAGTTTTCTATATTAAAATTCATTGAAAGTGATCATCAGAGTCAAACTCATAGTCTACACAAAACAAGATATGAAAGAGTTTAATGATCACATGGATGAGTCGTTAAAGAAACAGCTTATCGAAGAAACCACAATTGCACATTCAAGTTCTGCCTTTATAGTAAATAACCATAATGAGCAAAAGAGGGGAAAATCGAAGATGGTCATTAATTAAAAAGACTTAAATGAATATCTTGAATTTGATGGCTATTTTATTTCCCACAAAGATGTCTTGATCAACCAGGTTAAATACGCAAAATTATTTGGTAAGTATGATTGCAAGTCTAGATATTGGCAAATTATGCTTACAGAAGAGTCAAATCCTTGACTGCGTTCATCACTCTAAAAGGTCATTTTCAATAGAGAGTAATGTATTTTGGTCTGACTACTGCCCCTCAAATTTTCTAAAGATGGATGGATAGCATATTTAAGCCTTTGAGAAATTTCTGTGTAGTCTACATAAATGACATTTTTGTTTTCTCCAAAACAAAGGAAGAATACACAAAACATCTCAAAATTGTTTGTGAAAAATTTCAAGAAAATAGAATTATGCTCTCACCAAAGAAATCGAAGTAGAACAAACCACAATCGAATTTCTAAGATTAATTTTAAGCCTAACAGGTTTAAAATTACAAAATCATATTATTTTTTAAGTTAAAGAATTTTCTTGAAGTTTTGCAGGATAAAAAGCAACTCAAATAGCTATTAAAAATTCTGAACTATAGAAGAAATTTTATCAAGAGTTTATCCCAAAAAAAGATACCCTTGTTAAAAAAGCTCAAGACAGATACAAAATTCTCTCGGACAAATAAAGACATAGAAGTTCTTCATTCAATTAAGAATGAAATTTCAACTATTCCTGCAATTTATTTTCCTAAAAAGTCCTTCATTCTCTTAAAACTAATGCTTCTGATTAGTGTTAAGGATGTATTTTAAAAGCAATTCCATTACACAACTGGAAAAGTTTTTGCATTTATGAAAGAGAAGAACTGGGAATTAGATCTACAAAAGATTCTATTCCAAAAATTATTCAAAAAGATGAATTAATTTGTGGTTATAATTCTGGAAAATTCAAACATAATGAATAGAATAATATTATTTTTGAAAAATTTAGCCATAAAATTAGCAATAAGGGCTTTTCATATTTATTTGGCTGCCGTGATATTTATTTTAAGAACTGACAGTAAAGTTGTACGAGATTTTCTTATTAATAAAAAAACAATATATTGATGGAATGAGATTAAAATGATACAACTTTATTTTTTAGTATTCTTTAGATATACAACATGTTAAAAGAAATACGAATTTTCCTGTTGATCTTATAAGTAAGGATCTCGCTATTCAAGTGGAAGATGAATTCAAACCGGATATCTAATCAAGGTAATTGGATATACAAGAAGATATATGGCTCGTGGGTCTGGCAATCTTTTTATGTAAGCTGTTTTGAATGAGAGGCTACAAATACTTTGTGCAACGTTGTAACATCCTGATCTAGATATTAGGATATTGACATAGATCATTTGTTTTTTTTAATAATATTGTATAATTTCAATTATATTCTTTTTAGTATTATCACTTTGACAGAATTTAATAAAAAAAAAATTCTTTTTTAATGTGAACTTCATTATAGATATTATATTTGTTAGTATTTCATCATCATGTTTATTATTATTATTATTATTATTATTATTATCATTAGTATTAGTATTATTATTATTATTATTATTATTATTATTATTTCTTGGCATGTTTTGAGGTGGGAATTTATTTGGAATAAGTTTTAAAAATGATTAACGGATCAGATTGTTTTTTAATCACCTTTCTATATCGAAACTAGGACCACTTTCACTCACACACGTTTCTCACCAGCATGCACATTTCTTCTTTTTCCTCATCACTAAGGTTTTGTTTCCAAACGCCTATAACTATACGTATCGTACTGATTGCCACCAGCCCCTCACGTTCCCAAACCACCAGCTGCAACTATCACTGCCGCCCCTCTTCACCATGAAACCTTCAGCCACCCACACGTGAGAGAACACCACACTGCCACCATGAGAAGGTCCCATGCCCGCAGCCACGCCCATTAGCAACCAAGAGCTCCTCCACGTTGGAACCCCACATTCGACAATCCGAGTAAGGGAGACATGAACCCGAAGCCTGGAACCATCGCTAAAACCTCACGGCCACCTTCCTCCTCGGACAGCAAGGGATCGTATGTGAATGCAGCCTCTGTTTTTCTATGCCAAAACAAAGCATGGCAGCCCGTATTGCACCACCATGAAACCTCCACACAACACCACCTTGCACCATGCCGAGAACCACTGCAGAAAACCCCACTGAAACCTCCGTGCCCAGCCACCGAGAAGCACTGCAAGCAGTGCTCTGTTTCAGCCAACCGAAAGCAGAGCCCCTCCTTCCTAACCGCAAGCCTTTCATTTGTACCAGTAGGACACGACGCCACTGCCATCAGCCTCAAACGGCGACGACCAGCCATTACCCATCACCTCACGCAGCGGGAACCACTAGAAGAAGCCGAATATCAAGCCTCCACCGCTTGGTGACGTCTAGCGCTGCCACCGTCACGGATGGCAAGAGGTGAACGCAGCCCCTCTCTTTTAAATTCGTATCCTCTGTTTTAATATCCCAAAAACAGAGCAACAATCTCCCCACCGTCACCTTGCAACCGCACGTCTTCAGCCACCTTGGTAAAACATCGGAGCATCACCTCGAAGCACAGGCAACGCCAGCCAGTCCATTCCCGATGAGCCCATTCATTTTTCCAACAAGCCGATTCGATCCTACCTCTCCTTCCCTCTGGTTCAGTTACAGCCATCTCTCTATCTCTCTCACTTGCGTCTGCGTCGCAGCACCCTTCTCAATGAAGCCCAGTGCATTTCCAGCCACCATCAACCACTAGCATGGTCTTCGCTTCTTCCCCTTCGATAAGCGCCCTGTTTCCGTTGGTGTCTCGTTTCAAGTCTATCAAGCCCCCGCCCGTAAGCCTTTAAAGCTTTAATTATAACATATTTGATGCTTTTCGAATAGTTTTACGTAGGTTTGATTAAATTACTTATATATTTTTCAATTAATGTTTTATGTTACGTGGGTATGATTTATGTTAACTCATAAACCTATATTTGTAAATTACTTATATTTTGTTTTGATTAAATTGTAAGATTTGATTTCAGTACTGTATAGTAGACTGTTTAATCTTGATTTAAACACTTTAAGTTCAATGTCTATTGAATGAAATAAATCTTTAATATTATCCTTATAGATTTTGATATATTATTTGGTAGATTATAATCGAAAAACTATACATGATATTGTTATTTTAATGATTATATGATATTGGTAGATTTATTGTAAGATTGTATAATTATATTAATTATAAAAAGGTAAACCTATTTTAAGGATTTAGATTTTCAATACTTATTTTGATAGAACATGAATATAGTTCAAAGTAGCTTCTAAGTTTTAATATGTTATTAGTATTTAAATATTTTAAAATATAAGTATTCAGTGATGTCTATGTTAATAGAATATTCATTAATTATTTTATACAAAAAAAATTTAATTAAATAGAAATATCTGACTTACTGAATATTAGTTTTGATTGTATTTCTAAAGCATATTTTTAATGTAAAATATTTTATAGATATTTTATTTTATTATATTAGTATTTAATGTCGTTTGTATGAAGTATAATGTGTATTATATTATTTTTTCACGATATGTATTAATTCAATAGAATAATTCAGCACGTTACTTTTAGAAATGTTAGTGACGATTTATTAACTTCGTATAGGTATCATCGAATTATGAAGAAGAATTTAGGAAGTAGCACTACGAGGTAAGTGAATTTGATCACAAAACTAGGATCCTTACATTAGTTTATATTATTAGTAAAACCAGTTCTTGATAGCCCTTTTCAAATACCTCTCACGTCATGCAAGCATATCATTCAGCACAGCATACGATCATGTCATCAGCATCATGTTTAGACTCAGCGAATTATAGTTATTTATGATAGTATGTATTATACATATCATGCCACATAAGTCACATAAGTTGAGTTGAGTTCAAGAATAATACTAAATCAGATTAGAAATCATTTAAGCAGTCTTCTAGCTAAATCAGTCAGTTAAAACAGTTCAGTTAGTTTGAGTTCAGTAAATCAGTTATTTCAGATGACCATCAGATGCATGGTACCAATGCATATCAGATCAGGGTGGATGTGCAAGCTACAGACCTACGCGTGGTCCACCATAGTATGCTAGAGTACTATTAGCGACCCCTTGCTGCAGCGGGAAGTGGGGCCGGTACACAACCTTATGCACAGGGTTAAGTGTGTTGGCCAATCAGCTCAGTTAGATCAGTTCAGCTAAACCAGTACAGTCAAATCAGATCATTTAAATCAATTCAGTTAGTCAGTTTAGATCAGTCAAACCTATTAGTTAATTCAGACCAGTCACTTGAGTCAGTTAGTCAGTCATGCATGGCATCAGCATTAACATGTACGATCACATTTCAGAATTCAGCTTAAGTTTTATGAAAATCTCTTATAATATTATCTTACGTTGTGATGGATTTATTTACTGAGTCATCGACTCATTTTATTTTATTTCGTGTTTTGTTAAAACCACCCAAGTGATGAAGATGATCAGTGCGAGCAAACAGGCCAGGAGTAATTTTGAGCAGCTATTTAAAATTTTTAAGTTTTATTAAAAACAAGTGTCTTTATGAAACAAGTTTAAATTTTTATTTTTAGACAAATTTATGTTTTCCAGTAAATAAGTGTCCTTACGACACAAGCTATTTTCAGTTATGTTCAGTTAAGAATTTAAAAAGACATTTTTATTCTAACTTCGCTTTTGGAATAAATGTTATTTTCTATTATTAAAACCAAGAATCTTTTTCGAATTAAATGTTTTAGAAAGAGTTAAATGACATCACCTAGCCTGCGGGAAGGGGATGTTACAATTTGGTATCAGAGCCCGGGTTGAGATTCTTTGGGCTTTTGTTTTCCAAAAAAAAATCTAAGATGCTCTTGGCATGCTCGAGAGTTCTAGTGATAATAAGATTAAGCTAAGTCACTTATTAGTTTTTAGTAGGCAGTACTATGATGTTAGTGTTTTCATAATTATTATTACTATTGTTTTAAATCATTCTTTGAAATATTAGTTATTGGTTAGTGTAAAATATGACACCTAGCATTAGATAATTTCATGTAGCATGGATATTAGAAATTGTGGAGATTTCTTGTATTGTGAGCCATGTGTCAATTGGTTATGATATTGTTTGATTTAAGGAATGAAGGATAAGAAATTATTTTTAAGATTGATAGCGGATCTTGTTCATGAAGATGGATGGAGAATTGTCGTATATTTGTTGGAGTTACTTGAGGAGATTAAGGATTTAACTAGTAGATTTTAAAGTTATGACGTAGATCGCTTATTGTTGGTATTTCAAGATGATTGGTTGAAAGATATATTATGTTATAGAGGTAATATGATTCTCTCGTATGGAATGATTGGCGAAAAAAAATATCGCATATCTTGGGAGTATTTAGTATCAAGAGTTATTGAAGGAAGTTGTGAAGTCAAATATTTTTGAGGTTAGGAGAATTATATTTTTGGGGTTATTAATTTTGAGATATATTTATTATTTCATGCAGAAAGTTTCATATATTAAGTTACACGGAGATTCCTATTAGTTAAAGATAAGATATATTTTTTGGGAGAAATTATTATTAGGTTATTAATCGAACCCATGGATAATGTTTATAGGTTTAAACTCTGAAGTGTGTGATGGATGGTAGTAGGTATATAAACGTGTACATGTTTGGAATAAGTTTTAAAAATTATTAACGGATCAGATTGTTTTTTAATCACCTTTCTATATTGAAACCACTTTCACTCACACACGTTTCTCACCAGCATGCAAGTTTCTTCTTTTTCCTCATCACTAGGTTTTTGTTTCCAAACGCCTATAAATATACGTATCGTACTGACTACCGCCAGCCCCTTACGTTCCCAAACCACCAGCTGCAACCATCACTGCCGCCCCTCTTCAACATGAAACCTTCAGCCACCCACACGTGAGAGAACACCACACTGCCACTGTGAGAAGGTCTCATGCACGCAGCCACGCCCAATAGCCACCGAGAGCTCCTCCACGTTGGAACCCCACGTTCGACAGTCCGAGTAAGTGAGACATGAACCCGAAGCCTGGAACCATCGCTAAAACCTCACGGCCACCTTCATCCTCGGACAGCAAGGGATCGTATGTGAATGAAGCCTCTGTTTTTCTATGCCAAAACAGAGCATGGCAGCCCGTATTGCACCACCATGAAACCACCACACAACACCACCTTGCACCATGCCGAGAACCACTGCAGAAAACCCCACTGAAACCTCCGTGCCCAGCCACTGAGAAGCACTACAAGCAGTGCTCTGTTTCAGCCAACCGAAAGCAGAGCCCCTCCTTCCTATCCGCAAGCCTTTCATTTGTACCAGTAGGACACGACGCCACTGCCATCAGCCTCAGACGGTGCCGACCAGCCATTACCCATCACCTCATGCAACGGGAACCACCAGAAGAAGCCGAATATCAAGCCTCCACTGCTTGGTGACGTCTAGTGCTGCCACCGTCACGGATGGCAAGAGGTGAACGCAACCCCTCTCTTTTAAATTTGTATCCTCTGTTTTAATATCCCAAAAACAGAGCAACAATCTCCCCACCGTCACCTAGCAACCGCACGTCTCCAGCCACCTTGGAAAAACATCGGAGCATCACCTCGAAGCACAGGCAGCGCCGGCCAGTCCATTCCCAAAGAGCCCATTCATTTTTCCAACAAGCCGATGCGATCCTACCTCTCCCTCCCTCTGGTTCAGTTACAGACATCTCTCTATCTCTCTCACTCGCGTCTGCGTCGGAACACCCTTCTCAGTGAAGCCCAGTGCATTTCCGGCCACCATCAACCACCAGCGTGGTCTTCGCTTCTTCCCCTTCGGTAAGCGCCCTGTTTTCGTATAAACTCCCTGTTTGGGTTTCCGTTGGTGTCTCGTTTCAAGTCTATCAAGCCCCCACCCGTAAGCCTTTAAAGCTTTAATTATAACATATCTGATGCTTTTCGAATAGTTTTACATAGGTTTGATTAAATTACTTATATATTTTTCAGTTAATGTTTTATGTTACGTGGGTATGATTTATGTTAACTCATAAACCTATATTTGTAAATTACTTATATTTTGTTTTGATTAAATTGTAAGATTTGATTTCAGTACTATATAGTAGACAGTTCAATCTTGATTTAAACACTTTAAGTTCAATGTCTATTGGATGAAATAAATCTTTAATAGTATCCTTATAGTTTTTGATATATTATATAGTAGATTATAATTGAAAAACTATACATGATACTGTTATTTTAATAATTATATGATATTCGTAGATTTATTGTAAGATTGTTTAATTATATTAATTATAAAATGGTAAACTTATTTTAAGGGTTTAGATTTTTACAACTTATTTTGATAGAACATGAATATAGTTCAAAGTAGCTTCTAAGTTTTAATATGTTATTAGTATTTAAATATTTTAAAATATAAGTATTCAGTGATTTCTATGTTAATAGGATATTCATTAAGTATTTTGTACAAAAAGATTTTAATTAAATAGAAATATCTGACTTACTGAATATAGCTTTGATTGTGTTTCTAAAGCATATTTTTAATGTAAAATATTTTATAAATATTTAATTTTATTATATTAGTATTTAATGTCTTTCATATGAAGTATAATGTGTATTATATTATTTTTTCACGATATGTATTAATTCAGTAGAATAATTCAGCACGTTACTTTTAGGAATGTTAGTGATGATTTAATAACTTCTTATAGGTATCATCGAACTGTGAAGGAGAATTTAGGAAGTATCACTACGAGATAAGTGAATTTGATCACAAAACTAGGATCCTTACATTAGTTTATATTATTAGTAAAACCAGTTCTTGATAGCCCTTTTCAAATACCTCTCACGTCATGCAAGCATATCATTCAGCACAGCATACGATCATGTCATCAGCATCATGTTTAGACTCAGTGAATTATAGTTATTTTTGATAGTATGTATTATACATATCATGCCACATAAGTCACATAAGTTGAGTTAAGTTCAAGTATAATACTAAATCAGATCAGAAATCATTTAAGCAGTCTTCCAGCTAAATCAGTCAATTAAAACAGTTCGGTTAGTTTGAGTTCAGTAAATCAGTTATTTCAGATGGCCATCAAATGCAAGGTACCAATGCATATCAGATCAAGGTGGATGTGCAAACCATGAACCTAAGCGTGGTCCACCATAGTACGCTAAAGTACTGTCAACGGCCTCTTACTGCAGCGGGACGTGGGGCCGGTGCACAACCTTGCACACAGGGTTAAGTGTATTGGCCAATCAGCTCAGTTAGATCAGTTCAGCTAAACCAGTACAGTCAAATCAGATCATTTAAATCAATTCAGTTAGTCAGTTTAGATCAGTCAAACTTATTAGTTAATTCAGACCAGTCACTTAAGTCAGTTAGTCAGTCAAGTCAGTCATGCATGGCATCAGCATTAACATGTACGATCACATTTCAGAATTCAGCTTAAGTTTTATGAAAATCTCGTATAATATTATCTTACGTTGTGATGGATTTATTTACTAAGTCATCGACTCATTTTAATTTATTTCCTATTTTGTTAAAACCACCCTGGTGATGAAGATGATCAGTGCGAGCAGACAGGCCAGGAGTAATTTTGAGAAGCTATTTAAAATTTTTAAGTTTTATTAAAAACGAGTGTCTTTATGAAGCATGTTTAAATTTTTATTTTTAGCCAAATTTATGTTTCCTAGTAAATAAGTGTCTTTACGACACAAGCTACTTTTAGTTATGTTAAGTTAAGGATTTAAAAAAACATTTTTATTCTAACTTCGCTTTTGGAACAAATATTATTTTCTATTATTAAAACCAAGAATCTTTTTCGGATTATATGTTTTAGAAAGAGTTAAGTGACATCTCCTAGCATGCAGGAAGGGGGTGTTACAATTTGGTATCAGAGCCCGGGTTAAGGGTCACAAAATTTCTAAAAGGCTGAAACTCAAGGGTAAGATTGATAGGGAGGATGGTTGTTCCCTTACTTCTGATTCGGTGGTGGCTATGTCTCAGCCCCACTGAGCCCCATGAGATCCCTTAGTTGGAATACACGAGGGCTTGGGAACCCTTGGAATATTCAAACTCTCTGTGATTTAATCAGGAGAGAAGATCTCGATGTTTTGTTTCTTCAAGAAACAAAGCTAAGAGCCCCTAAAATGGAGTTATGTCGTGTTAAACTAAGATTTCCTAATTTTTTATCAGTGGATGCCTTAGGACATAGTGGTAGATTAGCACTTCTATGGAAAGCTAATGTAAACCTTGAGATACTAAGTTACTCTTCCTCCCACATAGAGGCTATGTTTGTATCAGATACTACTACTTGTTTTTAACAAGTATATATGGACAGCGTAATGTTGCCAAGAGGAATGAAACTTGGAGTTCACTAAAATCCCTGCAAAAAGGAAATAGTATCCCTTGGCTAGTCTTTGGTGATTTTAATGAGATACTAACTCAATGAAAGAAATGGGGAGGGCGTACTCGATCATCTCAACAAATGATGGCCTTCAGTTCTGTCCCGTCCGATTGTAATTTAAAGGATCTAGGCTTTCAAGGTCCTAAATACACTTGGTGTAACAAAAGGGAGAACTCTGGTATTGTTTATGATAGGTTAGATAGATTCCTAGGTAATCCTACATGGTGTACTCATTTTCAGAATGCTATGGTCTCTCATGGTAGTGCCTGCCATTTAGATCATTTGTCATTATGGACTGATCTTTTTGGTAACCAATACTGAACAAAGGGTCCTAAACCATTTAGATTTGAGGCTATGTGGATGGGAGAGGAGGATGGCGAAAAGATTATCCATGAATCCTGGGATCTGTTGGATCACCAGTCCAGCATGAAGGTCTTCATGTCTCATATCTCTCATAGTTCCTCAATGTTGCAACAATGGAACAATCTCAAATTTGAAAAGACCCATAGAAATCTGTCAAGGGCTAGAAAAAAAATTGGAACAACTACAATTACAAGACCCTAACTTACTTTTTCCGGGAGAGATTGAAGAGGCATCTGAGGAAGTGAATAAATGGCTTTGTAGGGAGGAAGTTATGTGGAAACTGTTGAGTATGGCTTGTGAATACACGCCTCAGCCCTATTTCGCTCGACCCTCACTCGAGCACGACTCGAGCGAAACTTTCAGACTTCCAGACCACCTCAACCTGAGTTCGATCAACCCTCGCTCGACATCCAGCTCGAGCAAGGATCAGGCAGTGACTTCGCTCGACTGTCGCTCGACATCCTGCTCGAGCGAAGTGCCACGAGCTGCCAGGTGTCCGTTTGCTGTTGAGCAAATTTGACCTAGAAGTCCTCGCTCGAGCGAGAGTAAGTTTCGCTGGAGCGAGATTGCATATTATAAATATCGCGAAGTCATTTCGCGCGAACGGACGACGAAGAACAGCAGCCCTCTGTTTTCCGCCCGAAGAACAGAGCTCCCCTATTGATCATTTCTTCTCCATTTCTCCACTATATTGAGTGAAATTTGTGAGGATTAAGTGTATACACGTGAGTGTTTCCTTTTGTAAGAATCTTCTGATTCTCTCTCCGTAACCTCTATTTGATCTAGTGAAGCATTGAAACCAACTCCACAGTAGATGTAAGCTCATTTTGAGCTGAACCACTTAAATCGCTGTGTTCTTTGGTTGTTTACTGTTTTATTTCTTATTGTTGCATCCGCTGCAGTTCATTTCATATTCTTGTTGTTTGTTTCATTGGCTTTTTCCCAACAAACTGGTATCAGAGCTTTTAGGCTCTGTGAATATTTGAAGGGATGGCCATAGCAAGATTTGAAGTTGAGAAATTTGACTGTCAGAACAGTTTCAGCTTATGGCGTCTGAATATGAAAGCATTGTTGCGCCAGCAAGGGTTATTCAAAGTTCTAGAGGAAAGGACGGCAGATTCTCCTGTACCGTCTAAGGACGATGAAGAAAAGGTAAATAATACTATTTTAGTGTCATTATCTGATGGAGTGTTGAGAGAGGTAGCAAAGGAGGAGACCACTCAGGGTCTCTGGAACAAGCTTGAGAGCTTGTATATTAAGAAGTCTCTCACTAACCGGTTGTATTTAAAACAACGGTTATATACGCTCAAAATGACTGAGGGTTCGTCAGTCACTGAACATCTAGATGAGTTTAACAAGATTGTTATGGATCTTAGAAATGTTGACATTAAGCTTGATGATGAAGATCAAGCTTTAATTGTGTTGTGTTCATTCCTACCTCATTTGAGAATTTTGTAAATTCTATATTTTATGGAAGAGATACTATCTCCTTAGCAGATGTGAAGTCAGCTTTGAACTTGAAGGAGTTGAGGAGTAAGTATGATAAGGGTGGTGAAGCACAAGCCAGTGGTTTGTTTGTCAAAGATACCTCCGACAGAGGAAGATCCAGTGAGAAGGGTTCAGAGAAGGGCAGAGGAAAGTTCCGGGAGAAATCAAAGTCCAAGTCCAACAAGAAAAATGTAAAATGCTATTACTGTTAGAATTTTGGATACTATAAGAGTGAGTGTACGAAGCTGAAGAAGAAGGAGGAATCTACGAGTTCCTCTAATGCCGTCAGTGCTGCTGATGAATCTGATGGCTCTGATGTGGTTCTTGCAATCAGTGATTCGAATAGTCGGTTCAGTGACAAGTGGGTTATGGACTCAGCTTGCACTTTCCATATATGTCCCAGAAGGGACTAGTTCATGTCTTATGAACCAGTCAACAGTGGTTCTGTTTTGTTAGGGAACGACACAGCTTGCAAGATTGCGGAAATGGGTTCTATGAAGATCAAGATGTTTGATGGGATAGTTAAGACATTGACTAATGTCCGGCACATTCCAGACTTGAAAAAAGAATCTTATCTCCATGGGGGCCCTTGATTCTTTGGGTTTAAAGTACATAGGACAAGGTGGAGTTCTGAAGGTCAACAAAGGCTCCATGATTATTATGAAGGGAGACCTGAAAGATGGTCTCTATTTCCTCCAGGGTAGTACTGTCAGCGGTGAAGCTGCAGTTTCAATATCTAATCAGTCAGAGTCAGATGTTACTCGTCTATGGCACATGAGATTGAGCCATATGAGTGAGAAGGGGATGTCTATCCTCAGTAAGCAAGGGTTGTTAGGGAATCAGAATTTGGGCAAACTAGACCTGTGCGAGCACTGTGTATTTGGCAAGCAGAGCAAAGTTCAGTTTGCAACAGGGGTCCACAGAACAAAAGGTACAGTGGACTACATTCATTCCGACCTTTGGGGTCCGTCTTCAGTTTCATCGAAAGGTGGAGCTAATTACTTGCTTACGTTTATTGATGATTACTCACGGAAAGTGTGGGTTTATTTTTTGAAACAGAAAAGTGATGTCTTCAAGAACTTCAAGCAGTGGAAAGTTTCGATAAAGAATCAGACCGGTAAGAAGGTTAAACGGCTTCGAACTGACAACAGGATGGAATTTTGCGGCGGTGACTTTGATGAGTTCTGCAAGAATGAAGGAATTGTCAAATACCGTACAGTGAGGTACACTCCACAGCAAAATGGAGTGGCTAAACGGATGAACCGAACCCTCCTAGAACGAGCACGTAGTATGCTCTCCAATGTCGGGCTATCTAAGGACTTTTGGGCGGAAGCAGTCAATACAGCCTATTTTTTAGTGAACTGCTCTCCAGCCACAGCTATTGGGTTGAAGACACCTAATTAGGTATGGTCTGATAAATCTATTGATTATTTGAATTTGAAGATATTTGGTTGTCATGCTTATTTTCATGTGAATGATGGTAAGCTAGAACCTAGGGCAAAGAAGTGTATATTCATGGGATATGTTTCTAGGGTGAAGGGATATAGATTGTGGTGTACTGATCCCAAGTCACCCAAGTTTGTAATTAGTAGAGATGTAGTATTTGATGAAAAATCTATGCTTAATCCGAGAAATCAGATTCCCGAGTCTACAGGGAAGAAGGTGGAGTTGCAAGCTTCACATGAGACACCACCTGAGACTCAGGATCATGCTATAGCTGATGAGCATGATTCTGAATCAGAGACTGAGACACCAGTTGAGGAGCAATACAGTATAGCTACTGGTAGACAGAGGAAGCAGATCAGACCACCTCAGAGATATGCTCATGCAGACATGGTCAGTTATGCACTCGCTACAGCAGAAGAAATTGTTAGGCAGAAGCCTTCCAGTTACTCAGAGGCTGTAAAGAGTACTAAGTCTGCACAGTGGTGTTCAGCGATGACTGAAGAGATTGAGTCTCTTCACAAGAACAAAACCTGGGATTTGGTTAAGTTACTAGCGAAGACCAGAGTTGTGGGCTGCAAGTGGGTTTTCAAGAGAAAAGAGGGAACCTCGCATGTAGGCTTGATATTTGATAGAGATGTAGATCTTAGTTCTATTGTTGTTGGTTTTGTTGATTCTGACTATGCTGGGGATTTAGACAAGAGAAGATCATTGACAGGCTATATTTTCACATTGTGTGGTTCTGCTATTAGTTGGAAAACAACACTTCAATTAACTGTTGCTTTCTCAACTACAGAGGCAGAATACATGGCAGCAGCTGAGGCTGTTGAGGAGGCCATTTGGATGAAGAGGCTGATCAGTGACTTGGGTCTTCAGCAGACAGAGATGACAGTGTTTTGTGACAACCAGAGTGCTATACATTTGACTAAAAATCAAATGTATCATGAGAGGACAAAGCACATTGATGTCAGGTATCATTTTATCAGAGAAGTAGTTGCAGATGGTACAGTTAGTATTCAGAAGAATGCTACTTCAGAGAATCCAACAGATATAATGACCAAGCCAGTTGCAGTATACAAGTTCAAATTTTGTTTGGACTTGATAGGGGTTCGGGGTTTCCAGGTTCCTTAGGGAACTTAGATGGGATTGGTTTTTTCAGTTGCTGCATTTTTTTTAATTCTTGGGTTGATCTGGATTTTATGAGGCCTTTTAGGTATTCAAGCTAAGGTGGAGATTTGTTGACTATGGCTTGTGAATACACACCTCAGCCCTATTTCGCTCGACCCTCGCTCGAGCGCGGCTCAAGCGAGACTTCCAGACTTCCAGATCACCTCAACTCGAGAGTTCGATCGACCCTCGCTCCACATCTAGCTCGAGCGAGGATCAGGCAGTGACTTTGCTCGACTGTTGCTCGACATCTCGCTCAAGCGAAGTGCCACGAGCTGCCAGGTGTCCGTTTGCTGTTGAGCAAATTTGACCTAGAAGTCCTTGCTCGAGCGAGATTAAGTTTCGCTCGAGTCAGATTGCATATTATAAATATCGCGAAGTCATTTCGCGCGAACGGACGACGAAGAACAGCAGCCCTCTGTTTTCCGCCCAAAGAACAGAGCTCCCCTATTGATCATTTCTTCTCCATTTCTCTACTATATTGAATGAAATTTGTGAGGATTGAGTGTATACATGTGAGGTGAGTGTTTCCTTTTGTAAGAATCTTCTGATTCTCTCTCTGTAACCTCCATTTGATCTAGTGAAGTATTGACACCAACCCCACAGTGGATGTAAGCTCATTTTGAGCTGAACCACTTAAACTACTGTGTTCTTTAGTTGTTTACTGTTTTATTTCTTATTGTTGCATCCGCTGCAGTTCATTTCATATAATTGTTGTTTGTTTCATTGGCTTTTTCCCAACAGAAACAACGTTCTTGAGCTTCGTGGCTGGAGGCAGGGGATCAAAATACGAAATTTTTTCATGCAAAGGCATCTCACCGAAAGAAGAAAAATAGTATATTGAATCTTATAGATGATGCAGGAAACTGGCATGAAGGGGAACACTGTGACCAGCATATAATTAACCATTTTATTCCCTGTTTTCTGCTACAGGTTCTCATGGTGTTTCTCAAGTGTTGTCTCATATTGAAAGCAAGATATCTAAGGAGATGGTGGCTGACTTATCTAGGCCTTCTACTGAGGAGGACGTCAGTATTGCTCTTAAGCAAATGCAGCCATTAAAAGCACCGAGACTAGATGGGATGCCTCCCTCATTCTATCAACATTACTGGCCAAAAATTGGTAACTCTGTCTCCAAAGCTGTAGTTCATGCTCTAAACTCTTGTGAGTTTCCCCAGGCTGTCAATCATACTTTTATAACCATGGTCCCGAAAAAAAAAAGAATCATGTTAAGGTTAATGACTATAGACCTAGTAGTTCATGCAATGTCTTATACAGGCTAATGTCTAAAGTCATTGCTAATAGGATTAAAGTTGTGCTTCTTGCTGTTATTTCTAACACCCAATCAGCTTTCCTACCTGACAGACTTAACTCTGATAACATCCTTGTAGCCCATGAGGTCCTTCATTTTCTAAAAAGGAAAACCAGTGGAAAAAAAAGGTTATATGTCCCTTAAACTCGATATGAGTAAGGTCTATGATAGGGTAAAGTGGTCCTATCTTGAGGCCATCATGTATAAAACTTGGTTTTCTTGCTCAGCTTATAAATTTAGTAATGAAGTGTATCTCGAGCTCCTCCTTTACTGTGCTTATAAGTGGTGCCCACATTGGTCATATCATTCCTTCAAGAGGATTGAGACAAGAAGATCTCCTATCTATCTCCTTATCTCTTTCTCTTATGCATCGGTTTACTCAAATCTGTTACTGCTACTGAATATTTGTCTGGTGTGCAGATTTGTAAAAATGCTCCTAAGCTTAATCATTTGCTTTTCGCAGATGATAGTGTAATTTTGTGAAGCTTCAGTGCATACCAACTTAAAACTACTTGAGATCCTCAGGATTTATGGTGATGCCTCGGGCCGGTTGATTAACCAAGATAAAACGACAATGATAATAATAGGAATGTTGCGGCTCCTACAAGGAATTCAATTTTGGGATTATAGGGAAATTCTTAAAACCAAGGCTATGACAAATATCTCGGGTTGCCCTCTGTTATTGGAAGATCAAAGGAAGCTGTATTTGCAGATATAAAGTATAAGGTCTGGTTAAAATTACAAGGATGGAAAGGTTGCTTATTTTCTCAAGGAGGAAAAGAAGTGTTGCTTAAAGTTGTAGCTCTTGCAATACCATCTTATGCTATGAATTGTTTCAAGCTTCCACATCAACTTTGTAGGGATATTGAAAGGATGATAGCAAGTTACTAGTGGGGATAGAGGAAAGAAGAGAGAAAGCTTCATTGGATCGACTGGGGACAGTTGTGCAAGCCTAAGTCTGATGGTGGGCTCGGTTTTAAAGATTTAGAAACCTTCAATTTGGCCATGCTTGCAAAACAAAGTTGGCGATTGTTACAGCATGAACAGAGTCTGTTTTACCAAGTTTACAAGTCCAGGTATTTCCCCAACTCCCATTTATTTTCTGCCTCACTTGGTTCTTCACCCTCCTTTGCATGGAGAGGTATATGGAAGGCTACGCAGTTGTTAAAACAATGAGGTAGATGGAGTGTGGGTAATGGGAGAGGTATGCATATTTTAGATGACCCCTGGGTACCTAGGTATCGTGAATTGAGGCATACTATTATTGCCTCTGTTTCTCAAGGCAGTGTTGCTTCTAGTGGTTTGGATGATATTGTGGCTTCTCTCCTTGATTCCAACACTCATTGGTGGGATATTTATAAAGTCAGGGCTCACTTCAATCCAAACTTGGCTAAGGATATTTTGAGAATTCACCCTAGGATATTTTTCCCAAATCCAAACTTGGCTGAGGATTTGGGAAAAAGAGAGAAGTGGCATTTACACAGTTAAGAGTGGATACAGATTTTTTAAGTCTAATTTCTTCAGAGGAGGGGGAGTCATCATCTGGAGTACCATGAAAGTATTTTGGAAGATTCTATGGAAACTGAGGATTCCTCCAAAAAATTGAATTTTTGCTTGAAGAGCTTGCCAAGAGACCTTACCATCAAAGGCTAACCTGATAAGAAGACAGATTCAAGTTGAAGGCTCCTTATGTGTTCTGCAAGTCTGCTATCGAAGATTCAGCTCATGCCCTCTTCTTTTGTTTAAATATCCATAGTGTATGGGTGAACAAGTTTACACTATTTAAAGATGCCACCACTTTGGATTCATTCTTTCTTATTGCTCAGAGGATCCTAACAGCAGAATCAGAGGAAGGGCTAATGGACTTTATTTTTATGGCTTGAGGCATCTGGCATCGAAGGAATAAGATGGTATTTGAGGAGTTAAAACTTTCCCCACAACAAGTCATCTCCTATGCTCTATCTCTGAAGAAATCTAAGTTTATCCATTGTCAAACCAAATAGATTACTGCTATTGTTATACTTGGTAAATGGATTCCCCCCCCCCCCCCCTCCTAATTACTTTAACTTAAACGTTGATGGAGCACTATTTTTTTATTACAATAAGGTGGGTATTGGGGCAATTGTACGAGGTAGCCATGGGGAAGTTATTGTAGCCATGAGCAGATCTGAAGTGGAATTTTTAGAACCAGAGAATGTGGAAGCAATAGCTATACTTGGGGGATTGCAGAATCATGTACACCATGTAATCCGATTGTCTTAATCTGGTGAAGGAAATTAATAGTGTTACAGAATCATGTACACCAATGAGGATAGTGATCACTGAAATAAGAAATTTGATGTTGTGTTTTCATTGGTGCAAGTTGCAACATGGCCCTAGAATTGCTAACGAAGCTGCCCACCTCTTAGCAAAGCATGCTTGAGTTGTGCAGGACATGGTTTTATGGTGGCACGAAGTTCATTTCTTTGTTGACAATGTAATTTACGTTGACATGTTGTCTTGTAAGAATTTTTAAGGCCTTTGTGGTCCCTAGGAAATGAAGTTGTGATTTCCTATCAAAAAAAAAAAAACTGTTGTCAATACACGTATTGCTAATAAAGAGTATGACTCCGTAGTGATACGGATGGCAAGTGTGCTACCACTGTTCAAAAAGAGTGTTGCTACCATTGTTCAGATGGTTGTCACGTAGCGCTGTGTGTTACTACTACGTGATTTGTTAAAAAATATATAAAAAAATATATTTAAATTAAAAGGATGTTCGAAAATACCATCCTTCATCTTTTTGTATTTGTGTTTTTATTTTTTTAAATTTTTTTAAAAAACCTTGTGGCAATGGGAATAGATAGTAATGCCATATCCAAAGAGTCATCTGAATGATAAGTGTCAAATGACTAATTAGCATTATTTTTATATTATTTTTTTAACTTTTTTGTAGCATTATTCTTATATTAAATCTAAACATATTATGAATTAAAAACATTCATCTCACAACCCGAGTCATCTTTAGAATGGCATATCCTCTTCTCTCAAGTGCTTCTTTGGAAAACTTGTAAGATATCCCAATAAGGGTTAATTTCACAACAGTACAGTAGTATTTGAATTTTCAAGATTTTATCAATCGAAGTCTAGATTTTTAAATTTTGCAAAATGAATACTCCAACTTTGAAAAGCCTGAAATCAAGTTATTCCATCAATATCCCGTCATAAACTTAATGTGAGATGTCATGTGGTACTTACCAATATTAATTTAAGAGGGGATGTTGCCCGAAATCTATTATTTTTATTTATTTTTTTCGATTTATTTCTATTTATCTTTTTAAGTATTTTTTAAAAAAGAGAAAACTCACATCATCAATAAAAATATTTTTTTAATTATTTAGTAAAATAAAATAAAATAAAATAAAATAATAATTAATTTTAATCATTCAGGAGATATTTTCAATATAAAAATTCGGGAGATAAAGCATTTTTATTAATTTAATTATGTTATTATGACTCGTGTCGGCTATATGGCATACTGATGCCACTTGTCTGTTACAAGATTATTTTTTTATTAGTTTTTTAACAACATAATTACGCAAATTTCTAAAATGAAAGTATCGTTTTTGTAAAAAATTTTAAAAATCGAGGCCTCAGTTTATATAAATAGAAAACTTTAAAAATCGTTTGGAACTTAGTTTCGCACTGACTTAATTCAATTTGATTCTAAATTGAATATAATATTCAAATACTTAAATCTCCAATGAATAAATTTATCTCAAGTCAAGAAATTTTTACACATGGAATACATTATTTTTTTAACTTATTATCTCTTTATATATAGAACTAATTCATAATTCTTTCAACTTTTATAAGTATATTTAAATTTATTTTAAATCATCTTATAAAATTTATTTTATCATCTTAATTCACTATTATTTAATTAAAATTTAAATAGATCAATATCTAAATATGACCTTTGAGAATCTTCAATAAATTAGCTCAAAGTTAAATCCGTCACATATTTAACTATTAAGCAATTAAAAAAAGTGGATTAACTAAAATTCAAAAATTTAGACTTTAGCTACCGTAACTTCCAAAATAAATTTCAAATTTGATGGCTACTGTTCATAAGTCAAATTTCTATTTTATTATTATTTCTCTTTCTTCTTCTCATCACAATTAATACTGTGCCATGATTTCCTAAACCATTAGTATAAATTAAGTGTTTATTTCCAATTTAGTTAGAATATAATTATTAATATAACTTTTTTAATACTACTGTGTCATGCTACTGTGCCATGAAAAAATATATTTTTTTAATCTATAATTTAATTAGAATATAATTACTAATTAATATATGATATATAGAATAGCAAAATATGATAAAATAAATTAAGTTAATAATTAAAAAAATTAAATATATTTAAAACTAATATTATTTTATCGCTATATAATAAATAAATGGATATTTAATCTAGAAGTTGGAATACTCAAAATTAAATTCATCTCACGTTATCTAAAATTCTCATTTACTTTAACTAATTCATTGAAAGTGCTCTTAGAGCACTCCTATGAAATCTTTATCCTATTTTTTAAAATACATTATCAATTTTTTTTTCCTAATTTATATATAGACTTTTACAATATGTCATCTATCAGTTTATATAGTTTTTTTTTATATTATATAAATATTCTTTTTTTATTCTTTTGAAAGATTTCTTTTCTACTAATAAATTTGTAATATCCATATTATTCTTATTTTTTCAATATTTTATTATATACAATATATGAAATTTCAGTCCGATACACATAACATGAAAATATCTAAGCCAAATAAAAAGTCAAAATAAAATCAAAATATGAAAAAAATTGAATAAATAATATTTTCAAGATATTTAAAAAAAATAAAATAAAATATAGGTCTTTTAAATGATGAATAATAAAAGAAATTTGTTATTAAAATGTAAAGTAAATAGAAAATATAGGAATAAATGAAGTGTAAATAATTAAAATATTATTTGAAGGATGAATAGTAACTAGCTACAAGTAAAGAATTACTTTAACAATTTGTATTTTACCTATTTTTTTACATAATCAGAAAGAACTTAGTTTATTAATAATTCTTCAAATAATTTTTATTTTTTGTACTATACATAACCAAGTGAGAGTGCTGTTAGATCACTCACAAAGGTTAGTCTATTTTTTTCTTTAAAATACACTACTAAAACTCAATTTGTATATTTTACCTCCTCATTTTTACAATATGTCATCTATCAATTAATCTATTTTTTGTCTATATCATTTGAATATTCTTAATTTATTCTTTTTAAATATTTTCTCAACCTTCACATATCTTTTAATACTTACATTATCTCCCCCATCTTCAACATCTTGATTCTTAACAGACACCAAAATTATTTTGAAAAAAAAAATGCTGAAACTGGTTCGTATAAACAAACCAGGTTGTTACAAAAATATAAAAGGGCTGAAGCCAAGTCCCACAACGACCCCATTTTGTGATACCAATTATATAAAAGCCCTTTCTTCTTCATCACCCCTCCTCTATTCTTCTTTCCCTCATTCATTCTCTCTCTACCAAACCATAAGAGTCACTTCTCAAATGGCAACATGGATGAGGTCAAAACCAAGCTTTTTTTCTTCTTTTTTTACTTTCTTCTGTCTAGTTCACAACACCCACATGCGAACCCCAACAATCACACACTTTCATTTTCGACTTTCCCCAATTTTGACTTGCGTCTCCATTTTCGATTTTGACTTGCATTTTCCCATTTTCGTTTTCCCAAGAAAAAAAACAGAGATTTCTCAAGAAACAATAGATTAGCCAAGAATCTTGATTGTGAAAGCGACGATGGAGCGAAGCAACAGGAAATATATAATGCAAATATGAGAAACTATAAGCAGAAGAAATGGGAAACATATAAAATTGAATAAACAAATGTTTTAAATGGTGAATAGAATTTCGCTACATGTAGCAAGATCGCTGTAGCTAGAGGTAAAAAAATTTCATTTTACCCAATCCATTGCAGTTACATTTAAGTGGGTTTAGCCTCTATTTTAGAAGAATGGGTACTTTACCTATGCCATTGTGAGTGCTCTTAGTACTTCATATAATGTGGCCCTTTGATCTTCTACTAATTGTTCGCAAATATTTTTTTTCTTGAATCCATTAAGGTCATCTCCTCTGGTAAAGGTGAGGTTTTTCTCTCTACTAGAGTCGGTCTCTTAAACTAGTCTCAGCTGGTTTGAAGAGGAGAAAGATGGAAGAAGACTTAGCAGAACAATGAGAACAACTCAGCTTGATAAAAAAAGAAAAGGGAGAAGTCATTTTGGTGTCCAACCCTTCCACCAAAGTAAAGCAGGCTAGCAACTATTGCTTGCTTTCCATAGTTATAGCAGATCGTCTAGTGAATCAGGAAGTATTCAAATCGACAATGTCAAAGGTGTGGAGGTGCAAAAGCTGGATACAGTTTTTCTAAAATGGGTACCACAAGTTTTTGATAGAGTTCCACCTAGAATGTGACCAGCAGTAAGTACTAAACGGAAGATCATGGACATTTGACCGATGGCTCATTTCTACTCATTCTTTTGATGGTAATATGTCCATTAATGATGTTCCCTTTAGCACAGAGGAGTTTTGGGTGCAGGCATTTAACATGCCTTTTTCAAGCATGACCCACGATGTTGGGAAGCAGATAGGTGACACCATAGGCTCATTTATCAATGTTCAAGTAGATGAAAGAGGACTATGTTTAGGTAAATGCTTGCAGATCAAAGTTTGTCTCAATATATCCAAGCATTTGCCGAGAGGTCTATTTTCTGAAGATTGAAGATAAGAAAGTCTGGATCCCACTTAAATAAGAGAGACTGCCAACCTTTTGTTTCAAATGTGGCCAGATTAAGCACCCTTTGAAAGGATGCTTAGCTCAGCACGCTCTTAACTCCAAGTAGGAATATAGACCCTAGCTTAGAGCTCCAACCACTAAAGACACTAATCTGGTTAGAAAAAAATATGGTGGTGACACTCAGTTTTCTCAAGCTAAGGAGCAACTAGAGGAGATGGATGCCGAGGTTAAGGATGACACCCTTTTCGAAACACCTGCACCACCAACTACAAATCAGGTTCTTCCTCGACAAGTTGACATCTGCTCAGAAACCAAGAAGGAAACTGAAAAGCAACCATCAACTCCACAAATACCTGAGTGTACCCAAACCCCACTTAAGGAAACTGTGAGGACAAACCTTTTCAGGATATCTTGAAAAAAATTGTGAAAAATGCATGCAATTATCTAATACATGAAGCTAAGGTCTCTACTACACCTATCTACAAACTAGACACCACAAGGGTCGACTTAGGTATAAACAAGTCACTGGGCTATGACAATACTAATGACTTAAAGGCCCAAGCCTCATCCCTGGCCCATTTCATGTTAGATCAAGTCCAGGGTTCTGCATAAGTTCAAGAAGCAAGCAAGCTGGAAAAGAAAAGTCAGAGATAAAGAGCTTTGTAGCACTTTTAACTGCCATGGGCTGGATAAAGAGAACCTCATATGTGATGCAAAGAGGGGCGTGAACCAAACTTACATAGTAGCAGAAATACAGGAGTTAAAGAAACCAAAAATTGAGTTAGTTACTGACTTAGCTTACAACAATGCAAGAAAGGTGGTGGCTGGTTTCTAGCCCCATTATTCACAGTGAGTTGCTTGGTTTAGAACTGCCAAGGGCTTGAGAAACCTCGATTCAGTTAATAATTTTTGCCTTTTTAGTACAAACTAAGTCCCCATCCTTCGTTTTCTTAATAGATACAAAGTGTAAAAGACTAAGAATGGAAGCTGTCAGGAAAGCAACTGAGTTTTGAGAAAGGTTTTGTAGTCAATTTAGTAGGAGCAAGTAGTGGACTTGCTTTTTTCTGGAAAGAAGATTTGAAGCTGAAGTAATCAACTATACTCAACATCATGTCTCTTTAGCAGTCAAAGGAATGAAGGGAGGTGTTACTTGGAACCTCACAAGCTTCTATGGTAACCCACAAACAGAGAAAAGACAAGAAAGTTGGGACCTCCTACAAGCACTCAGACCTTCTGCAACCACTGGTTAGTTGTGTGTAGGTGATTTTTAATGAGACCCTAACCTATGGGGAAAAAATAGGTGGACCATTGAGGCCTCTCAAGTAAGTGGATAATTTCAAAACAACTATTGAGCAGTAGTAAGCATATTGACATGGGATTCATAGGCAATAAATTCACATGGACAATTGAGATTCAAGAAGCAACCTTCACTAAGGAGAGGCTTTACAGTGCTTTCTGTAATTCCAACTGGTCTGACCTGTTCCCAAATTCGAAAGTCCATGTTCTTCCCACCCCTCATTCAAATCACAGTCCCCTCTGGATATCACTGGAGCAGTTTAACTTGAATTCTCAAAGACAGCACAAGCCTATCATATTTGAGGCTAGCAGGTCCCTTAGTGAAGAATGCTTCAGTAAAGTGGCAAAAGCATGGAAAAAACCAAGGTTAGCAACAAGCACACTAGGCTACACAACTGCGGGACTCCAAACTGTGCCAACAGAGGCTAGAATAGTGGAGTAAAAAGAACCTAGGCAACAATCAAAAACAGATAAGAGAGCAGATGAACTACCTGGCTAAACTATAGGAAAAGGAACACTTGATGGCTAACATAAGAGATCAAAGAGGCTCAAATGAGAATTGACAGACTTTTGGGAACTGAAAATACCAAGTGGAAGCAATGGGCAAAACAAATATGGTTAAAAAAAGGAGATAGAAATACTGGTATTTCAATCAAGAGAGGGCATCAATGACATGTTTCAAGTATATTTCTCTTATCTCTTTACAACCTTAGACCCTTGTCACCCTTTTGAGTGCATTAATTCCCTAGAACCTCGAGTCACAGATGCTCAAAATGATCTCCTATCCAAGACCTATTGCTAGCAGAAAATTGAAGAAGCACTCTTCTCCATGAATGGCCTCAGCTCCCTAAGCCCTGATGGCTTCCCAACTTGATTTGATCAAACATATTGGAGCATAGTTGGGCCTCAAGTAAGTTCAGTTGTCATAAAAGTCTTAAACTCTCAAGCAAGCATGAAGGAAATCAACAACACATTCATGTTCCCTTATACCTAAGAAAAAGAACCCCAGCAAAGTTACAGAATTTCAGCCCATCTCTCTTTGTAATATTATCTATAAACTTATTTCTAAAGTGATATCAAATAGGCTTAAAAAGTTTTTGCCTAGTGTTTATCGTTGAAACATAGTTAGCCTTGTTCCTCGTAGACTTATATTTGATTACATTTTTGTTGCTTTTGAAAACTTTACATACAATGAGATCTAAGATGGTAGGAAAAGAATGTTATATGGCCTTAAAACTTGACATGAGCAAGGCATACTATCATGTGGAGTGAAGCTTCCTCAGAGCAGTTCTTACCAAGTTTAGTTTCTGCAATAGCTGGGTTAACTTAGTGATGCAACGTTTGGAGATAGTCTCATGCTCGATCCTGGTTAATGATGAACCCCAAGAACGTTTCTATCCCACTCTTGGCATAAGGCAAAGTGATCCAATATCACCTTACATTTTTATCTTGTGTGTAGAAGCCTTAAGCAACCTATTATGCAAAGCAAAAGAGAGAAAGCTCATCACTAGTGTTCCAATTGCTTAAGGTTAGATGAGAATTTCTCACTTGTTTTTTGCTAATGACAGCCTTTTATTTTGCAAGGTCAATGCTGAAGAATGGGGTAGACTTATCCAGCTGCTGAAAAACATATGAGGGAGCCTTTGGTCAAAGGCTCAATATAGACAAAACTTCCATTATTTTCTATAGAAACACTGCCAAGATCACCTAGGATTACATACTATCCATTGTAGGCATGAGGACATCTATGGCTAATGAAGATGTACTTTGGGTTTTACCACTTCTATAGTGGGCAAAAGGACTTATGCTTTAAAACCTTTAAGACAGTCCTTACAGCATAGAAAACTCTGGACTGAGCCATCCAAAATACCCAAAGCACTCCTTATTGGGAAGGAAAGAAATTTTTCTCAAGTTAGAGTAGCACAAGCCCACCCCACATAACAGAAAGTGGAGGTGTTTTTAAGGTTGACATATTACCCTACTCCGAATCCAATTAAATAGTAATGGATGAGGAATATATTGGTGGAAATTAACAAGAAAAGGGATTACAAGATACACTGGGACTTCATGGAACCGAAAATGGGCCATGCATAAGTCTGGTGGGGGCTTAGGATTCTGTTGACTTGGAGCTGTTCAACAATGATCTGAATACTATCACAGCAATGTGGTGGCTTATTCAAGACCCTTTTAGCACTTGTTTCTTAAAGTGTTAAAAGTAAAATACTTTCCCTAACTCCGACCTTCTAAATCAACAAAAATTAGGTTTCTAATGTGGAACAACTCCGGAATTTTCATCCAATAATTATTTTATTTATAATAAGGGTAATTTTTTGGTACCTATTTTTAATTATGATATATTTGGGTTGGACTTTGGGCTTTAAACCTTTATGATGTATGATTTGTGGAATTGGCCCATGATGGTGTTGGCAAGTGCCCATAGGCCTATAGGAAAGGAGAGTGGTCAGTCCATGCCCAATTGGAATTGAGGCTTGGAAC